>JAQFVV010012440.1:5618105-5941924 GCA_028023455.1 Epiperipatus broadwayi | reverse complement strand
CTTATTTATATGATATAACGATCGAAATGAAAGTGAAGATCGAATCTACGTATCTGCAACTACCAGGCGCCATCTAGGCATTTCAACCTAAAAAAATTTATAGAGTAGGCAGATACGCGCTGTTAAGATTCCACTTTATTTAAATATTCAGATCGTTAGCCCAAGTCACTAGCTCAGTGGAGACGCAGAGATAAAAATCTATATCTTAATTTATATCTTAAATATAAATAAATAAAAGCCACTACCAGTAATTAACACATAAAAATATTTATTTACGCACATATAAAATAACATTTAAATTTTGAGGAATAAATTCAACATTTTTGATTTTTCTATTAACTTTTAATTTTACATTTAACTAAGTTTCAATGAGTTTAATATTTTATTTAGATAGTCGAGTATGAATAGACTATAAATTTGCTTTTGAAAATAAACATTCTATCCCTATTTAACCTTAGGCTAAAAGTCGCAGCCAAACTGGTGCCAATCCATCTGATATATCGATGTATTCAATGTAATACGAAATACGGCGGCACCAAAAAGTTAAGAGAAGAAATTGCCTCTCGTCAAATAGGAATATGACATCTATCTGACAAGAAGAGTTAAAAAAAAAAAACTCCATAGAAAGGAACTGCGCTCTGCGTCTTATAATTCCTTCCATAGGCAAAACGGGAGAGTGCGGCGTATGAAGCAATTCTGCCAGTAGCGAATCTCCGACTACATCTAACTACATCAATATATCCAATCCATTGACCCAATTTAACAATGACACAAATAACCTAAGATTACCCTCCCCAAATATAACTTTACAAATCTATACAGCCATTCACGCCTGACTTAAGTTTAACATTTATATAATTAATTTAACGAAAAACAAAAAAAATCATGATAAAAACTTAAAGAACAAAAAATAAATAAATGGAAATGATTTTACATAAATGAGAAAAAAAATACATCAAATAACACTATTAATAAAGAATTTAGTTTGGTCAGATAGGATTCTATTTGTAACAATTAAATACTAGGAAAGTTTAAAATTTAAAGTTCTTAGTGTTTTCAAATTAATATTGTTCGTTATATTTTATAAAGTTCTTACGGTTTTAGAATGTTCATCTTTTACAGTTGCTTGCCGTTTGAAATCCAGCGTTAAATTTCCCGATGATCCTGTGGTCCTCTGAATATAAGAAAAGCGATGTTTCATTTTTCCATTTTATAACAACTGAAGGGATTGAACGTGCATCTTTTTCAATCCCTTCTCCTTTACTTCCGCACTAACACATATCTGTCACATCGTAAATAATCAATAATAATAATTAACCAATAATTTCCAAACTTGTCCTTTTATATTACTTTGAAAGATTGACTTAACATTACGTCATCGATGTGATGATCCTTTTCGTTGAGGTCCGATTTCCCAATGGATTTATTTCATTTGCTAAAAGTTTTTATTGTTTTCCTATCTGACCGATGTTTTTACATTTAAATGCCCAAGGCTGGTTTACATTTAACTAATTAACAATCATTTCCATTTCTGATTAATTTCTGTGTTTTTCAAGATTAAAGATATATTTTTATCTCTAAATCTTTTTAAAATTTAGTTTTAAAATACTTTTTCTTTAATAAAGTTTTATTTTAATAATTTTTCATTATCTGTGCGATTTAATATATACGAGTTTAAGATGATATTTAATTTCAATTTTTAATTCTTAAAGAAAATTTTTAAATGCGAACTTTTTAATTTACTTTCATGTTTAATAAATAAAAAAAAACAACAATGTAACGAACGTCTGTGCTCATTACAATGATTAACTCTTCTTTATTTTTAAACAAATGTTTTATGCATAAAAACAATCTTAGGGTTTAAATATTTTGCCCTGAAATATAAACTCTAATACAAATAAATAGAAGGATTTATAATCTTGCTTAGAAATTTTTATTATCAGATGGAAAAAACTCAACCTCTAAATATTCAGTCCTAAAACAGTTTCTTTTACTAAATACTAATTTCATCATTTGTTTTATACATAATAATCATTTTTTACC
This sequence comes from Epiperipatus broadwayi, assembly GCA_028023455.1. Taxonomy (NCBI): domain Eukaryota; kingdom Metazoa; phylum Onychophora; class Udeonychophora; order Euonychophora; family Peripatidae; genus Epiperipatus; species Epiperipatus broadwayi. The sequence continues at coordinate 5,939,881 of JAQFVV010012440.1, read as the reverse complement.
AACAGCAACATTACATTTTATATTTGCAAATGATTTTTAAACACAAAACTAATTTTAAATAAGTAAAACGATTAACACAGCATCTTAGAATAAAATATATGATTTTGAGGATTATAGTTTTCCAAAACTAACTTTGACATTTAGCCATTTCCTATTTACATTATAATTAAGATATGCTGCCTCAGAGATTATAGCCAATTTTCCTAAATACAGTAGTTCTATAACAAAATAAAATTTGTCATTTCTCAGTTATTTTTTTAAGCTATAAGAATTTGTATAGTTTTTTAATTTTTTTTTTTTTTTTACTTTCAAAGTTATTGATTGAAAGCTATGAAAATATATATATTTTTTTAATTTCCTAAAAATATTTTTAATTCAATTTTTATTTGATTTGTGAAGTTAAATAAAGAAAAATTAAGATAAATTTATTTTATTTGAAACTTTTCAAAAATAATAGCAGATTGACAATTGATTTAGTTTATTTTCAGTAAATTTTCTAAAAAACTTAATACTAGAAGTCATATCTCATTTAGTTCTTTTATTTTTATTCACATTTTAAAACAAATTATTCTAATATTCATTTGTTCCAAATTCTGAATTCAGTCTTTCGACATAGTACACTGTTAGTGAATAGTAGAATGACCTGCTTATAGCATATAGACAATAATAACAAAAAGTGTCACCTATTGTTTTTTTTTTATGTTAAGATACTGGCTCATTGAAAACAAAGTACTGCTTTTGAGAGTCTTTTCTGTAATCTTTCACTATTTGTTTTTAAATCTTATTATCTTGAATCATTTAGATTGATATTGGGTCATTCATTCTGAACTTGTCATATTATCAGTCATTTTCTTGCACAAACTGTGACAATGGGATTATAAGCTTGGGAAATTACATTTTCATCCTCTAATTACACATTAATTCTGAATCAATTCTTTTTTTTCTGTATGTAAATACACATAATACTATAAAATGCTAACTGCTTGATATTGAGAAAGTGGCGATGAAGCAGAATTAGTAAACTGGGAGTTTTTAATTGTGTTCTTGCTTGGGGCAGTATAATCAATAATGAGTTTACATTGTAAATGGATTTTGGATGTCTTTCACCTTGTCAAATAATTTGAATGTTAACACCATGAAAGTTGAACAACCTATAAAAGGTAGTCTAAAAATGACTTGTCTAAAATTTAGTTAGGTTAGTGTGGCTTGCAAGTTAATTTTTTAAAAAAATGGAAATAAATATAATGTTAGAAATTATTATAATAAGATAGTGGTGATAGTAGAAATATATATTTCATTTGTCTAAACATAAGTATTATGGAACATACTAAATTTTTTTAATGGAGAACTCTTCAAGACTTGAAGGTAGGAGAGTACTTGTAACTAAATGGTTGTTGTATTTTAAGATTGATATAGATGCTTTTAATAAAACTATTTCTAGAGGGGAAAAGGTTTAATTGATAGGCAAATGGCTGCAATATTTTTGGGAGTGTAAATTATCAATAAAAAGCTAATGGTATTAAATATAGTTTTGTTCATTGACACATGTGTCCATTTTATTAGTGTTTTTATCACAAAATTAGATTTAGAAAGCTGAGGAAGAAAGCCTTCATTCCTAGATGAATAATGTTATATCATCAGTATAATCAATGGTCAAATTCTTTATCGTAGAAACTTTAATGCATGTGTTAATAGAAATAATAAAGTTTGCCAAAAAGTTACTGAAAATAATAGTATTGGATCTGTGAAATAAATGCTCTACTATTATTAAATTTTTTCATAATACATGGATAGACTATCATGAATAGTTTGTTTAATCAGAAAAATTGAAAACAATTTGAATGCTTCCACATTCAAAACAATGGCATCTCAACAATTAAACGAGAGTTAAAAGTCGGAATATAAAAAAAGTTAATATAAACACAGATTGTTTGAAGGATCATACATTAGTATGCCCCAAAATTAAAATAATTGCATTAAAAATAAGGCCTATTCATAATATATTGCTAGAAAATTCAATGTTTGTTTTTTAGAAGTAACTCTTACTCATGTAAAATTTTTCAGCTATTAAACAGCAAAATGAGCAATTTGGACTTTTTCAAGTTTATCATTTTACTAACTCATTAAATTTTTTTATAGCATGTTGTTGAATTGACTAAGCTATTGGTCTGCTAAAAAATTGTGATTGGTTATTTAAAAAAGACTACATTATTAACTAATTATTTTTTTTAATATAGCATTCTCTATTTGGCAGAATAGAATGAATGTGAAATGTATAAGCAATGTAGAGATTTAAAGAGTTTAATAATTTTCCAAGAAATTTTTTAAATGTGATTAAAATTGAAAAGGTGTCACTTTAAATCTATTTTGATATTTTGAAAGCAACATATGGATCTAGAAAATATAATCCTATTAAGTCAATGAAGGATACTTATTTATATGATAATGATATTTTAAATATATAAAAAAGAATAATTTATAGTTTGAATAAAGATTCTAAAATTTAGATGTTCCATCAGCTTTGTATCTCAAAAATGGGCAAACTTCAAATATTGAGTTATCTGGAGAAATTTTAAAATATGATAAGTGTTTAGCTTTAAAGCAATTGAAATTTTTTAGAAATACTTTTCTGCAGTAATTAACATGAAATATTATTTATTTCAGCAATGATATTTTCAAGGATTTTATTGAATATATATGTCACTATTTTGTTGCCAGGCAAAAGAAAAATGTGATTTACATATTGGTTTTATTAATTTGTCGAGTTATTTGAATTAATTAATTGAAAACATAGCAACATTTAAAATTAGCTGTTTCTATAATAAAGTTTATTCATATATGATATTGTGGAAAATCTGAAGCATTTGAAATAAAAATTATAGTTAAACAGAGCTGTATATAAGCTCCAAGTTTGTTTTTCATTTTTATGATAGTGGTATTTTAAACAGTTTATAATGACTTCATGAAGTAAATATTAAGATGTGTTATGATTTGATAGTAGAATTTTTAACTGAACCAATTGAAAGAAAAAAAAAACCTTTTTGACCTGTAGATTTACAGTATGTGGATTGTTTTATTTGTGCATTCAAATATCTACAATTATTTTAATTGCAACCTTTAAAATTTTTGATTTAATATTTAATATCAAAAAACTCAAATGTTTTATCAATCAAATAATTAAAAAAAAAAATCTTTAGAAATTTTTCATTTGAGTAGCTGTCGGCTTAAAAGTGTGAATTAATTTAAATATCTTGGCAGTTTTTAGGAGCACAATATAGGCTCCAATAAATTATTGCTTTATTTAATGAGTTAAAAGATTGGATTCATTACCATAGTGGTATAATTATTTTAACTAATTCATTGTATATTAGACTGATAAAATGTCATATTTATTATACAGAAATAGGACATGGATCTGCTATTCTCATAATATAAAAGCACTGAACAAAGTTCATTTAAGAATATTGCTGAAATTGCAACAAGATGAAATAATTTTTATGTTCTTCAGCTTACTGAATGTGATGATATTGAATTTACTATTGCAAGGGCACATTTTCAATGAATTGGTCATATAAAGTGAATAAGTAACAGATTTCTTTAAAAAATATGAATTTTGAGCATCATTTTCCTTGGAGAAACACTATTTCTATTATGAAGATTATCTTAAAAACCATTTTCAAAAAGTGATTTGTAATTGTTTTCATTGAAAAAAAATAGAACTGAGTATTCACATAAAGGAGAAATACAATTAGACACAGTAGTAATATATTTCAGAAGCATCTGTTATAAAATGTCAAAATAAAATCAGCAAGTGATATCTATGGAATATGTCTGTAATTCATTGATCGGTTTACATAATCATTGCAAAACTTATCTTCAAATCTTTTTTTTCCTCTCAAATTAAAATGATCACACTCTTTTACTTGTTGCTGCTAATAATAATGATCATTTTTCTTTTATAATATATTTTTATTTTCAGGTTTAAAAATACAGTATATTCAGTGTCAAAATTAAAATTTTTGCAATTGGAAAGATATTTATTTCCACGGAAATTCATTACCATGGGAAATTTATTAATGGTAATTAACAATTAAAAGACTGCATTATTAAAGAAGCGGTTTTGCCTTTTTATTTTCAATTCTGTAAATAGAAATAATATATTTTTATGAGAATTTTTCAGTTGCAAAACTCTCCTATGTATAAAGATCCCCATCCATTCCCTTCTGTTCATTTTATTAAGTAGGTGATAAAAGGATGAAAATTAAATTAAATAATCACAATGCTATTTGATTATTATTAGTATTTTTTAATGTAAACAAGTACTAAAGTACAAAATACAAAAAAAAAATTACTGCATATGGTTGTAGAAAGGAGTTTCTTGTTAAATGAAGGATCCTTTGATTCTGCTTTGGGGCCTTTAAGAAATTGATTAGGACATTCCTGATGTCCTCTCCATATGTTTTTTTCTCTAAAGTTGTTATTACTATGTGATTTTTTATATGATAAATGAACATGGTTGGGTGCTCATTAATAATCATCAGCTAGCCTAGTGAGTTTACTAGCTTTTTATTCATGAAATATTGTAGTCTTTTTTATCAGTTGCCTAATATTTCTTAACAGAAATACCAGTTGAGTAATCTTAAAAACAGGATGAATGTGTAAGTAAATGATTTTAAAAATAACAATAGATATTTACAATTATGATAGACAAAACTAAATTATGACATTTATTCTCAGGAGACTAAAGTCGTCAGCTAACGCAGAAGTTATTGGCTGAAGACAGAATGCTTAAGAATTTCCTGATTGCAATCCCAGTCTACCATTTGATGATGACTTCTTATTTAGGTATCTATGACTATGGTTGACTTTCAAGTAAAGGAAAATTGCATGCATTGGAAGGAGAGATGCCTAATATTAAATGGAACATTGTTGAATTTTATGAAGTTAAAAAGTAAAGAAACAATTGATTTAAAAATTAGACATATTGTAGGATTGACTATAAATAAAAAGTGAAAAAACAACATTATGGAGATTGGTGGTCTATAAGATAGAGTTGCAAGATTAGTTATTCTAATTTATGGAAGATATCAAATATTGATCATTTAAGGTTATATCCCAACAAGTTCTCATTATGAAGAAGAAATAGAGGATTTTTATATGGATGCATAAAATGGTTTTGTTGAGATCAAGCAGCATCTTAAAATTATCATGGGAGACTTTTAGTGCTAGTATTTAAAAACATTTGAAAATGAAAGTGCTGTGGGTAAATTTAGTTATGGCAATAGAAATGAGAGAATACACAGATTTGTGAAGTTTTCAGGAAAACTATATATTATTAATTCTTTGAAAGAAATGATAAACAAAAGTGAATATTAAAATATTCAATAAAGGTACTGTAGAATTAAATTATATTTTGATTAAAAGTAAATGTATATATCAAGATTTTAATGTTATTAATAGATTTAATTAATATAGTGTAACGATATATAAATATGTCGTTACATTAATTTAAAATAAAAACTTAAAAGTTCGCAAATAAAAGTAAAAAACTAAACGCTAAAATTAAAATGTTTGTTAAATGTATATACATTCGCACAGATGCCAAACTTTAAAAATATTTTTTTTGAAAAAAACAAATAAGTATTTGAACGTACAAGATTTAAAAATAAAAACAGGTATTAATTAATTCTTGTAATCTGTAAATGGAAATGATTGTTTATAAATGGTTTGAAAAGCAAGCTAGCCTTGGGCTCTTGTATAATTAAAATGATGAGATGAAAATTGGATAAGAGAATAAAGAAAAATTAGTTTGACCAATGGAAGCACTAAGCCTCAGCTCGGACCCTAACGAAAGTGATGGATTAGTGACATTTTGTTGATTGAATCCGTGTGGATTAATATAAAAAGGGAAATACAGTTTTTTCTGAGAGTTCCAGCGTGGTGTGTTTGAGAGGTGGTAGGACGCACATACCACACTCTTTATTTAAAAAGGAAAAATGAAAAGACTGTGATACCTTGAACCAGCTATTGACATCTCCAGAACATTATCTTCCAATGGGGCATCGCGGGAATTAAAAGCAGAAACCTGGACTCTTCTACCGTGAGCTATGAACTTTACAAATTAACAACAACCAAAAAAAGTAATTAAGAACTTTCGTCATTGATTTTTTTTTTAAAGATTCAGCTAATTTAAATTTTAAAATGAACTCTTATTTGATTTTCAAATTAATAATTGATTGTTTAAATTTATATAGTTAAGTTTTGCTAAAATCATTTCCATTTTATTATTTTTATTTGTAGTAATATTTATTGTAGAAATTATTAAATGCATTACATTTAAGTTGGGTATAGACGTTGCATAGATTCGTTAGCGGTTGATTATGTTGTGGTTTTCACATTCGATTAGAATATATGGGTCAACGATATCACTGCAAGCATCTTACGATGAATGCTAATGGGATTTGTATATTCCCTATGCAAGTGACGTTTATCGATGACTTTGTATTTTGATCGGTTGTGTTTAATTTGGAATGTTTTTGACCGTGGAATCTGTGCAGCCGATCTATACTCAACATTTTAAAAACAAATTGTATAAAAATAATCTGTGCGAACGTATTTAAATGTTAAATTTAAGTCGGGCGTGAATGGCTATATAGTTTCGTAAAGTTATATTAAGGGAGGGTAATCTTAGGTTATTCGTTTCGTAGTTGAATTGGCTCAATGGATTGGATATATTTGTGTAATTAGTAGATGTAGTATGAGATTCGCTTCGGGAAGGATTGCATATATACGCCTCACACCTTCTGTTTGCCTATGGATGGGTTTGTAAGTCGGCAGAAGACCGCAGTCCATTCCTATGGAGTTTTTTGTTTATTGTTCTACTCGCCAACAGATGTCACATTCCTGTTAGTGGAGAGACCATGTCTTCTCTAATCTACTTACTGATCAGATGTACTTTCCTGACAGTATAGTATTTTGTGTTGTCGTATCATGCTACATTGAATACATGAATGTATCAGATGGATTGGCGCCAGTTTGGTTGCGAAATTTGTTGCCTAAGGTTAAATCAGGAAAGAATATTTTCTTTTCAAATGCAGATCTATGTAGTCTATTCATACTTGACTATCTAAATAAAATATTAAACTCATTGAAACTTAGTTAAATGTAAAATTAAAAGTTAATATAAAAATCTAAAATGTTAAACTTATTCCTCAAAATTTAAATGTTATTTTATATGTGCGTAAATAAATATTTTTATGTGTTAATTTCTGGCAGTGGCTTTTATTTATTGATATTTAAGATATAAATTAAGATATAGATTTTTATCTCTGCGTCTCCGCTGAGCTAGTGACTTGGGCTAACGATCGGAATATTTAAATAAAGTGGAATCTTAACAGCGCGTATCTGCCTACTCTATAAATTTTTCTAGGCTCAAATGCCTAGATGGCGCCCTGGTAGTTGCAGATATTGTTTTTGCGGTTAGATTCGATCTTCACTTTCATTTCGATCATGTAAGATATATATTAATACAAAACTAGAGAAATGAAAACTATTAAGAAAGACAATTTTAATAATTAATATTTCATAATTTTTATAAACCACTCCAGTGAATTTAAATTAGAACTTAAAAATCATTTTAAAATATTAACACTTTGAAGATGTTTCACTATGACTGTAAACAATGAGAAGATAATTGATACTTTATTAAGAACTGCAAGAAAGGTAAATGAAACAAAAAAGCAATTTATCAAATATATATATATTGAGATGACATGTATGAAGAAAAGAAAGAATTTTTTTTTTTTAATAATGATCTATTAACAAGAATTGAATGTCTAGAATGATATGAAAAAGAATTAATAATAATATAAGAAAATATAATTGTGAATTAGTAAGATGAGCTATAGAAGAAAATAAAAAAATTTCAAAAATGTAAAACAAGATCTTGGTATTGGAAAGTTGTTTCTGTAATAAGAATTAAAAGGTGGAACCATTACCAAAAAGAGAGATATGAAATATGTGAAAGAGTTTATAAAAAATTATATAGTAATAGAGAAAACAAACGATCAGCTACAGTTACTATATCTGAATTGGCCCAGCATTTTAATTGAAGAGGTGATACATAAACTAAATTAAATCTAGGAAGAAGGGAAAAGCTCCAGGAAATGATGAAATTATAATTGATACTTTAACAGAAGCAAATGAAAAAATTGTTAACAAAGCTATAAACCAAACATCTATATAATCACTGAAATAATACAGTAATATTAATATTCAAGAAAGAAGATATTAGAAATTACAATCCTATCTAATTATATCCCAAAATTTTACTAAGATAATTATACCTTATCTACAGTGAATTTTGGATTCTAACCAACTAAAAGAACAAGCTGGATTGGATTTTGCACAAATGATTGCATCCATGTATTGAAAGATGTTAAAGACAGTATTAATGAATGTGAGATTATTATACTTGGGATTTGTAGATTATGAAAAAACAGTTCATTTATATAAGAATTTCTACAGAGATTAAACTTTTGGATCATCAAGATACATATACAGACTATTTTCATATTCTGAAGAATATCAAAGTGAAACAGCAATGATTAGAGTACATGGTGATAGTAAAAAGATTAATGGTGAGATGGTTGTCAACAGGGTGATTTCATATCTCCAAAACTTTATATACTCCTTTTTACAAGAGTAGCTAAGAGAATAAAAGAAAATGGAGATTATTTATTTCATCTAGATTTTTCAAATTATGTAGTTATTGTTATGTTTCAGAATTTCCATGAAATTTTTCCAGTTATTGGATGAATGTAAGAAAGTAGGAACAAAGATCAATGCTAAAATAGACTAAAATATTGTTCAATGGTCTTGCTCAGAAGAATAAACAAAAATTGATAATAAATTAGAAGAAATCAACAATTCAAATAACTTGTCAAATTATTAATGCAGATGAAAATAAATTAGATGAAATTGTTAATGGGATTAAGGAGTGTGTTTGGTAGAAATAACTTAAGCATATGTATTTGAAAAGGAAGATTTTAAATTATTAATTCTTATTTATAGATCTAAGACTTGGACACTTAATATGAGGATAATACAAAGACTTCAGAGCACTCAATGAAATATGGGAAATATATGTTAGGTATAAGAAAATCATGATGAGAAAACAAATAGATATTATTGAAATAATTAAAGAGATTGAAATGGATCTGGGATAGACACATTGTTAGAAGAGATGATAATAGATGGGCAGTCAAAATTTTAAGTTAGATTCCAAGAGATGATAAACGACCTAGAAAAAGATCACATCTAAAATGGATCTCGAAGAAAGACTAATGACTGGAAAAATTGGATTAAACTTAGAAAGGCCTTCACAATAGTTGAAAATTATGGTGATGATAGAAAGCATCTAAAAATGTTGGTATATACTTTTATATAGAATAAATAAAAGCATGACATATTTGTTTCAAGAATATTATTTTTGATACTTCATGAAATAGCTGCAAGATATTCTTGAAATAGATATAATATACACTTGGATTCATAGTATTTAGAGTCCATTGAATTGTTATAGATAAATTTTGGTATAAGTGTGATTGGTTAGCACATTCACTGTGGTATTCATAACCTGTGATTTTTATCCATGTCACATTTGAAAATATTTTTTAGATAGCTGAGATTTTATAAGGAAAAGTTTGGATTTTTTTTTTTGGTAAAGAACTTATGGATAACCTGAATAGATATGTATCCAATTTTAATTAATGGTTAGCTAACTAATCTTAACTAGAAGTTGAAATCAAAGAAAGATAAGATTGCTCTGTAAGAGCTGTTTAAATTATTTTGTGTGTGTGTGTATATGTCTTTATCAGTAACCATATGCTTAGCATTTATAGATATCTGATGATTTTTTTACTATTTTTTTTCCAGTTTTGTCTATTCTTTGCAAGGGTGCTGTGCAATTTCAAATAAGCTCAACACCATTTTTTAATGTCCCCTATCCATGTTCTATGTAGTTTACATCCTTTTTTATGCCATATATAATTCCAAAAATTAGGATTTTAGTTTTTGATCATAATTCATTCAAAATATGTGGCCAAATAATTTAATTTCATTTTCACCAGTTCATTTTTTTGTAAAATTCTTTATTGGAAACTTATTGCATCCATTTAATTTCCAATAACTTTTTAAAGTATATTCTTTCAAATGCCAATATTCTCACTGCGCATTTATCATCAACCATGTTTTATAATTATATAATATATTATAAGCTAGCACCATTTCTATTATAGTAAATAGTGTGCTCCACTTCTATTGTAGATTAATGTATGACTAAATAAAAGTTGTAACTGTATTAAAAGCAATATATATATATATCATTTCTTATAGTCATTTTTCAGTAAATTCTTAATCAATCAATATATTGTAAATAAATTGAAATAATAGATAACTCATTGATATAAAATTGAATATCAAATTAATATTAGATGGTATTAAATTCAATTCTATATCAACAAGTTGTTTATTATTTTGATTTATTTATAATTTATCAATTAATTAAATAAATATATATAAACAAAAACTCAGGAATAAACACTACAAAATTCAAAATATCAATATTTAATAATAAATCTGCTATTCTGAGTAACAATTTATAGTTTAATTTTTTTTTTTAAAAATTTCATTTGATTCATAAAACATTAATATCCCCACATAAATGGTCATCTTCCCACAATTCAATTATGTTGTTTATTTAATAAATTGTCTATCATATTTATAAAAATATTTCTTTTCTACTTTTTTTTTTTCAAATCATTTTCCACGTATAAAATAATTATCATCATCAAAGTAAAACCTTTCATTACAAATAAGTGAATGTTCTGCAAATACAGATTTAAATCTATCCACAGAATATAATAGTTCACTGTCATAGATTTTTTTTTTCAATGCACTATTTGACTCACCAATGCAACTAGACTCACATTGGCAGACCACTTCATATATAATCTTACATTTGTTGATTTTATTAATAGAATCTGTTTTATTAATAATTAATCTATCAGTATTTGGTCCAACATTTAAGGCAATATTAAAACGAGAATAAACCATATTGCATTTAATGTTGGACTAAATACTGATAGATTAATTATTATAAAAGTAATATTATACATCAATTGGTGTGCTGATGTGAGTCCAGTTACATTGGTAAGTTAAAATGTGCATTGAAAAATGGAATTCATGAACATTTATGTAATAAATTGCAATGTTCAGGGGATAGATTTAAATATGTATTTGCAGAACATAGTTATTTGTAATAGAAGTTTTTGTTTTGACAGTGTTTTTATTTTAAATGCAGAAAATCATTTGAAGAAAAAAAAAAATTAAAGAGGCATATTTTATAGATATAACATATAATTCATTAAATAAACTATAATTGTGTTATATACAAGAATTATGAAAAGTTGGTCATTTGGGAATATTAATGTTATGTGATTTTAATGAGTTTTTTTTTTACTTTTAAATATTAACTGTAAAATTATTTTTTTAATTTTAACTGTAAAATGCTACTCAGGATGGCATGTGTGTTGTAATCTGGCTATTTTTTATTATTATATAGTGGTATTTTGAATATTGTACAGTATATTCCAGAGTTTTTTGTTTGTTATAATTTTTGTATCTGATTATATATATATAAGCAAAATAGCACTAGAGCTATTAGAATTTATTAAAACATATATTGCTGATATAACTACTACCTTCTCATTTGGTTAAGAAAAACAACAATTGGCAGTAAAGGTAAGAAGGAGGTTTATTTGAAGAATGTGACTTCATCTAATTTCATCTTGCTCAATAACAGATAGTGGAGTGAGATTCTTTCAGATTCTTCCTAAACATCAATGGCATTAGTGAAAATTAAATTAACAACATTAATCTATGTGTGTTAGCATGTTATATATGAGTTACTTGTTCTCAACTCATATTAAAACATCCCTCTAGTTAGTCATGTGACAAGGCAATTAAAAGTGCTTATTTTTATCCAAGCTATTAACTATATACAGCATTACTAATTCAATCAAAGATGTCAATCAGATATTGAAAAGGCTACAGATTTCTAAATAGAATTGAGAAATCTAACTAATAATTGTAATTTTGGTAATTTTGCAGATAAAATACAGTACTTAGGAATAGGTTTATCTTTGGCATGAAGTACTACAACATAAATATAATTTGAGTTAGCTTTAAGTTAGACAACTCTTACTGAAATTACAGCAAATCAATAGGCTTAAAGCATGTTCTTCAGTAAAAACCTGTCCTGAAGAAGAATGATCATGATTCAGAAGCATGTCATTTCAAGAAGGATAATTGCAGATTTTACAATAAATTAGAGCATTCAGAAAAAAATATGGTTAAATAAAAAGTTCTGTCCATATTCTTATAAGCCAGACAAAAAGAATGAAGCCATTAATGGTAAGCAAAAAGTTATGAAATCAGCATTCCGTTAATAACTGTTTTGTAGACATAGAAGTCAAGTCAGGGTCAACATCTTAGCCTTTGATTTAAAAAACTAATGTATGTTGTCATAGCTGTCAATCAGACTATATACAACAAGGCCACAGTAAGATTTTCTTGTCAGGAGGATTAGGTATTATAAAAAGCATCTGCACATTTTGTATTAAATAAGCAAATTTTCTGAAGTAGACTACTTCCATTTGCACTGAGACCTAAAGTAAAAAAAAAGTTAGACTATCTTCAAGTTTGGAATATAATACAATTAAAAAAACAACAAGGCAAGAGAAAATATAAAAATAATAGAACATCTATACAATAATAACCTTAACTTTAAAATAATGGGAGAGTAGAGACAAGATAGAATCAAAAATATAAAAAAAACTTATAAAATGGGTAAAGTTCAGGTCCAGCAATGAGCCACAAATGCTAAATAAAAAATTTTGAATCTGATACAATGAACTGTCTTTAATTAACAATTGTATCATTTGAAAATTGTTTATTATTATTCCATCAAATGTAGTAATCAATTTCTTCCTTAATACAATAGTTCATATAAAAATGCATATGATGCTCATAATTTGGCAGATATCCTAACTGCACAAAGCATGCTGGCAAAAAATTTCATTTTTATTATGACTACAAATGCTCTGAGAAAGTTATGGGCAGCCTATGGTGTACTCTAGATAATCATATCCAATAATGGAACAGTATTCAGGTCTTACTCAATTTAGAGATTTTTTCATCCAGAAATTCCAGGTTAAATGTTTAGTTCAAAAGGTAAAAAAACTATTTACTAAGAACACAAATGAAAGCTGGAACACTGATATCATATTATTTCTTTTAGTGCAACCCTGTCTTTGGGATGTGGGCTCAGAGCAGAGTTAAGCTCACTCTAGATAGAAAAAAAAATGCTTGAGCAAATAAAACCCAGAAGAAATCAAAAGATATGATAGATTTACATAATGTACAATGAAAAAAATTAATGATTGATATCTATAGATAAAAAGTGTAATTACATATTTACTGTAGGGTTATCAGAGGAGCTTTTGTACAAAATCTGACTGAGATCAGATAGACAACTCAAAGAACTGATTAACAGAGTAGAATAACAAGATCAACAGACAATTTAATAGCTAATGTACAAAAAATCCATGATCAAATCAACAAACATTATAGAGTTGATCAACATACAATCTAACAATCAAATAAATAAAAAAACTGAAAGAGCTAAACAACAGAGACCTCAAAAAACAAATCAACAGTGCTCCTATAAACTAAGTGAACAATATTAAAAGTAAACCAGCAGCATATCTGATCAAATGAGCATAGTACTACAGAAAATAGAATAATTTACAAACTAAATAATTAAGGGTAAAAGAGCGTGATATATTACCACAAACAAGCTAATATAGAAGTTCTGAATAGAATGCTAAAAACAGTAAAAGATACTTTCTACTATCAGGATTCAGTCTTGTTAGCAGTTATGGATGTGCCAGTGTTCTACTGAATGTCTGTACATGGCTATAACTTTGTCGAGGCAAGTGATCTATGGGATTATCTTTTAATAGTGATCTCAAAGTTAATTTCTAATGTAATCTGTCATTATGACAGATGTCTTAGCTAATATCTTTGTGGTGTAACTCTTTAGTATATTCTTTATGTCTTTGGTGATCTTCATTATTCATTTTTCAGCAAACCTACTTGTGATTTAATTTCATGAATTTCTTGAAAAATAGTTTGTCTTTTTTAAACTTGTTTCCATTTTCAACATCTCTGTAAATATATTATTGCTCATTGTTTTCCTAAATCATCCTTGGAATTTTGTATTCAGTTCTCTTAAAAAAATCTTTTACTGTATTAATTTTTTACTTTTTTTTTTTTTTTGTGATTACCAGTGTATCTTAGGTAGTTTCTTTTTAACTATTTTTTTTTTCCTTTTTCACTAAAATTACATTCTAAACCTTAAATTGCTTTTTTTTTTTTGCACAGAAATAACTTATCTATCCATAATCCCCTTCTAGGCAGAATTTTTTTATTATTAAAAGTTATGGCTTTTATTGTTGGGTAATAAGAATGCAATTTACTTGGAATTCTTGGGAAATCCATTTGATGGCATTGTGTTTAGTCTGAAACTTGATTGCTTAATTTGAATAGTATTATAAATATATAAACATTTTTATTTATGATACCATTGTTTGAATGAAAGCTAGCAAAAGGTTACTAGAAGTACTGGATATTGTTTGCATTCCCATCTACTTTCCATTGTTTAACCTCCAGTCAAAATAATAGATTTCTCTACTGTATAATCTAGTAAGAAGTAAGTCCTGGGATATTAATTATAATGTAATCCAGCTAATTCATGAAATTGCAAGTTGAGCTTTTCCTTGTTGAAGATTATTAAATATTTTTTATGCTCTGAATTTTTTTATATTTGAAATTTATAAAAATTATAAAAAAAATTTAATATATTAGTTGTATTAATCAAAATAATAAAAATGTGTATGTAAATATTTAGCATTAAAAAATCCTTCAACTTTTCAGCTAACACTTGAATTGACAATATGAAATATTATTATATTATATATTGAACAAAGGTAACATTTTAAACTACTGATAGTCAATAACCTATTGAAGATAATATAATTCTTTTCCAATTTTAATAGCATCATCTAATATATCATACACACACCATGTATTATATATCATCAATAGTAGCTTCCATTATATTTTATCCTCAACCATATCTTTCTCATGAAATCAGTTGATATTGCATCCCTTTAGAATAACTTTTGTCTCTTTTAATATATATATATATAAAGAGAGAGAGAGAGAGCTATTATTTATCTTTTTAGTGTGAAAGTTTAATCTCTTTATCAATGTTATTAGCTTTTTGAACTTATGTTTTCTTATCTAAAAAAGTTATAGATAAGAGATTTACAAATGTTAGACAAAATCATTATTGGATAAAGTTTTTTAAAATATTTTATTTTCAAAAATTTTATGTTCATTTTTCAAAAGGTTTATGCAAGATTTTTCATGCTATACTTGATAATGTAAACAAAGTTTCACTATATTAAATTTAGCTTTTATATTTAATGAAATTCTTACTTACGACTTTATCATAAAATCATTTAGATATTTTACTGTACCAACTGTTGAATATAAATTACTGATAAAGTTTTTGTTAGACTTATTAGTAGCATAAGAGGGATAGATCCAGTATATCCAAACATAAAATTTGTTTTCACATTTATTGTTGATATATTGTAATAGTATTGAATGAAAAAGGGTCATATGAGAGATGAGATAATATCCCCAAATATCACAAATATAAAAACACCATGGGATCAGCACAGAATAAAAAAAATGAGTTTAATAATATTAATAAGCTATGATATCACCAGCATTTAACCAAAAATAATCAATTCATCATCAATCAACAATTATCCCTTGTGGTGGGATCTAAAAGAAATACATTATAAACAGTACCAAAGAAAGGGTATGACATATAATAATTATTTAGTACACTTACTTAAGTACTAAAATATCTGTCATAATATAAAAAGTATGCTGTGATCCTGAAACATGCTGATCACTATCAATGCTCTAACCATATGGAATCAAGAGTGAACAGATTCAGTATAAATTGATTTCTAATCTAAAAATAAAGTAAAATAAATGGACTTTAAGGTGATACCTTTTCACCCTTTAGAGAACTATTTGATGTCCAAATAGAAACATAAATCCCACATATAAATGGCTTACTCATTATGGCTCTTATTTCAAGATCACAAGACTCTAGAAACTGTGACTGTGAACAAGAGAAAGTATGATCATAAGCTTACTCTACTTTAATTTGAATAGTTTTACTGGGACACTATAATTGTAATGAAATCAAGTTAAACACACTGCCAATTCATAAAACAGATAATTAGAGAAATAAAGATATTAAAACTATTTTTTAACATTTATTAAATAATTTAATCAATAAATAATTACGAAAATTGCCAAATGACATGGTAATATGATAATTTCAACTTAAATACATTTTTATCAACAAAATATCATTTTATATAATAAGTAATCTTAACTTATTGTTGGCTTTTGCTAATTTAATCAATTAATATTAACTGTAAACAGGATTTTCTTTTCAATGATTCAAGTTAAAAAACATTTCAAGGATAAAATTTAAATTAGCTAAATATCCTTTTCCCCTTTTCTTATGAGAATGAAAAGGTCTTATACAATTAAATTTTGGATGGAAAATAAAAAGAAAGAAAACCATGTTTCAATTAAAAAAGTACTAACATTTATTACCATTAATTACCACTTAATTTAGAAAATTACCTATAAATGTAAATATGTGCATATTAAAATACTTTTTTATCATGGATTTATTTCTTTTTGATCTTTCTTTGGTAATTTTCAAGTTTTTTTTCCTTCTTGCTAAGCTTCTCCATTACTACATATTTCCAGGGTAATATAGACAGCTAAATTTCTCCATTTTTACAATAGAATATTTTCAAGTTTCATATAGGCTGAATTTCTTCATATTTCCAATATAATAATTTACAAGTCATACTAATGCACAGAAAGAGACACTCATGCTATTGGGTACAGACAAGACTTGTTGCAAATTTTCTTTACTGAACAGGTTACATGGTGAGGTTTAATAATGATCAGCTTTTAGCAGAAATTTAACCCATGGTTTTCCTCAAATTCATTTTAATAAACATTTTTTTAAACTATTCATGAGATGAGTTTTAGTTCAGACTACTAAAACTATTTCTGTTTTCTCTACCATTGAACTTCTATTCCTGTATTCTCCAACTGTTGAATGAAGACAAATACTGTTGCTACTTATTTTTTAACAGCTTGATCAAGAATGATTGTTCATTACAAGATAGTGAGATCTACTGCTTTAACTAACCCCCATATTTTTTGGAAAAATCCTATATCCATCCAATCACATGTCTTCTCAAACATTCTCACACAATCCTGACCATGTGAGTTCATTTTTACAAAAAAAAAAAAAATATTATTTAGTTATTACCTTCTTTTTTAATTAAAAAATTCAAATCATAAGAATTTTTTTTACCTGTAGTTGTTTTTCTGTTATGTCAAAAACAATATAATCTTTTAATTATCCTTTGATTTGAAAAACACTGCCTTTTATTTTGGAAGAGACAAAGAGAAAAGAAAAAAACTAATTAATTAAAACAAAATTTCTTAATGAAATATTAAAACATTTTTTTTCTTTTAAAAACTTTATTTATTTACTTCCTTTTTTTATTTTCTTTTAAATGCCAAAATTGAAAGTTATCAATAACTTACTGAAGAAAAAAATATTTATTTTGATACCTTTTATCAAAATTAAAATTAGTAAATAAAATTACTGAAGAAAGAGAACAAAAGAACTTATTTGTTTTATTTTTATACTTTTCCCTCTCATTTACAATTAGCTCCTAACAAATTACAAATATTCACATTATTATTAAAAAAATATTTAGAATTTTCTTATCATTTAATAAATAAAAAATATTTAATTAAATTAATTCTATTATTAATAATAAAAACATCAGAAATTTAAATATTTCCCCATTCAAAGTTTATTTTTATAAGCTTGTAATATTTGATATGATCAGAGTTGTTTACTGTTCTACAATATTATAATATCCTTCCCTTAAAATGATGAGACAATGAAATGGAGATGTACATTTTAATATGTATGGTTAGATAAGTAAAGTAATTTTAAATAACACTACAAGATAAAGCCTTTCCACTGTTTCTTATAAAGGAATATTAAAATTAGTTGACATTTCTTAGCACACTTATCATTTGTTGGATGAAGCGGGCTTTGTACAATTTTTCCATCATGGTTTTACTCTTTAGCTAAGAAATAGATACATAATTATATTCTTTAATTTTGAATACTTAGCTGTTTGAGGTAATAGAATGATAGAAAAAATCCTAAATCTGTCCACATATTTTATCAGGACTGTTTGAATCCAGATTATAGCCATGATAAGTAAATATGCTATTTTTTGCAATGTGAAATTCTTATATATATATAAAGATAATAAGTAACAAAATTACTTGTACGTGAAACTGCTATCTTTAATATTGCAATCAGTCAACTAGTTTTCATCAGAAAGAAATACAGTAAAATGGTGGTATTTAAAAATTATAAGTTATGTTCAACATATTTGACAAAAACTTCTATTGATGATTTTACACCATAAATTTAACCACCCAATAGCTAATTTATTATGGTGTACATTACTAAAAACACATTATTGTTTTATCAAACCTCACAATGACTTGCAGAGTTAATTCAAAGATGTATATAAACATACATATATGACTGATAAACAAATGTGTGAATATATACAGAAATAATTATGTGTTCATACTAAAAACTTCAATAAACTCCAAACTAAATGTGTATACACATTGATTAAATATTGTATAATACAAATTAAAATGTAGACACATTAACAATAACCAACAATTAAATGTTGATTGTAAGTATATATATATATATGATATCTATACATACATCAAAGATCAAGTAGAAATAAAAATAAAAAGTGATTTACATTTACATAAATATACAAGATAATAAAATAATGCATTAGGAAACCAAATAATTTAAAAATGTGACAATGCCTATATTCAAGTCTTAAATTTAAAAATAAATAAAAAAACTTTCCTTTTGTTTTCTCTCCCTTTGGAAGAAAAATTGTTTTTTTAATATATATATAAATCAAACAATCCCATTTTCTTTTTGTTTTTTAATGCCTATTTTATTAAATTAAAATTAATCAATCTGGCAGTTTTGATTGTCCAGCAGTCTTCCTCAGAGCGATCAACTGAAACTATCAGCTAGATTAATTTAATAAAATAAGCATTAAAAAAGTAAAAAGGGATTATTTGATTTTTTATGATTTTGTCAATGCATAAAGAAAGATAAGTTGATATATATATATATATGTATGTGTGATATAACGAGCATGCTAATAGCTCTAAACAAGCTTTTTTCAATAAATACCATAAGCAAAAACATTTAAAATCTTTATCTAGAATTATCCCTATTCTGAAACCGTTTTTGAGCTAATGGATCTCATCAGATCTAAATTACAAACTCAAGCCTAGCATTTATCGAATACTTAATTATTAAATAAAAAGTCTGAAATTTTCAGATATCTATAGGTCTATATGTATATATAATAATATTATTATTATTTGATGGCTGTATTTTTTCAAAGCAATATACGTCATTATATAATTAAATATTTATAAATACAGTAATTAGATAATTAACAATTTTATCCACTTAGGAACGCTTTCGATTATCCTAGTAATCTTTGTCAATTAACACTTTGAAAGGCTAACCTTCCCATAATTCCATGATCTTAACATTTTCTGCCTACCTGTTAATTAAGTCATGTTTGCATTTGTATATTAGCATAGCTTCCTTTATTTTCCTTTTATTATTTTTTTTAATTTGCAATATTTTTACGTTATTAAAATTGAAGTCAAAACCAAAAATACATGACTTATTATGGTCATAAAAAAACAGGTGCTGAAATATTATTATCTACTTTACAATTTTGTTTTGATTTCTGAACCCGTTTTAATAACAGCAAGTTATATATATATATATATACTCATAATCAAGTGTCTTTCAATTTTTCAGCTTGGAAATAGTAAGGAAACATATTCATTTTTGCAGTGTTAACTGGAAAAAGAAATCATTAATAATATATTATTATCATTTTCAGTCATTATCAGTACACTGTTTTATGAACTTTCTTAGTTTAATCCTATTTCTCTGATCCATAGCTTTTATTTACCACATCATTATAGCAAACTTCTTTGTCACACCAATTAATCTTATATGTTGTCTCTTTTTTAGATCTTTACAAATTCTTATGATCTCATTTAAGACTTAACACTCCATCTATTGTCATCTCTTCTAACAATATGTTCAATCTAGATCTATTTTAGCTTTTTAATTCTTTCACGGATATCAAAGATATCTGTTTGTTTATCTCATTTACATCTTTCTATACTTTATTATATAGTTTGAAATCTTTATATTGATCTTTTATTAATATCCAAATCTCAGATCTATAAATAAGTACTAGAAAAACATATTTATTTTTTAAAAACATTTCTTTTCACACTAGAAATATTTCCTTCTAATATTAAGTTATTTCTACCAAAAGAATTTCAATTCAAGTTTAATTATATAATTTATTTTATCCACTATGTTTCTATATGAATTAATAATTTGATCTAACAAATATATTAATTTCTTATAAATACAATTTATCCAAAACGTTTCAAACACTTTTTAGCAAAACTCTTTATTTGTGCATATATATACACCTATGTTTTGACTGACCTGCAGTCTTCTTCAGAGCTATGATATAATGAACAAAATAAAATAAAAAGCATAACTATATAATAACACCATAAAAAAAAAATTTAAACAAAAAACTAAAAACAACATAATATATATATATATTTAAAAAACTGAAATAAATAATCAAAACCAAATAAAACAATATAAAATAAAATGCACAACGTAAATAGAAAATAAATATAAATTATACATTGGCATTCCTAACTTTACACATATATTTATTTTCTATTTATGTTGTACATTTTATTTTATAATAATTGTTTTATTTGGGTTTGATTATTTATTTCAGTTTTTTTAATATATATATTTTATATTGTTTTTAGTTTTTTATTGTTTAAAATTTTTTTATGGTGTTATTATATATGCTTTTTATTTTATTTTGTTCATTATATCATAGCTCTGAAGAAGACTGCAGGTCAGTCGAAATGTAGGTGTGTGTATATATATGTACAAATAAAGAGTTTTGCTAAAAAGTGTTTGAAGCGGTTTGGATAAATTGTATTTATAGGATATTACGGCAAAAATAAAGAAAAGTGTGATTTTGGTAATATTTATATTAATTTCTTCTTATTATTTACTATCAATTTTTTTTTTTAAAAAAAAGCTATCATTTTTTATTTTAGTTTCTTTTTTTAACATTTAGCTTTAGTCTACTTTTATGCTTTGATTTGATAACTTTTGTAATATTTTCTGAAGCTCTGAATTATTATTTTTAAAAATAACACATCATCTGCAAAAATCTAGATGACTTAAATGTCTATTTTATTCTGTTAGCTTATCATTTGAAATCACAAATTACTTTCCATTAAACTTCTACAAAAAGTTTTGGAGTGATATGAAATTACTTTGTCACATACTTTTAACAATGATAATTGTTTTAGTGTCATTATGTAATCTAATAATTATAGGTATATTTTTATAAATATTCTTCAGAATTTGATGATATCCAGAGTTTATGTCTTGCTATTACAAAACTTTAATCATCATGGAAATGCTCATAGTATCAAATACTTTTTCATAATCCACAAATCCAAAACCTAATGGCATTTCATATTCATTTATCTTTTCTATAACTGATCATAATTCTTGAATATGATTTATAGTACTAACTACTTTTAAATTTGGCTTTTTGTTTTGGTTGATTTAAGTCCAAAGTTCTTTTTAAATGAACTGTAATGATCATAGTAAAACATCTTGCATAGCATTAATAAAATACTGATTGTTCTGTAATTTATAATCCCCCCTCCCCACAGTTTTTGTAAATAATGTTATTACATATTTTTAATCATCTAATAAATCCCTATTATTTAAATATTTGATCAATAGCTTTGACAATAATTTCTCTATTTCTTTAT
Organism: Epiperipatus broadwayi; assembly: GCA_028023455.1. Classification (NCBI taxonomy): domain Eukaryota; kingdom Metazoa; phylum Onychophora; class Udeonychophora; order Euonychophora; family Peripatidae; genus Epiperipatus; species Epiperipatus broadwayi. The sequence goes on along the minus strand of JAQFVV010012440.1, from coordinate 5,917,579 downwards.
TTGCTTCTGTTAAGATAGTGACAATAATTCAATCATTTCCTAAAACTTTTTCATTCTTCATAGATTTAATTGTAAATTTCATCTCTTCATTTAGATATGCATAATATTTCAAAAATGTTATTATAAGTGAAAAACTATTTTGTCTTCTTATAAAAGAACACATGCGTGCTTGAAATGTTTATGAGAGAGTATTATTAGTTTTTTTTTTTAAAAAAAATAAAGTATTAGCAGTTGACAGGAGGCCACAGTTGGAGGCAAGTCATCTATTATCTGACATCTGCTTTGTTTTTATACACCCAAAAGAATTTCCATCAAAATATCCTTATCTCAAGCATGACTACTATCTCTATGGATAACTTTATCAATCCTAACTACCAACTACGTAGAAACTTTACAGATAATTTATTTCAATATAAATTTAGTCAGGATAAGCTAATATTAATTGTATTTCCAGCATGAGAAATGATGCCTAGGAATTATCAACTTTAAAAGAAAAAGAATTTGCAGTTGCTGCATTGTTTAAAGAAATTTTAAACTCATATATGTGTATAATATTGTTAACATTATTTATCTATGCTCTCTATAGAAATTTTCTGATGTTTCAAGTAACAATGTTTGATTTGAAAAAAAGCCAATTAACTTCTTGTTAACTATATGTTTCTGTCAGTCAGATCTGACTTCATCAATAGCTCAGGAAAAATAGTTGAGATTCTAATAAAAGCAGTCATCAAATCTTTTTTAAATGCACTTTCAAAGTTCAACATGATCTTAAAGTTTGAAAAATAAATTTTAGTAGTAATCTAGCTAAAACTTCTTTTGTATTGGCTTAATGTTATTAAAAAAGGTAATTCCTCAACTGATACTCATTTTAACTAATCTTTTTTTTTTTTAAGTAAACGTTTAAAATGTAATTAATTAGCTAACTTTACAACATATTTAATAGAAATTTAATAGTTATGTTTGTTGGAATGATCGACTGATTTTCTTGACAATATATTGTGCCATTACAATTTGGTCACTAGACAAATTTATAGTAATGTGCATGTAGAAAAGGTAAAACAAAATCATCATCACGATTTTATATAACCATAAAGGAAGTTGTAGGGCATACAAGTTTAAACCCTACAAGGTCCAATTTCAAAAGCTTTAAACAGAAAGAATGGGACAACAATTATATGCTTTATTTGTGTGTGTGTTGATAGAAAGGTAATACACACATTTAAACTATTTAATATTTAATTTTTCTTTAAAAAGCAAAGTTATAATGCATACATATAGGCAATGTATGTGTAAATTATTTAATTGTTTTATATTTCAAATATTAAACATTTTAATTTTCTTTAAAACTAACCTATGCTTGATCAATTCTAACATTTTTTCTATACTTTTATTTTGCTTTTCTTTAATTATAAGTGGGATTTAAAAGTTACAGATTTAATTAAATAATTGGGTTATAATTACTAAGCTAGCAATTATAGTATTTAAGGTTAGTTTATGAATGATTTGAAAGAATGAAGGATGTGTGTACATTACATACAAAATTTTACATTTCCTAAATATTGAAAGAAAAGGAAGTATTAAATCTGTTAAATTATTTTTTTTTGTACAATTTTTTTTTGTTAAAACAGGAAATCTGTTTAATCAGATATCGATCTTTGTAGTAAATTTTTTGTAAATGATTGTCACTTTGGAGCTATAATTTTTGAAATTTGCCTTATCAAGATCTAAAGAAGGAAGCTCAAAGATTTGAAGTGTTACCTGGATGTTAAAAAGAAAGAAAAAACAAAAGAAAGGAAATAAGAATTGAGTCTATTTTTTTTTAAAACAAAAGTGTCTGGAAAAAGGATTAAACTTTTCAGTTAAAAAATACTTTGGTTGAAAATAAATTAGAGATCTAATTAAAACAAATTTGTCCAAAAATAGCAAGTGATGCTATCTCTGATTGGTTAAGTTAGCTAAAAATTGGATATAAAAAGCTGTCTTAGATTATTATTATTGTGTTTGATTCAGATTATTAAACTATAATATTGAACGTTGAAAATATAAGAAATGGCAGGTTAGAAAAATTATATGTATATTCCATTTGCTGACCATCTGGAGGAAGCTGCACATCACATAGGAAAGAAAAGATGTGTCTAAAATAATATTCTACACCTTTCAACTGACCAGAGAAATAAGATGTTTTTAATAGAAGGAAGAAAGAATTCACCTGCATTCAAAGAAGATGAATTAATCTACTGATAAATATTAATCATCAAGTCCAATTAATTGTTCCAACAACTGATTTTAAACTCAAGAAAATTTACAAATGGGAAAACAACTGCTGTATTTCATCCACATGCTTGACAAGAAGAGAAGAAAATTTACTATAATGATTTCCAAATTATCCACTAAAGCAAATAACCTCAATAGAGTCACCATCATCAAATAGTTATCCACCTCAAGAAAGAGATTGTTCCCAGTAAAACGGAAATGGTAGCTACAGAAATATAAACATTATACAAGACAAGTTTGAACCCTTGGAAATTCGCTACAAACAAAAGATCGGTAATATGACTTTTTATATCTATTTTCTTTATGATATCAGTCTTAATAAACATTTTAGCAATAAAGTGGTATATTTTTATTTAAAGAACTTTTAAAGACTATTCAGATCGATTAAAACAAGAATGTCTTACTAATAATAACTTTGAGCTTCATAAATGATCTTGAATGTATGAAAATGATTTGTTTATTAATTTTACAATATTAATGTGTAAAACAATTTTTTTTTTATGGTATTATGATTTTAGTTTTAACTAATATTATTATTTTGGTTTTAATAATATTTTGTTATTATGGGATAAAACACGCACATACATAATAATATTTTTATATGTGTATAATTGGAAGTGAATGTGGAATAATGAGTAGTATTAGAATATTAGATTATTTTGTTTCAAGTTCAGTATAGATTTCAGCGCTTGGAAGGGAGGGGGGAGAAAATAATTTAAAACTTTTTTCTAAAACTTGCTCTTTCAATTTTACTAACAGTTTTTTTTTTACATTCTATTTACATGTTGGATTTTAAAGTATGTGTGCTAATGAGCAGATAATATTTTTTTTAATACTTTTCTCATGGAGTGAAAATCATGGTCAATGTGACGTCCAACTTAATACAAAATACATTTAACGGGAAAGGGGGAAGAACTTAAAATTAATCTGAGGATTGTTATATAATCAATTATTATTATTATTCATGTCAATTTTCATATCTAGAAATTTTTCTGTATATGTTAGAAATGTAGTAATAAATATTAGTTTATTTTATTAAACGAGGCGTATATATTTCATTAAGTGTAGTCTTGGTTAAGTGTGATTATTCATCATCATCAATGGTTGAATATTGGTTATTTAAGATATAATTAAGTATGCTAAAATTAAGCAATAATTATGCATTTCTTTATAAAATTTAGTTTTATGTTTAGGCTTAGTCCTAGAGCTGTAGTTGAAACCCTTGTCATTATCGTTATTATTATCATCATCATCATCGTCATCAACCTTTTAATTAATGAGCTGTTTAAATGTTTAAAGGCCATAAATAAATATTGATTTTATAATATTTAGTGATTTCTTAGTATTATTATAACCACATCCCATCATCTATTTCATGCAAGGATGAGTGAATTGCCATCCTAAATTAGTTATATATAATCTGAGCTAGTAAACTTACAAAACTATTGAAACACATTTGTTATGTTAAGATCTGAGAAATAATTTATGTCTAGTATACTCCACTTTGGTTTAAAGATGTTTTACTTTTACCTAAATATTAGTGCTTATAGTGATATGGCTCAAAAAGCAAAATCTTCCATTTTATTAGAAATAAAGTACCAAGAAGGGGATTCAAACCCGGTACATGTGAAAGGTTATTAGATATAACCATGTCTAGATTCAGATAATCTAGTGGCGCCCTGCTAGACCATATTCACTTAGTATTTGTTTAAACCTGCACTTAACATCAAACCAAGAAATGAAAGTGGATAAAACCTACTGCCTGTATACCTGAGTTATATTTTATTGAATTACTAGTGTACTCACTTCACGTGATTTTCATATACGTGATTTCATAATACATTGTTAATAATTTACTTATTTCTTTTAAATATAATTCTTGATATTTGAACTCCTTCACTTATATGGTAATAGTTATTTGTTCTTCATTTATTTAGGTTACAATATATATGTTTATCAAGAAGTTAATTGAAAACCATCAAACATCATATGATTGTCATTTCATATGTCTACACATGCTCTTAACAAGAATACCAAATTCTTTATACAGTAGTGCCACCAAGTACAAGTCTTTATAATCAATGAATGCAGGAAAAGTTGTGCATAAAATCCCTACCTAGTGCCTACTCATCCAACATTCCCAGACTGCTTTCTAGCTTGTTAATTTCAGCAGTGAGGAGCTTTGAGAGGACAGTATCTAGATCTTAGGATCTAATGCAACCCTCCAGCAGCCCCCTTTTATCTATTTGGTTAACTATAAAGCTAGGAGCACAAGATGAAAACACCATAATGTTTTCAACCCAAACTCATTCATTTGTATAGTCATATAGATCTGAACTCAGTTCAGCATCTATACATTTTGGGGTCTTTGGTTTTTCAAAAACTAGGCACATTTATCCTATGGGTAGCATGTGCAAACATATGAAATAGTGATCATGTGATGTTTTGATAGTTTTATGCCTATCCTGCCCATAGGATAATCATGACTGTGGTTTTTGAAAAACTAAAGACATCAAAATATATAGATACTAAAGTGAGTTCAGATCCATATGATTTATACAAGGGAATGAGCTTGGGTTGGAAAAATTATGGTATTATATCTTGTACTCCTAGTTTTATAGTTAACCAAATAGGTAAAATGTGGCTGCTGGAGGGTTGCATTAGATCCTAAGATCTAGGTGCAATGCTCTCAAGTCTAAGACTCCTCACTGATGAAAGTCACAAGCTAGAAGCTAGTCTAAGGATTTGTATGAGTAGACACTAGATAGGTATTTATGCACAAACATTCCTGCATTCAATGATTATGAAGGTTTGTGCTCTTGGTGGCCTAGTGTATGGAGAGTTTGGTATTCTTTAGAAGTTAATTTTTTTTAAAAAAAAAAAATCAACCATGCCATTTAAAACATCAGAAAATTTCTATAGAGGGCGAAAGTAAATAAGAGTAGCACAGCAGTCAATTTTAACTATATAAAAAAAACTTTCTAAAAAAGACTATCAAGTTAAAAGATAAAAAACTGTATCAACAAGTCATAATTAAATCATTAAGCAAGAAAACTTCTTTAAGTACATAGATTGATTTCACAACTCCATGTAAGATAAAAGTGTTTTATCATTTTTTATTGCATTAAACACTATTTGTCTAATTTCATTTTAATATTTTTTCCCCCATGTTAAATTGAATATAATTGATATTTGTGACATATTCACTTTTATTCTTTTATAAAATTCAAATATGTATTAAGTTGGGAATAATTATCATGGCAGATTGAACTGAGTTAATAATTTAGATATTTTGTAAAAAGTTTGAATTATTAACCTAGCATGTTAAAATAGTATTGCAATTAGAAGTCATTCTAATTAAATTTTTATGAATGTACACATGATTCATAAACTAAAATGTATTGTTATATATAGTCAAACATGTTAATTAAATATTTTTATTATTAAAATATAGTTTTAATTCTAAATTCTTGATTCAATACATTATATATTGACTTTGTATTTTCGTAAAATGAGGAAGTTTGTATTTCACTGACTATGTTTTGTATCTGAGTATTAGCAAATGTAAAAGTATATGCAAGTTTACAGATTAGTTGTTATGTCTAGAATATAGATAAAACCTCAAAATAGATATTTCTTCTCTTTGAGAATGTGTGTATAATTAAAATATTTTTATTTTTTCTATCATCATCATTATCAAACATTATCAATCCACTGCAGGATGAAGGTCTCTCCAAGTTTAATCCATCTTCTCCGATCTTTAGCTTCTCTTCTCCACATCACCCCTGCACACTTTCTTATTTCATCCATCCATCTCACATGTGGTCTCTTTTTGGGTCTTTTACAATCTCTTGGAATCCAATTTAAAATTTCAATTGTCCATCTATTATCATCTCTTCTAGCAATATGTCCAGCCCAACTCCACTTCAATCTTTTAATTTTTTCGATTTAATAAAACTTTTGTACACAATATATATTAAAAATAAGAACCCAAATGACATTAAATATTCACATAGTTATACATATATCTATGTGAATATTTAATGTCATTTGGGTTCTTATTTTTAATATATATTGTGTACAAAAGTTTTATTAAATCTAATGTGTTTTTTTTTCCATGTGTCAAAGTATTGGCTGAGAAGCGAACCCGCAAACCCGGGGCAATTGCTTGTAAGGCAGCTGTGCTTATCACTCGACCACCAACTCTTGACTCTAATGTGAATTTTTTATATAATTTATGCACTTGGAAACCTAATATAAGATACACAGAGATAAATGTATACTGAGGGCCCTGCTTACCATTATTATATATATATTAACTTTTTAAATATACCAAATGAAACAATATAAATATTCGAATGACCGACTTTTTATATATTTTTTAGATATTAGAGTCAGTCTTCTTTTATCTAATTAACATTATATATTAAATCATCATTTCCATAGACCTCTTTGGATCTTATAAAGGGGTCAGTGGTCTAGAAATATACTAGTAATGTCTTCTTTTTTTTTTTGTTGACATATTGTGAATTTCCAAAACAATTTAGGATTTTTTTTAGGTGCCAATATCCCTATTAAGTGCTGTAAAGTAGCTTCCTTCTGGTTGTGTATATGGAATTTCTTCAGAATTATCTATTATCCATTTTTTTCTAGCTCTTTAATAATAAAAACTTGTTCTGAAGTTCATTGTTCCATGCTGGACACTTTTTTTTATGATCAACTTTTTAAAAATTAGATTATCTCATAATAAAAATAATTTTAATTTAGTTAGTTTAAGAAAATAGAAGTCATTTTGTCTGTTTAATTTAATTAAAGAAGCATTAGCTTCTTTTCTTGTTATCCATAATATTCTCAAAACTCTTCGCAATGTATTTCAAAAGCATCTGTCTTCCTTTCCTCCAGTACCTAACTGATGTTCGTTGAGAGTCAAAAAAAATTTCATGATTTAAACTTCATTTTTTAAAGATTTTTTTTTTCTACATTTAAAAATCTTTTCCAGATTTTATATCAATGTTAGTTTGCATTGAATCCCTTGACTAATGGGAACTTTATGTCTGATAATTTAATGATTCAAACAGACAAGTAGTGCTGGTGGCTTTTATGATTTTACTATTAATTTTAAAATCAGCTGTTGATGATGTTATAATCTTTTTTTTCTTTATATTTAGTTATAGTCCCATTTTCTTCATTTTATTTTAGTCCTTAAATTATTATCTGACTATTTTTAGCTAGACTTTATAAACAACAAAAAAATCTACAAAAATTAATACCAAATGGCTGAAAATTATTCCACATAGATATCTTTTATTTTACCATTCTTCATTGATAAAATACTGAAAAGCTTTAATCTTATGGGGATCATTAAGATTTTTAACTTTTTCTTTATATATTTACACATACATTTATATGAAATAAATCGATACAATATTAAATTTTCAAATCGCCATCTTTATATTATTTCTAACAGTTTATTTCTTTATACATTTTTGGGTAATTATAACGTAATCGGGCTTGGCCACTTGATGGCGTTGTTAGAAGTCAAAACAATACAATACAATGTTCGGGGCCACGTTATATTTTTAAATTGAATCGCTGTTTTTTTTTTTTGGTTATTAATTTATTGATTGCTATAACTTTTTTTTTCATGCCTTTTTATTAAAAAAGTTGTTAAATTTTAATTTTGTATTTAGTAAACGACCTTTTTTTTTTAAATCGCTGTTTTTGGACAAAGCTGCTACTCTGCGATGTCTATTCAGCGATGTCTTTCGCTTAATTATTGCTTTCTACATAACAAAACAACTGTGTAGGGTTAGGGTTCTGTTTTTTGTAATGCTAAAATAAAAGATATCAAAACCGTAACCGGACAAAAGAAAGAAACAAACTTTTTTAAACAACAACAAACACATATAAATGTCTTATTTACTTATTAAACATGTTTATAATATGTGCTTTCTATGAAATTTACAAAAAATCGTGTATATTTTTATTGGACAGCAGAAATACTCAGCTTCTGTTTTTGGCAACTGCGGAAAAAGTTACGCGATCGCTAGCTATTTTATGAACTACGTGGTATTTCACATAAAAACGAGATTTCGCACGCGAACTCGGCCGAATTCTGTTGACGTACCCTCGGCAAGCTTTTACACCTTCTCAAAATAAGGGTGTGGCCATTTGGAAAATTACTATAAAGTCAGGTTTCTTAAATTCATTACAAATACAAAGATTGTGTAACGTATATTGTAAAAATTTGACTAATCAAACTACACACACATATATATCAAACTGTACATGAAAGATAAGTGTGTGGATTCACAGTAAATGTCGCGAAGCAGAAATAGGCCGTATTATTTCTGCGTTACTTCATCATCAACGGTCTTCTAATGGCTAAAGACAAACATTAGAGGTTTTCTGTAGCCTAAGTCAGGCCTTGTAAACGGCATTTGTTAGGTGTTTTGGCGAGCCAGAACGCCAACAAATGGCCAAGCCTGATTAGGTTATAAGTACCCATTTTTGAAAATAAATTAAATTTCATTTATATTAATTAACTCTTATGTAAAAATTTAAGGACATATGAAAAAATTCTTCATTATTTATGTGGTCAATAAATTAATATTTTTTTTAAAATAAACTTAAAAGATTTGCAAATTTAATTCTTAACTAATTATATACAGTATAGTCTTTTGTATGTGTGCATATAAGAATGAATGCAGTTTTGACATATAATTATGTATATAATATTTTTAGTATTTTTATTTAAATGCTCACATTGGTTGGATCTCACTTGTCATTGATGATTTGTAAGGGTCGTTCAATAGTTCCCAGAGACACTGGTTGGCAAAAAAAAAATTATAATTTACCTGTTGTGTGATTTAGTTATTAATTATTTTTAGCTGTTATAAAATGTAGAAGTTAAATTAAAAAGGAGATGAAGATGGACAATTAATTTGGTCTAATTGACTTTTGCTGTTTCATCATATTTGGTTAATGCCGATTTTTTAAAAAAATAAATAAATAGCTTGTCTATTTATTATATGTCTGAAGGTTTGTCATGATGACATTTTAATGATAATTATATGTTGAACTATTACCCATCATTTAATATTAAATATTGCATGCCTTAAGAAAAATTTAAATTTTATTTAAACTTTCCAAATATATTCAACTATTAATAATGTCACAGAGATTAGTATATAACATATTTCGAGTGTTATTATTTTTCTCTTTTCTTCAAGTATTGCTGGCCTGACCAATAAAAGTACTAGCATAGGAATTAAACTTGGATATATTGTTGAGATCTTCCTCTTAAAGGGGGGGAGGGAGGACACTCAAAAATAATTATATCAAATGTCTAACTCAATTGGTTAGAACATTTCCTTAAATTCAATATTTGCAAATCTAAAGATCAAGGTCCAGTCCCTAAACTAGTACAGTCATTTGTCAGGCTAGCAACACTTGAAGAAGAGAGGAGAATAATTCCACTAAAAATGTTGTGGTATATAATAACCTATATGCTGTTACTAACAGTTGAATATATTTAGAAAGTTTAAATAAAGTTTGATTTTTTTCTAAAGACATTTAATATTTAATATTAAATGATGGAAATAGACTAACATATAATTATTGACAAGTGTTTACGGTTATATAAAAAGTCTTACAAATACCACAAAGAATATCATACATATTCATGCATATACTTATATAAATATTTTATGTTCTTTTTCTTATATTAAAAAGATCATTCATCTGTAGAACAATTAGTAGGGGAGTCTTCTGCATATTTTGGTGCAATGGTAGAATGCAGACTGTGAAGCTCAAAACCCATGAGCTGTATCCCAGTTCTGTTCCTTCTGGTATTCAAATTTTCTATGAACAACCTATCAATAAACCATTACTTTATTTTTCTAGTAGGAGAGTATCATAAAAAGCTCAATCTCTTTTGTGGCTATTTAACATATTATGATTATTTTCTTCAGAGCAATAAATTCTGGTATAACTTTTAGGAAGTTATACCAGTAACTTTATGAAATATTGTTGTGGCCCTTCTTTGAAATCCAATCTTTACTGTTTTGAAAAAGAATAAATGTACTACTATTGAAAAATTGACGCACAGTTTGCAATGATGATTAGAACTTTTTTCACATTCTTTTGATTGTTTTTAGATGAAATTTTCTCTACCATCATAAAAAAAAAAAAAACATTTAATTTTTGGAATTTATTTTATATTTCATATTTTTATTATTATGAACTTCAAATTTTCAGATGCATTAATGACTTTTATAATTTTTGCTATTCTCTACTTTAAATACAAGTGTAATATATATACTTAAGTTAGATCAATTAGAGGGGATTTGATCTCAGACTTTCAAGCTTCCTTCAGTTATCCCCTCCATCTTACACATGTACCACATATATGTGAAAAAAGTAAATTATCTGCAATATATGTATGTCATGCTGAATTAATGGTCCTACATATGATGAATCAGAATGACTTATGATCAACATTAGTATGACAACAAAATTGGCAAGCAATGTTTTTGAACATGCCATTAGCAAGTTTTCAATGATATGAATGGCTGAAGAGTTGGAGAAGATTGAAACCTGTCTATTAAAGTTGAAGATTTTCCTATCTTAATATAAACTGAGCACTGATTATATATATATATGTGTGGGAGAGCACTGATTATATATATATATATATATATATATATATATATATGTGTGGGAGATGATGATTTGAACCAACTGATGAGTGCTGGTTCAGCATGAAATATTATATTGAGATCATTTATTTTTTCATATGCATGTGGTCATATCTATCAGTTATATAAGATGGAGAAGGTGACTGAAGGGAGATTGAAGTCTGGGTTCAAATTCCACCTAATTATTCACTACTTGTATTGCCTGCTTAGTCATCTTTGATGCTGATCTTTTCATTTGTTTTTAAAGTATCCTTTTAGATATTTAGTGTGAATGCACATGCAAAACATGTACCCATATATATACATATATAAAAGAATGTTTAAAAAATTATTAAAACAATTTCAGTCATAATATAATGTAAGATATTAATAATTTGCATAAATTAAACTTTCCTTAACTATTTTGCAAATTATATTGAATTTCTAACCACAGCAACTTCCAATCTATTATTTGAGATCTGATTGGAGAAAATAAATGACAGATATATAAAAATAGTAAAACAGAATCCCATTAAATATATTGAACCAGTCCATTTAAAAGATCTTACTCTTGCAGGTTTAACTGGATTTAAATCCTTTTATAATAATTTAAAACATGGATGGACTGGCCCTTCAAGTAGAGGGGAGAATACCATTGATAGCAGAGCCATCAATGATACCCATGGTCAGATTGAGTTATGCAAAGCATAACACAATCACATTTCCAGACCATAGCCCACTTCGACTGCTGGATTCAAACCCTGCCATCAAAAGCATTTTATTTTGTTTTGAGGATCAACCTCAGGTGCCAGCCAATTATAGGTTTTAGTCAGCATGATTTGGACATCTGGCACACAATCCAGTGCTTGAAATGTCTTATGACTGGCTCATACTCTGTTTCAGGATCCAGCATATTTACTTAACACTTAAAATAACTCTACATTAATTTATTGGTGATGCAATGACAAGAGAGAAAGAGAAAATAGACAAAATAACAATTAGAGCAAACATTAATATTTATTTACGCATATATATATTCAACACACTATAACAATAAAAGATTTGACATAAGAAAAATATAAATGACTTTAGGCTATAGTTATAATAGTGCATTAATTAAAGTTCATAAATTTAAAATAAAGAATCTAGACTGTGATCAGAATATGTTTAAAAGTATCTTTACTTAGGTTTTCATTTGTTTTATTTTCCAACCAGTTGGCCTTTTGTTCCTCCATTGATGGTTTTATGGCTTTCCTTTCAGGTTTAGGTCAATTAATGTGTGTGTGAGAGAGAGGGTCTGTGGCAGTTTCTACTTTACAATGTTGGCATTGATTCCAGGTACTGATTCAGGTGGGATAGTTGAGGGTTTGGGGCATGAAGCCCTGTTGGACACTTCTATAGCTTATGTGGTCTCTCCATTAATATAATGATTGGCTTATTACTGCATTTAAAATTTCCGAATAGTCTGCATTCTTTAAAAAGAACCCAAACTCCAGACTAATAACAATGTGAACTGTATATCACAAACCTGACTGAATAACAAGAGAGAGAAACTTTATATACTTTTGTCTCTCCTATTTTTTTAATTTCTTATCATTATTTTTAATTTTGATCTTAACATAAAATCTGTCTTTTAATTAATCTTACATTTCTTGTTATTTTAATTCTTGATTAGAATCATCTAAATAACCTCCATGAGATAGTTTACAGTTTCTTAATTAATACTATTTAATCAGTAATTTTATAAAATAATTGCATTCTAAAGCTTTTACAAACAAATTTTATTTTAATTTTCCATCTTTATTCTTTTAACTTATAAATAAATAAAAATTTCCTTAACCTATTTAAAAAGAAGAGTTTTAAATCTTTCCTTACTCTGCTTTTTTTTAACAAATAGTTTTATTATATTTTAAAAATAAAATGACATAATACTTTTATTTTTACAAGTTTGCATTAAAAAAAAAAACAACTTTTCTTTTTAAAATCAATTTGATCATTTATAAATGATTGCATATATAACACAGAATATATGTGTGCTTTTTAACCCATATACTCGGTGGTACAATATATATATATAAATAATTTAATATTTAGTCATTTAAATAATATATACAAAATATAACAGAATCATTATGTTTAAATACACCAGTCATTATAATTCAAACGTTTCCCACTTATTATTTGTAAGTATTCATATATATATTACAATACATATAATTTTTAATATTTTAGCAATTCATGTTTTAAAAAATCAGGGTTATATTAATTAAGAATAATAATCATATAATTTTTTTTATAAAATAAAGATCTTATAATAAAATCACTATTATTAAAAGTTTTAAATGTTATAATTAAAATTTAATTTAATTGACATTTATTTGCTTTGGCAATTTATCACTGAAAATAAATGATTTTTTTTTCAAGACTAAGAAAAATCAAAAACTTGCTAACACAAACAAAACAAAAAAAATATTTTAAAAGAAGATTAGCAAAATATGAAAGAATTGGAACTGATGGTAATTGTTTTAAGATATTTCTAATTCAAGTTTAAAAAATGTAAAAGAAATAGTTATTTAAATTATAAAACTTTTAAAAAAAGATATTTTTAATTTTTTAAATAAAATAATAAATTATATTATTTGAATTTGTTTTAAAAAACTATTCATGTGAGAAAATACTGCATCAGGATAATGGTTTGTCAATGATAGATATCAAGAAATGAAAGTTTGAAATTTGATTGATCTACAAAAAATAATATGTATTTATAATTATGACTTTGGAATTAAAAAATGTTAGCAATTGATTGAGAAAACAATACATAAGATTGATTGACAGTTCTTTGTATTTCTTATTCTATAAATAACAAAATGTATACATAATAAATAATATATTACATTTGCATCTTAAAAATTTAAACCTCATTATAATTTAAAATATAGTTTTAAATTTGATATGCTAAAATAATTCCATTAACAGATTGGCAGATAATGGCTATCCACCACCACTTGGTCACAATACTCAATTTCCTAGTTAGTCCACGTGCCTCAGGCAAATAACTTAACATACTTACATAATAGTATATAATGTAAAATAATAATAATGTAAAAGATATTAAGTTAGAGTTATGTATTTAAAGAGTAATAAGAATAAAATAAATAAAGAATAAAGATAAAAAAAATTAAAAATTTAGTTATACAAAAATAGGAAGAGGGAGCTGCTAATAACAAAGAAATTTTGTCAGAAAGTGAATTTGAGTATTGGAAATTTATGAGGGACAATACAATGGTCTAGAAATAATATATTTCATACAATAGATTATGTATTGATAGAGAAAGAGGGAATAAATAAAATAATACGGAAAATTAAGGTGTTTAATAATCAAGAAAAAGTATGCACTAGTGATCATAACTTTATTGTAATTGAAATGGTTAGTAATGTGATGGAGAATAGAAATAAAAGTAGAAATAATAGTGAAAGATGTGGATGGAGACTGAATGATAAGAAAAGTTGGAAGAGTATAAAATACAAGTTGAAGAAATCATGGAAGAGTGGGTTGGGGATGAGTATAAGGACTGGTATAAAGAAGTAGAAAAAGTGGCAAATAGGGTTTTAGGTGAGAATATTCAGAAGAATAAAAGCAATAAAAAATGAGAATTAGTAAAAGTGTAAAAGAGAGGAAAGAAGCATATAGAGAATATAAGTGTGCTATTAAGAACAAGGAAAGTGAAAAAGATATTAATGCTAAATGGGAAAAGTACTTAGAAAAAAGAAGTTGGCTAAAATAGATAATTATATAGATAGAATGAAATTGAATAGTAAATTGTTGAAGGATATTAATAAAAGTCGAAGAGATGTGAGTAAAAAATTTTGGAATTACATTAAAAAGAGAAATGTAGGGGGAGAGAGATAGTATTACTAGATGATAAGGGAATAGAGTGTAGCTCTATAGAAGATTTGGAGAGAATCTTAAATAGATATGTAATGAATATAGAAAAGATGTTAGATGTGAATGATAAAGTGATAGAAAACATGAAACCATATAGGAATGGGAATATTAGCTTTTCAGAAAATAAAAATGAGGTACAGAAGAAATTGAAAAGTGGTAAGGCAAAAGGTTTAGATGGATGGGCAGCAGAGATGATAAGGAATTTAGGATATAGGGCAAAAGTAAAGTTATTATCCTGTTTTAATAAAATGATACAGAATAGAGTTTTCCCAAGTAGTTGGAGTAATGCAAGAGCAAGATTATTATTTAAAGGAAAGGGTAAGGATCATAAAAAGTTGAATAATTTTAGACCAATAGTGGTAACATCAGTTTTATATAAAGTTTTCTCATATATAGTGGCTAGTAGAGTTGTAAAATGGATGGAAGAGAATAATGTAGTGGGGGAAATGCAAGGAGGTTTTAGATTAGATAGGCATATAGGAGGTAGTTTATTTGTAGTTCCACAACTTATGGATATGAGTAAGAATTCAGGTGAGCAGTTATATATGAGTTTTATAGATATAGAGAAGGCATATGATAGAGTAATTAGAAATAGATTATGGATAAGTTTAGCAAATTTGGGAATGGATGAAGCTTTAATAGATATTAAAAAATTATATGAAAATAATTATTATATATATATCAATTAGGGAATATAGAATCAGTTAAAGTTAAAAATGGGGTGGGACTAAGGCAAGGATGCCCTATGTCACCTATTTTGTTAGTGTTGTATTTAAATGAAATGGAAAGAGCAATAGAAAGATTAGAAAGAAGGATAGAGATACCATTAATAGTTAGTAAGGGAGTATATATTTTGTCAGGTCTTTTTTTTGCAGATGATATATTTTTGTGTGCAGAAAGAAGAGAAGATATGGAAGTTATGGTGAGGACATGTGCAAGGGTGGGTAAAGAGATTGGGATTAAATTTAGTGAAGAAAAATCAAATATAATGATGGTTAATACTGGGGAAAGAGAAGATGTAGAATTTTTAAGTGTGGTGAATAGATATAGTTATTTGGGAATTATTTTAAGTAATCAGAAAAATTATTTGGATGAATGGGAGAAAAAATTGACAAATGAAGCAACGAAAACAAAGGGATTGATAAAGAAATTAACAGTGTTTTCAATATAATAAATATGATGTAGCTAGTATTATATGGAAAAGAGTTGCAGTAGCATGGTTAACATATGGTAATGATGCATTATATGTTACTAAAGAGGTATTAAATTATTTAGAAAAAGTTCAAAGAGAAGTAGGAAGACATGCATTGGATGCAGACGTATGGACAGAAAGGGAGGCAATTCAAAGAGAAATGGGGTGGTTAAGTTTTCATATGAGAGATGCAAAAAGTAAAATGAAAATGTTTGGTAGATTGCAGTTTATGGATAATAAAAGAATAACCAAAATAGTATTTAATTGAGTTATGAGTAAAGGGCAGATAACGAGATGGGTGAGAAAGGTAATGCGGTATGCAAAAGATTTGGATAAAGAATTTATATCAGTATATTTGTATAAAAATGGGATGATTGTGTTAGGAGGATTGTTGAGTGTTATAATAGTAAGGAATGGGATAAAAGAATTGATTTATTAATAAAGAATAGGGAGTTAGAGAGATGGAGAATAAAAAGAGTTTAAATATATATAGAAATAAACAGAATATTAGGTGTGAGTTAATATATGATAATATTAAGAAAATTAGTTTATTGTTTAAGGCTCGAATGGGATCTTAAGCTACAAGAGAATATACATGTCAGTGGAAAAGTATGGGTGATTTATTTTGTAAATAATGTAAGGAAGGAATAGAAAATATTAGGCATTTGTTAATTGAATGTAAATGCTTAAAAACAGAAAGGGTACATGTAATGAAGTTATGGAAGAATAAATATGAAAAAAGTGATTATACAGAAAGTGAATTATTGGTTTTTATGCTGGGTTTGGGAAAAGATAAGGGGATTTAGATATAAAGGTTATAGAGTTGACAAAAATTATGTTGTGGAAATGGGATAGAGCAGAATATGGGAAAATTTAGAGTGAGGAATGGAAAATAAAGTGGCTAACAGGCTTATCTGAGCATAATTGCTGAGATATACTTGACTTCGTTTAAGGAGAAGCCACAATACATCATATCACATAAAAATGAGCTTGAGGTATTAGAAGTAGTGGAAACACATCTAAGAGAAGTAGAAGAACCTATTCTGGAAGACTTGATATGGCATGGTATAAATAGAAAAGAAAAAAGGGGTGGTGGTATAGGAGTTATATCAAAAAACATTTAAATACTGTTAATTGTCAAGAACATTTGTGGTTTGAGATAAGGTAAGGAAGACAAGAATGAATGGTGGCTGTAGTATATATAGCCACTGGAGATAGTCAAACTATAATGGAGTGGAATAGTAACATGTATGAATGCTTTGTTAAGGATATTCAAAATTTCAAAGAAAAGGGGAAGAGAATAATGCTTATAGGGAATATGAATGGGCAAATTGAAGAAATTGATGATGTAAGTAATAAGAATGGACAGCTTTTGAAGAGTTTTTGTCAGAGAGTGAATTTGACCATTGGAAATTTATTGAATATTCATGAGAGACAATACACATGGTCTAGAAATAATATATTCCACACAATAGATTATGTATTAGTAGAGAGGGAATGAATAAAGTACGAAAAATTAAGTTGTTTGATAATGAAGAGAGAATATGTAATAGTGATCATAACTTCTTTATAATAGAAATGGTTAGTAATGTGATGAAAAATAATAATAAAAGTAGAAAAGATAGTAAAAGATGTGGATGGAGAGTGAATGATAAGAATAAGTTAGAAGACTATAAAATAAAAGTTGAAGAAACCATGGAAGAATTGGTTGGGGATTAGTATAAGGACTGGTGTGGTGAAATAGAAAAAGTGGCAAATAGGGTTTTAGGTGAGAATATTCAGAAGAATAAAAGTAATAGGAAAGTGAGAGTTAGTAAAAGTGTAAAAGAGAGGGGAAAAGCATGCAGAGAATATAAGTGTGCTATTAAGAACAAAGAAAGTGAAAAAGATGTTAATACTAAATGGGAAAAGTACTTAGAAAAAAAGAAGTTGGCTAAAATAGATAATTATAGAGAGAGAATGAAATTGAATAGTAAACTGTTGGAAGATATTAATAAAAGTGGAAGAGATGGGAGTAAAAAATTTTGGAAATACATTAAAAGAAGGAATGTAGGGGAGAGAGAATTAGTATTACTAGATGATGAGGGAATAGAGTGTAGCTCTAGAGAAGAATTAGAGATAGTCTTAAACAAGTATGTAATGGATATAGAAAAGATGTTAGATGTGAAGGACAGAGTGATAGCAAACATGAGAGCATATAGTAATGGGAATATATGATTTACAGAAAATGAACTGAATGAGGCAAGTAAGAAATTGAAAGGTGGAAAGGCAAGAGGTTTGGATGGATGGGCAGCAGAGATGGTAATGAATTTAGGGCAGAAGGCAAAATTAAAACTATTATCATGTTTTAATAAGATGGCACAGAAGAGAGATTTTCCAGGTAGTTGGAGTAATACAAGAGTAAGGCTATTATTTAAAGGAAAGGGTAAGGATCATAGAAAGTTAAACAATTATAGACCGATAGCGGTAACATCAGTGCTATATAAAGTTTTCTCATATATGGTGGCTGGAAGGGTTGCAAAATGGATGGAAGAAAATAATATAGTGGGAGAAATGCAAGGAGGTTTTTGATCAGATAGGCATATAGGAGATAGTTTATTTGTAGTTACACAACTTATGGATATGAGTAGGAATACAGGTAGACAGTTATATATGATTTTTATAGATATAGAGAAGGCATATGATAGAGGACATAGAAATAGATTATGAGTAAGTTTAGTAAATTTGGGAATGGATGGAACTTTAGTGGATATTATTAAGAAATTATATGAAAATAATTATTATACATATCAATTAGGGAATATAGAATCAGTTAAAGTTAAAAGTGGGGTGGGACTAAGGCAAGGATGTCCTCTGTCACCTATTTTGTATTTGTTGTAATTTGAGAGAAATTGGAGAGAGAGAGCAATAGAAAGACTAGGAAGAGGGGTAGAGATTCCATTAATAGGTGGTAAGGGAGTATATACAGTGTCAGGTCATTTATTTGTGGATGTTATTTTTTGTGTGCAGAAAGAAGGGAAGATATGAAAGTTATGCTGAGGACATGCACAAAGATGGGCATTAAATTTAGTGAAGAAAAATCAAAACTAATGTTGATTAATACTGGGTAAAGAGAAGACGAAGAATT
The DNA here is from genome assembly GCA_028023455.1 of Epiperipatus broadwayi. Taxonomy (NCBI): domain Eukaryota; kingdom Metazoa; phylum Onychophora; class Udeonychophora; order Euonychophora; family Peripatidae; genus Epiperipatus; species Epiperipatus broadwayi. The sequence continues at coordinate 5,898,362 of JAQFVV010012440.1, read as the reverse complement.
TTTACTGGGGGATATAAAGTTAAGTGTGGTGAATAGATATAACTATTTGGGAATCATCTTAAGTAATCAGAGAAATTGCTTGGATGAATGGGAGAAAAAAATGATAAATGAAGCAAAGAAAAGAAAGGGATTGATAAAGAAATTAACAGTGTTCTCATATAATAAATATGATGTAGCTAGAATTGTATGGAAGGGAGTGGCAGTAGCAGGGTTAACATATGGTAATGATGCATTATGTGTTAGTAAAGGGGTATTAGATTACTTAGAAAAAGTACAAAGAGAAGTAGGAAGACATGCATTAGATGCAGAAGTGTGGATGGCAAAGGAGGCAATTCAAGGAGAAATGGGATGGTCAAGTTTTTATATGAGAGATGCAAAAAGCAAAATGAAAATGTTCAGTAGATTGCAGTTTATGGATAATAAAAGAATAGCCAAAATAGTATTTAATTGGGTTATGAATAAAGGGCAGGCAACAAGATGGGTGTGAAAGGTAATGTGATATGCAGAAGATTTAGATAAAGAATTTATGTCAGTATACTTATACAAAAGGTGGGATGATTGTGTTAGGAGAATTGTTGAGTGTTATAGTGTTAAGGAATGGGATAGAAGAATAGATGCATTAATAAAGAATAGGGAGTTGGAGAGCTAGTATGGAGAGTAAAAAGAGTTTAAATATTTATAGAAGTAAACAGAATATTGGGTGTGAGTTAATTTATGATAATAGCAAGGAAAATAGTTTACTGTTTAAGGCTTGAACGATCTTTTGCCACAAGAGAATATACACATAAATGGAAAAATATGAGTGATTTAGTCTGCAAGTTGTGTTAGGAAGGCATAGAAAATATTAGGCATCTATTGATTGAATGTAAATGTCTGGTACAAATAATGAAGTTGTGGAAGAATAAATGTGAACAAAGTGATTTCACAGAAAATGGCTTATTGATTTTTATGCTGGGTTTGGGAAAAGATAAAGGGTGTTTTAGATATAAAGGCCATGGAGTTGACAAAGATTATGTTGTGGAAGTGGGATTGAGCAGGAAAGAGGAGAAGAAGAATATGGGAAATTTTTGGGTGGGAATGGAAAGGAAAGTCAAAGTGGCTAACAGGTTTCTCTGGGCATAATTGCTGAGAGATTCCAGACTCCGTATAAGAAGAAATCACAGAGCATCACATCACATCAAGATTTAAAGAGGGGGATACTAAAAGTATAATGGTAAAATTTTAAAAAGTTAAATTTAGCATTGAAGTTAGGAGATATAAAAGGTGTTTAAAATAATAGTATTATAAATTAAAATAGATTATAAATTATTGAATGAATAAATTATAATAATAATGTAAAATATAAAAGATATAAGATGTATATATATAGAATGTAAATTATATGTTCATGTGTATTTATATTTATATTTATATTCACATGTTTGTATTATGTTATAGTTCTGAAGAAGATTACTGGAGCAATTGAAACTGTAAAAGAGGGTGGTAAATAAAGCATTGTGTAACAATAGTAAAGTGCATGTTATGATTTAGTATTATATAATAGTATATACAATTCTTATTATTTTATAAATTAAACATTTCTGTAATCACTAATTCAGTATATTTTATGCTCTATGTAGTCATACAAACTTATGATAAATACCCTTTTAATTAATATGGATAATAGTATTAAACATAAGCATAATTAGATATTCCACTGACAATCTAGCAGGATAAATGTAATCAATCAAAATAAATATAAGCCTAAGTAAAGATTAATCGCAAAATATAAATGGATAGAAACACTAATCATTAGCTCAAAGGATTAACAAAATTTTAATAAAATTTAATGTAACCTGTTAAATATTTTAAACTGCTTTTAAATCCAGGAGGACAAGAACTTTGAGAAAGCTATCAGAATCCATCTGCCCAGATTTTAATTTTCCTAAGTTCTTAAATCTTACAAAAGAAATCATTGGAATCCCACATGGTATAATAATTATTTTTCTATTGAATCATATGTTCAAGTACTTTCAAATATGTGCTGCATAACAAGTTTAATTCTATAGTTTTATTAATCAAAAATCATACTTGTCTGACAATACTTTTCAGTTTGCTAATACAAATGTTAATGGGAAAGATTGATGTAGCATTTACCTTTCCCTATTTCTATGGCTAAGTTGGATGAAACATCTTTTGTTAATTGAGCATACAAAGGTCTTAAAATACACTGATAGTTTTCATCTCTTTTGAAATGAATAATAACCAGATATATTCAATTCAGTTAAAGATGCCCACTTCTCAGTAATAGAAGTTTGAGGTTTGTCAGCAAATGCTTATTATTTAGCTGCAAGTGCTTAAGGGTTTGACAATAAATATATGGTCATCAGAATAAAATGTAGATATCTGTTTTTTTTTGCTTCAGGTGCTTAAAGTTAAATTATGGACATTTGATGCACAGAAATTCTAGAAGTGGTTAAAGAGACAGCATAATTCTTGATCATTTTCTATGGCAATCATTATAATCTCATTGGATAATAGAATTTAAAAAACCATACTCATTATTTTAAACTGTCTCATGTTTAGGTATATATCATCTGCTGTAAAACTTAGTGAGCATTCATTTTTTCTAGAGACATCAGAATTTTGACTGATTTGTGGTAACAATGGAAAACATTGTGTTCCGAGATACCATTAGCAATTCAGTTGAAGACTTTCTCATAGATATTGAGAAAAAAATGGGTTGCTGTAGACAAAATAAAAATTTCAACATTACTTATTTGAACCATTGTACTGACTTTTGTCCAAATGTTTCCAATGTAAAAGTAATAAAAATGTACATCAATTTTAAATTAAGGTAATTAATTGTTATTCATAAAAAAATATTAAGATCAGATATCAATGATACCTATCATGAAAATCCATTTGCTATTAAAGAGGTTTTTAAATTATTTATTTCTTTTTTGCTGCCACAAAAATAAACTGATGGGAAGGGAGTATTGATTAAGAGTTTAACAAATTTCTAATGGTACTTAATGTTTAAAATAATAATTATGAAAGAGTGAATTAAAAGAGTTTACTATTTTATAATTTTAACACTTATTTTTCTGTTAGAGATTTGTTTTTTTATATTTTCTCAGTTATTTAAACATATTTAAAGAGGTTACATTTTTACACACTTTCAAATAAAAAATAGATGTATCACTTAAATATATTATGAGAAATATTTGAAGTTTTATTTGAATGTAAAAGTTTAAACTTAATAATCAAAATCTATGGTAATTGTGCAGTTTCATGGCCCAAGATTTCATATATTCCATGAGACTGGATTTTTTTAAAAATATGTACACTATGTTATTGATAGTACCTTTCCATAAATAAACCAAGAATTCATCAACAGAAATATTATGAGACAGGGATTTTTTTTTATTTCAGTTATAATGGCTTGGTGAGAGGATTCCTACCTTTTCTATAGGTGATGTGAATGACAAGGCAACTCATCCTATTTCATTCAAAGAAGATGATTGATATTACAATAATCTATATATCCATGTTGATGACTATTAAACACCAATGTTTTTTTCCAGAAATAAATGTTTTTCAGTGAATACTGCCTTTTCAGTAATGTGTTGGTTTTCTTTTACAACTTTGTTTCATCTATGTGATTTACTTGTATTTGAATATGTAATATGTATGGTGTTAATAAATTAATCTGTGATGTATCATATATATATATATATATATATATATATATATATATATATATATATATATATATATGCACTTGCTCTCTCCTTAAGTTTTTGGATCTACTTTGCACACTGTTTATTCCAGTTTTTCTATAAGATTTTAGCAAGAACAGTTTCCTTTTTGATTAAGCAACCCGGTGAATAGTCATGTCTAGTACTAGTATGAGATAACATTATTATTATTACTTTTTTGTGTTTGGACTTTGAATGGTAATACATTGGTTGGTTCACCTACAGACATCTTTCAATTCCAGTTTTAATTAATAAGTAGCCATAAGTGTTTCTCATAAAAACCAAGATATATATGTAGATAGATATTAAATTTGGGACCCGACCCTATGGTACAGAGTTAGAGTTAAGAATAGACAATCTTATTACTGTATGATATATAAAGTAAACTAATGAAGGGATCTCATATGATACTAATTTCAGATTTGTATAAATGGACAAGTAGTTTGAGAAATTTTTAAGAAGTTCAAACCTAACATATTTTTAGTTTGGATAAGATAATAAAAATTAAAAAAATAATAATAATAAATAGAAATTTTTGGCTATTTTTTTTTTTCTACATGTCTGAAATTAAGTAATTGGATTAAACTTTCAGAATTCGTGATAGTAACTTTTTGTGTAAATTAAATAAGAAAATCAACATATCTTGATTTGCTAAAAAAGATGTATAATATTCATTCTTACTTTTATATATATATATACAAGTTTAAATTCCATATGTATATAAGCATACATAAATTTACGTAAAACACACTATTAAATTTTGTTTTATTAAACTCATTTTAATTAATCAAATCTGATAAATTCTGCTCAGACAAATATCAATTAGTAATTTATCAAATTTATCCAAGGTAAACGATAAGACATTAAGCAGATATTAAATGTTTAATATCTTATAAACATTTTTATTTGAATTAATATTCATATTTTTATAAATGTAATAATTTAACAAATATCTTATCAGATAAGCTGATCACGTCGTATTAACGTCCATTATGATAGCAGGATTTTTCAAAAATATGTTAATTTAAAGGTACATTAATTTTTAACGCAGTTACAAAATGGAAACAGTTGTAAAAATTAAACCATATACTGTAGATAAAAACGATTGTTGTTGTGTAAAGATCATGGGATTTATTTTTCAAAAATTAAAAAAAAAAAAGTCAACAATCTCCCAAAGAGTGGGGAGTCTCGAAAAAAAAAATTGTAGAATGACATTGAACTGTTGCCTTGCTATTTTTTCTTCTTGCCTTGCAGCCTTTTCTTTAGGAACAACTTTAGGATATAGTTCTCCTGCTGGTCCAAAAATGTTAAATACTTATTTTAATCATCATCTTATTTCAACAGATCAAAAGTCATGGTTTGATGGTGTTGCAAGTCTTGGAGCAGCATTTTCAGGATCTTTAACTGCGATAATTGTGTCTTTTATTGGATTTAAAAATTCATTAATTTGTTGTTCTCTCTGTTATATATTTGGATGGATGCTGGTAACCTATGCAAAAGGATTGGATCTTTTATTAACAGGCCGTGTTTTTACAGGTTTTGCAGCAGGAATGACAACATTCTTATCTCCTGTTTACATTGCAGAGTTATCACCTCCTCATTTGAGAGGTTCTTTAGGAACATGTTTTCAATTATCTCTTACTTCAGGTGTTCTTTTTTCTTATACTGCAGGAACATTTTTAAGTTGGGAGTGGTTGGCATGTGTCAACTCATTTTTCCCATTAGCTCTTTTTTTTTTAATGCTCTTTATGCCAGAAACTCCTAGATGGCTTTTACACAATAAATATAAACTTGGGTGTATGAAAGTTTTACTTTGGTTACGTGGTGAAGATGCTAATATAGATGATGAATTATGGAAAATTGAAACATTTTTAAGTCAAGAAAAAAAGTTTTCTTTAACAGATTTACGCTTTCCAAATATTTACAAACCAATATTAACTATTTTACCTCTGATGGCATTACAGCAATTTAGTGGAATTAATGCTATTACTTTTAACACAGTCAATTTATTTAAAACAACTACACCAGATATGGATCCACACTTAGCTTCTATCATATTAGTTTTATCTCAATTAGTAGTAATAGTTTTAAGTATTTTTCTTATGGATAAACTTGGAAGGCGTATTTTACTTTTGCTTTCTGCAACTTTTATGACAGTTGCTATAAGTATTTTTGGTCTATATTTGCAAGAACTTCATAAGAATCCTAAACTGTCGTGGCTACCATTAACTAGTTTATTAACATATATTCTTGCATTTTCATTTGGTTTTGGACCAACACCATTTATTATCATGGCTGAAATAATACCTAATAATATTCGTACATTTGCAAGTGGAATGTGTTTATTCATTAACTGGTTAAGTTCATTTACTGTTACTAGAGAATTTATTTTTATGCAAAAATCTTTATCCGTAGCCGGAACTTTTTGGTTTTTTGGATCTTGCAGTTTTTTAAGCGTTATTTTTGTTTGGATATTTGTTCCTGAAACAAAAGGAAAATCACTTGATGAAATTTGTAAGTTATTTGTTTCTAAACGAAAAAAAATTTCAAGTATAAGTGAAACTACTCAAAATATTGAAATTCCCGAATCTGCAGCTAATCCCGCATCTCATCTTTCTTCATTTGAAAATGAATGTTATCCATGAATATATTATACTATTTAAAATTGAAATATTTATTAAAGTTCAAATGTAATAATTTTAGACTGCTTTTATATATCATAAGCTCTCATTTTACATTTGTTGAAATTATTTTTTGTCATAAGCTGAAAAAAAAACTTTCTTTAACTTATTAACAAAAGAGTGATTGACAATTAATAATTGTTTAACTCTTATAAAAGAAAAAAAAAAAGTAAATTGTAATAAAAGCATACATCTTATTTATAAATTATAATATGTGATAATAAATATTTTATACAAAAGGATTGTAGTTAACAGAAATTTACATGGATAAATGTGGAATAGGTCAAATTCTGAGTATAATGTTGTAAATGAAGCAGAATGCATGAAAACATTTGTATATTTATTCACACATTGATATGCCAAAAGTGTCATTTTAAAAAAATGCATGAAACCATCTTGTGATGATTCAAACATGAAGTTCATCTGCCTACGATCATACCCTCTTTGAACAGACAGATGTAACAAAATAAAGTGATTAAAGCAAAATAATAATAAATGCACAGCTGCAAGTATTGGTATGATAAATTTAACTAATTATTATTTTTATTTTCTGCATTTTTAAAATATTGTACATTAATAAAAATAACGATGATAATCAAACAAAATCTCATTTTATTTGTAAGTGAACTGTAATTAATTCCTGTAATGGTAATGATTTTATTTTCAGATATATCATCTACTTATATACAATAAAAATTTAACTGGTTAATATTACATATTTCTACACTTTTAAAATATTGTATAACTATGACAATAATGATGATGATCATATCAAGTCTTATTTTGGTTGTCAATGAATATATTCATTTCATTTCATTCCTTTAATAATAATGATTACATTCTCCAATACATTATCTACCTATAAACTAATCCTCTCTTTGTCAACTAAAGGTGATCTGGAAAAAGATAGGTTTCTTTTTTTTTTCTTTTTTTTTTTCCATGTGTCATAGCATCGGCCGGGACGCGAACCCACAACCGTCTGCAACCAACTACTTGCTTGCATGGCAGCTGCAATACCTCTCGGCTAACAGGTTTCTTTATAGGTTAATAAAAAAAATCTATTTAATATAAGTGCCATTAGATAAGAAGTTTAATTTTACAATCTTATTTATATATAAACAAAGAGCTTTGCTAATTACTCAACAAGCTTTGAGATAAATGCTTAGCAAGAGAAATCATTTTAAATATCTCTATCTGAAAACCACCACCTATCCCATGACCAATGGTTTCATGCTTTTGGCACTCCTCAGAGAAATACTAGAGTAGCTTCAGACACTAGATCTAAAAATACCAACCCAAAGCCAGCATTTATCTAGGAGTTGACTATTGAGTAGAAAATCTGAAGTTTTCAGACACCTAAATGTCTTCAAACCCAGCTATCTGTATGACAATTATTTTTCTTCTTCTTTTAAAGATAATCACCTGTTGGGTAAAAACATTTTTCATAATCCACACACTAGTTTTCCCATTTGTCCAGGATGTTTGTTATTAAACATTTTAAAGCTAATAAGCATTTTAATATTGTTTTTAATCCTATTTACCAAATGAGTTAATAAATTTATCTTCTTAAACAACACATTAATTTGCTTACAAAAGATTTGTTTTTTCATGTTTAATAACTTTTTTAGAAATGCATCTATATTTTATAATCATGAAAAGAAATATTGATATGGTTTTGATTCTAGTCTTGTTAAGATGATTTGTGGAGAAAGAAATAATAGAAAGAGAAAGATTAAAGAAGGGTTGGATTATTGAACAAAATGAATATGTGATAAATCAGAGAACTAGTAATATTAAAATAAGCATACACACACAAAAAAGATTTTTTACATTTTTAACAGTAAAATACTTTTTTTGTGTGATAACTATGATTATGTCACTAATGTGTTGAAAGTATAGTTGGTTTTAAGTTAATTTTATTTTTTACTACATATTGTTAGCATTCATCTAAAATTTATTTTATTTTTAATGCCTTTTAAAATCATAATACTACAATATTGATATCCCTGGTTCTATTTATTTTACTAAAACTTGCTGATTTGTCTAACCTTAAATTATTTCATAGAAATATTTTTAAGTATACATTTTAAAAAAATAAACTATGGATTAACATATAGGCAGGGTTCATACTGTACATTGTTTGCATTCATTTAAATTTTATTTTATTTTTTAACTTCTTTTGAAGTCATGATATCACAAAATTAATATCTCTAGTTCTGTTTATTTTATTGAATTTACTGATTTGCCTCATCTTATTCTATTTCATATGGCTTTAATGCATGGACATTGTGTTCAATGTGGCGATTTTTTGACACATTTGAAAGAACTATTAATTAATTAAATTTTTATATTCTGAATAGCTTTCAGATGACATTGTCTGAACAGCTACTGATTGGTAGATACACATTTCATTGGTAATAAAAAATAAAACAATCCTTGAATAATGCACTGCAAGGTAAATACTTCTTTAATATTTTTCATTTTTCAAAGTGAAAAATAAAGTAAAGTGCATTGCTTATCTGGTGGTCAAGATTTGAGCATTTTTCATCTTTGTTTTACTCTATTTAGGAATAGTTAGATGCCCATTTAGTAACCAATATTGGATGATTGACTGGGTTGGCTCATAGATGAGTATTGACAGAAGAATCGTAAAACTGATTAGAATTGGAAAAAAAATGTTTTACCTGGTTCTGATTTGAACTCTGACTATAAATATAGCAAAATGGATTATTTTACTTTCATTTAAGTTTAAGAGTTCATCATGGTTATGATAAAAATATTTTAAAGACATCTTAATGGTATTTTGGTCATAATAATTTCTTTTTACGCAAATTTTTATGTTAGTCTCTGCATTAAAAAATATTATTACTTTTCAGTATAAATAATTAATTTCCCTAGTAATAAAAATTCTTGAGAATTGTTACACCTTTCTCACTCTGTGTCCATTTTTTGTTTGTGCATTGGGAGGAAAACACTATCGTTAGAAAAATTGTGCAGTTAATAACAAAGAGCCTTATTGTATTACACCTAAAGTAAAATAGTTTACAGTTTCTCAATACAATGATTACTGGTGTCTCGTGGTCAACTGACTTATTCTTTTATCTTTAATTTAATTATTCAGGAGTTCTACTAAATCATATAAATAACATTAGGAGTTTGTGTTTTTCAGGTTTATATATATATATATTGTAACAGTCATATTTGTACATTTATGCAACAAAATCTAGAGTTTTGGCAAATTATACCAAGGCTGATCTAGATGAAGGATTGAGACCACAAATACGATCGCACCTCAGCTCCTTTACCAATGCTCCTGGACTTACTACCCTATGAATGACATGTATGAGGTCATACTTGGAGTTTTCTTAATTCACATGCTGTCAGTAGTAAAGAGTGGAGCAAGAGTCTCAAGAAATAATAATTAAATAATTGACAGCTTAACTAAATACACACACTTATGGCTGGCTAGATTAAGCATATGTTAATAAATGTGGAAAGGGACTCAATGCAAACAGAATGAATAAGACAGCAGACATCAATATGTTTAATATTATTTAATCATAGTAAAACAACACTAATAATGACAATCAAGTGTTCTGGATACTCCACTCACAGGTGGTATGGTGAATAAGTGAACTACAAGTTCTCCAGTTGATTGCACTTAATCATTCAATTCTAATGCTTTTACAAAATAATAATTTCATCTATGTCTATAATGATACCTTAATTATGCTCTACCATTTCTACCCAGTTTGCCAAGAGTTAAATTTTATCAGAATGATAACAGATAACTAAACTTATCTATTCATATTATGTACTGAACAATAAATGTGTTCTTTATGAGATTGCATTATATAAACTAGATCTGAGGTTCAGATCAATGCTGAACAAATAATATTATGGAGGACAAACTGGCGATTTGTAGTATAACTTCCGAGACTACAGCGCTACACAAAATAAGTAAGAGATGCAGCCCGAATATGTATTTACTCATGGAATTCAGTACGAAGTACTTGGTTCCTGTGGATCATATGACTTGCTATCAGTGAACATTTAGTTCAGGTGATTAAACAGCTTTAATATATGGTTCTGGATACTTGTGTGCCAGTTTTAAAAGGAATAATGGGATGGCTCTTAAAACCAAAGCCCATTTTAATAAGAATGTAATAGCAAGGCTAATGCACAGAAGTGCTTTATAAAAGTACACTCACAATGCTTTCCAAACATCAATTATTAAAATTAATAAAGCACGAAATCTATAGTTTCATTCTGCAAAACTACTATACATCAGTTCATAAATTAGCATACTTGAACCATGCTAAAAAGGGTTAATTAAAATGATCTAGTTTATGAATTAACCTACATAGTATATGATAATAAACTAAGGAGAGTTAAAGCATATTTGGGACTTAAAAATTAACTATTTATTTATAATATGCTTTAAAATATCATTCTCACATAATTAACTAAAAAGACATTTAATAAGCAAACCTGAATTAAATATTAAGCCAAAACATAGTAGCTTAACTAATATATAGAAGAGTAAGTTTTCAGACTGGAGATTTAGATGTGTGCCAAAAGGCAGCATAAATTAACTTCCTGAGAACCCACAAATGTCTCTCTACTGCTATAATATTTAGTAATCTCCGCTCTGAAGGCATAGCCCAAATTAATAAACACATTGCAATAATATATATATATATATATATATAGGCATAAGCATAGACGAGAATAGATAGAATAATAACTGGAGACAGTCATTATCATTACACAAGTTTAATTTAAAAAATTTAAGAGAACTTTGGATCAGGCAAGATTTTACAAATAAGCTTTTAAAAGTTATTTTAAATTTTACACAATTAGAAGTACGCTTATCTAAAATAGTTTAATTATTATGAGAAATTTAAGTTTAGAGTCTGTGCACATTTGCTATATAATATAGTTAGCTTTAGGAATAATTAGAATAATGTATTTTAGAGCTTGTTTGAGACTTTGTTACCGGTCTTCTGACTGCGATGGCTTGCAGGGCGGCAGGATCTTACGCCCATGGTCTGGTTTATTGGTCATCCTTTCCGTATGCTATCCTTTCAGGTAGGCTGTTGTCCTCGATCTTCCATTTCCATAAACTTGTCTCCCACTTGAGGAGGGGGCAATAATTGTTCTAGCCACTGACTTTCATTGTCAAACTGGGCACATTGCCTGAATACAAGAAAGAGAACAAACAAAAAAATCCATCTCCCTTCACTTAAAACTGGGGTTTTATATTTTCTTTCTTCCCCCTCTCATAAGCCATTAAGATATTTGCAATCTTTATTTTCAAATTCTTAAAGTTTAATGAAACACATTAATTTTAGTAAATACAAAAGATCCAGCTGTCTTATTGCCAAGTAGGACCCTGTTAACGACTTTGTTTTTGCTTCTAATATCATTTTACAAACATCTATAAAATTTTATTTCTTAGTTTAATGAGAAGTAATTCTGAGAAATCTATAACCTTTGAAAAAAAGAGATTCAAGCCGTCAACATTCTAGCATATACATAAGACAGACACCCCTGAATTTAATAATTATATGCGAAGACCAATGCTTCTGTAAATTAAATAACTTAAAAGACAATTCAGAAATAATTTAGAAAATCTGTAATGTTTACTAAATCTATTTTCTTCACATATATACATAGGTGTGTTCCCACATATACCATAAACCAATTTTATTAAACCAATTTTATTAATTTTAAAATCATAGATAAAATATTTATATAAAATTATAAATGCATATACACTACACACATAAACATTAATATATTAGATGTGTGTGCAGATACAATTACATGCACATACACATAAATATATGCTCTTACAGATTAAATTAACTATTATACGGTTATATACGTGTACCTCAAAGGGTTTGAATTAGGAAAAAAAGACTACTATGATATATAGTAGGTGAAACTGTATGATAGCTAAACCATACTGTTTCAATATAATGCACATGGTGTGTATAAATTTTTATCACAAACTAGTGACTTTGTATATTTCAAATCTTAACTTTTTTTAATAGTTTGAATGGATTTAATTAAATCCTTAACAGCGCTTTCAAATGTTTTTTCAATATAACCAATTATGTTGAAAATGAGGTAGAAGAGAGAATAATTCCAAGATAGAAATAGAAATTAAGTTTTGCTACATTCCTGATTATACTATATTTGAGTGTAATGTATTTGCTATCTTTTTCATCCAAACCTTTCAACTGATCAAAAATTGGTGCATCTAACAATATTAATGTATAAAAATATTTTTTCCAAATAGCTTCACATATTTCTTGAAGTTGTTTTTCAGAGATTTAAATTCATTTTATATTTTTTATAGTCTTGTACTTTCTGATATAGAATTAAATTCAAGTCAAATTGTTTGTTTTACCTACTATCCAGTGGTAATAATTAGCTTTTTTTATCCATGTCAAAATTTTTGTGCCTCCTCCCTATGACATTATTTTAATTGAATGTATATTTGAATTTAATTTTTTAACTTTCATATTAGCAAATATATTTATAATACTTTCTAAATCAAGAAATTTAATGATTTTACTTTTAATAAGTAATATATTTAAATCAGTTTAATTTGAATTACAGAACTTTTAAAATAATTTTTTACTTTCTTTCCACATAGAAAATGATCATTCAGTGTCTGCTAACAATCACAGGAAAACTTTCTTAAGTGAGAGTGTTATTAAATAATTTTGATAACATAATATTTATTAAGGCTAAAACCCTAAGAATATGCACCTGAAAAAATGACAGTAGGGCCCTCTGCAAATCTTTAACACAAGATGCATTCTTATCAAATTCATTTTAAATAAATTACTTAATATAAAAAAAAATTACTTAATGTACATAATTAAAATAAGTTTCTTTGTAAAATCATTATTACACTTATGTAAAAATTTGTTTTTGTTTGTTCAATTATTTTCAAATAAAAATGGGAACATTTTTATCAATATAAAAGAAAATATGGTAATTACAGGAAAAACATTATTATTGAAAGTTCCTGATTTCAGGGTTTTCAGATTTGTGAATTTTTTTGGATTTCAAGAATAAGTCTTTCATTCTCTTCTTGTAAATCCAAACTCTGCTAAGATAGAAAAAAATGGGAAACCCACTTTAATTTAGACATTTACTGGAAAAATTTTTTAGTTTTATTTATAAATGTGTGTACAAATTAGTTTATCATAAAAGGTTAAAAATCATTTTAAAAACTTTGGACAATAAAAGTTTTTGAATAATATGTGTTTAGATTAATTGTATTCCATCTACATATTATTTTACTCTTTGAAACAATTGTAGTTTTGATATGCAATGATAGGTACTAAGAAATCCCTTTAAAATAACATTCAGGGTTTGTTAATCATTTTATCTTCAGAAAACTTATCAAAGTGTCTATTGATATAATTTTATACTTTTGTAAATTTTAATTATTAATAACAATGTCAGATGGTTATGGCATATATAATTTGTGAATGCTGTTGTCATGGCTATAAAATGACTTTTTCAAATGTGCCTCTCATTTCTTTTTTTATTTTACTTGTGTCTGTTTTCATTTGAACACATTTGACTGCCTACTTACATCATGAGATATAATGCAGCTAAACACAGTTTATCACATTTATTTTAAATTATTTTTTCCACATGTATAAAATCTACTTTGTCATTTCAATAGCTAATCTTTATTACCAGAATTACTACCTTTTTTTTTAAATTCTTGTATTGGTTATTTTTTTTCTTAGAAATGTCTTTTTATTTTTAAATAATTCTAATTCATAAAAAATATAACTTTGATCATCCTTAGTTTCATCTGCTTTTGGAAGATTTTTGTTTTTAATTAGTTTTGCCTCATTTAGATTTATTTATTTATTTATTTTTGCACCTTTTTCAATGGCTCTGAATTGTCTGGTTTATTCTCTGAAAAGTTGATAATAGATTTTGTATATTGTTATCATCTAGATTCATTGTTTGTATCTTAAGTAAACTTGGTGATTTTTCTATTTTTTCAAGAACAGTAAATATAGCTCTTATAATACCAGTTTTAATAAAGAATAAACTACTTTCTCTTTTATTTGTAAAATGCTTTATTTTTTCAATTCTTTCAAATATATTAATTTTACTTCCTTGCTATAATATCAATATCAGTTTTCTTTACATTACTGTTATCACTAAAGTAGTATTTAAATGTTAAATTTTCTTTTAGTCTAAAAGTTGATTAAATAAATTGATATTACAGTGGTAGAATTTATTTGAATTTTTTTTAATATATAGGTCTTTATTCTAAAGCTTGCTCACAAATTCAGAAATAAATAAATGTTATGACCAAATAATAACATTTGATTATCATAATAATTTGTCATTGCTTAATGCTAAAAACTACATCATAAATTTTAATTCAAATCATTACATCATAAATATCATATTTGGTGATATATAGAATGCACTTTTCCCTCTCTCAAAATATGCCTAAAATATAGGATGTGTATTATGTGTGGGTAATAAAAATTATGAGTTTAAATTTTAGTCAGTCTAAAATCTTTAGTCTATCTTAATATGTACATATAACTATTCTATTGCATTTTAACCTTAACAAAAAAAATTATAAATACATATGTATATAAGCATGTATGTAGACTATATATAATAACACAAGATAGTCATACTAATATATATATATATATATATATATTGTAACCACTGTCTTCTTCACTTATTCACTTTATTAGATTTATAAATGCCCAGGCGCCAATTCTATACAAGATAGAATAAAATTTATAATTGTAAATTGCTTTTAAACTTATTTAAAAGATTCTTATATTGTAATTATTCTATGGCTTAGCTCAGTTGAGGTTATAGGATATGGTCTTCATATAGGATGCAAATAAGAGTAATAAAACATTTATAGATAACAATTCTGTAACGCTAATTTAATCATATGCCACACATTTATTCAATTACAAAACTATTGTAAAATTATCAATTATCATATTTAGTATAGGATAGATAATGATGAGGGTCGGGTACCTTTTATATCCACATCACCATCTATTCTAAGCAAAGTAAAATATATTATTGGCATTGTAATACTGAGATTTATCAACTTCAAACAAATTAAATAAAACTTGACCTATACTGGCAAATTTAAATATTCTAGAGCTATGCTATATTAACCATATGTGTGTGTGTGTGGAAATGGAGAATTGAACGTATATAATCAAGCAATTCATATGGGCTATTAATTCAATAACATTTATTTTAAAAAAATAAAAGACAAAATAAATAATAAATAAACAAAAAAATATTATTTATGCACCCTTCTAACCAATTACATTTCTTCTACAGTAAAACCAAAATTGACTAATATTTAATATATGAATCATATATTTTCGAATATGTGTGCTTTTATAATATCATGTATTTTTAAAACATACTTTTTATTAGCTTATTTATAGAACTTGGATGATGCCATAAATCAGTCATCTTTTATACATATTATAAAAATTTATACAACACTTATTATTATTATCTTATAATCAGTGTATATCATCTAACATTAACTATACAAAAATAAAGAAAGGCATGGGGAAACAATAAACAAACACTTACACTTATATACGTGAGGGTTAAATAATATCTCCAAACTCAATCTAGATAATCTAATCATCCCTTGACCATTTCTACCTCCAACTACACCCAATACAATTCCTACATAAACAAACTTATAACAGACAAGGTTTTAATTCTTTATTTATTTTAAATAAACTTCATTAACAAAATTGAAGCATAATAAATACAATTTTTTTAAAATAATAATTTATAGCATCACGCACACATCCGAATATCTATAATCACCTATAATATAATTTCTAGATCATACAAAATAATAGATTATCATATTATAATAATATGAAATTACATTGTTTGTTTTTTTTTAAAGAAAACAAAAAAAAAATTGGTTGTACATCTGTTGTAATTAATAACGAAAAATACTTATCAATATCCCATCATTACATGTTAAGTTTTTTTTAAAAAAATTTGAAAGTTGAAAGAAACATACATATCAATTTCAAAGACAACAGTAAATTATAACATAAAAAAAATGTCTATCCGATTGTTAAAGCATAATTTGTTAAGAATGACAATAGTCTTTTTTTTAATCCTAGAATTCTGTGACAGGCGTTATAATAACATTTGCATGCATTAGAATTATTTTATTATATATGCGCAAATAGCAAAGTTATACAGTATAAAATTATCCTCTTGATATAAGATTAAATAGATAAACTCTTTCATTTTAAATTTTATTTTGCAGAATATTGATAGAAAATTCTTAAAATTGAAAATCAAGCATTTAATTATAGTGTTTAATAAGAAAATTTTAGCTAGCTTTATTTTAAACAATTTTGTCATTCTGATATTATTTATTTTTGGTAATACTTTAAAACAAATCATAATTACTTAGCTTATATATCATCCAGGCATTTTAAAGGTAATGAATATGGATCATCATTTGACAGAAATTTGGAGCTGTCTTCCCTCTGGGGTGTTTATCTCCTCATTTTTATATTATTCCAGTAGTATAATAGAAAATTCTCCACAGGTATATTATCAGAATCCTTGTGATGTTTTTTTTATTTGTTCTAATACTCTTAGAGAGTTATTGATTCTTTTAAGCTTTATTTTTTTTATAGCTTCTTCCTTGGAATTTTTTTATACTTTCCTTCAAGTTTTAAACTTTTTGTCTCTCTCCACTCACGCCCTCTGTGTTTTTTTTATTACAATCAACTTTGGAAGTGTGCCAAAATTTTTACTTATAAAATTTTAGCAATACAATATTTGAATGGAATAAACATAATAATAAAAAAATATTAAATATTAATTTATAAATGTTATTCACTAATATACAAATAATCTTTATCATTTTTAAACATAAGATTATGAACAATACATAATCAGAAAATAATAAATAAAATATAGAAAAGAAAATTCTAATTAATAATATATCTATATATCTGCTTATTATGACATGTAAATTTTTCTACTACATACAAACACAATCCAAAACTCTACCAATCAATATACCCGATTAAAGTTTTAATTCTTTTAAATCCTAATTTTAACTAGCAAATTACATCACAATTCATTTTTCTCAGATAATTATCTTTAGCCATTGTTAGCACAAATGTGAACTTCCCACATTTCTTCTTGGTGCCAACCTGGAAGGTCACAATCCTTCCCCCTTATGAAAGAAAAATGAATTGGATAAACAACAATCAATATTAATAGCACATCAAATTTTACATTAAGATCATTCCACAATTAAAAAATTGTTTGTCGAATAAACATAAAACAATAAAAACATTTAATGCTTTTACAAACACTTGTTCCTATTATATTTTAGCAACATTAAATAAGCAAGAAAAAAATAACTAAATTCTATATTGAACAATATGTATAACTTTTATTAATCATGTCTTGCAAGATACGGAATCAAATTGCGAGCATTATAAGTAACTTTAAATCTTGCTCGATTATTCTTTATTTCCTTTCTTCTGACAAGTTTATCTCTAAGAGACATTATCTCAATCTTCTTTACTCTAGTTTTTGCCTTTCTATGCTCTATCCTTTTATTTCTGGAGTCTCTAAACCCATGATATTGATCAACTCTACATTTACTTTCTTTAGTTTGATTTTAGCCTTTCCAACTTCTTTTTCTTCATCAACAATCTTTCTACCAAGATTTAAATTAACTATCTTTTCATTTATTCTTTTAAATTTGACTTTTGCTTTCCCAATATCCCTTATATAATCTACACCTTTACTAAGATAACTTATCTTAACCTCTCTACTCATCTCTTTGAATTTTACTTTAATTTTCTTCATATGTTTATTGTAATTAATTACCTCTCTCATAAAATCTACTTCAATTTTCTTCTTACTTTTACATTTAAGCTTTACTTTGGTTTTGCCTAAATCTCTTTTTGGATTAATAACTTTTCTAATAATATTTACATCAAACTTCTTTGTATTTTTAATTTTACATTTTATTTTCACTTTACTGACTTCTCTAGCATGACTAACACTTTCTATTAAATATTTCATACTACATATTATAGATTTAGTATCTCCATAAAATATTTTTTTTAAAAACATTCACCTTCACCTTATGTTCTAAATAATCAAAAACACATTTTGAAATATAATTTTCATTTTTATTTTTAAACTTATTACTGGTGATATCAGTAACCTTTAGCAATTCATTCTCCAAAATTTCTAGATATTTCAGGTCTAAGGAAATTATTTCTTTCTTCATTGATTTATTAATTTCTTTCTTTTTATCAAGATTCTTTTTGAAATCCTTAAGCACGTCTATAACTACATTCTTATCTAATTCTGAATCTTGACCATCTATTTCTCTAAGTTCTTTATATACATTTATTTCATCACTGGCTAAACTAACATTCTTATTAATCTGCATAACTTGGTCATTAATATTCTCTTGACATTTCTAGCTTCATTTTGGGTATTTCTAACCGTGCTTCTAACTTTGTTTCTAGTTTCACTTCTAATTTTATCTCTGACATTTCTGACTTCATTTCAACCATCCTCTCCTCTGATTTCTTTTGACTCAATTTTATTTCTATTGCTATCTCTGATTCTTGACTTTTTACTTTCTTCTCCACAACTTGTATCTGCCTAACTATACTAGCTCTTATTTCTACCATTTCTGACTTCATTCCTAACATTTCCGATTTTATTTCTTTTAGTTCTTCTTTTAATTCTGATTTTAATTCTACTAATATTTCTTTTGACTTTTCTCTATCTTCTACTTGACCAGACTTTAATTCCCTTAATTCTGATTTCAATTCTGCTTGATCTGACTCTAATTTTGCAAAAAACGATTTGGCCCACATCGGCATATCATCTGTGGTTTTACAAATATTATCTCTCATCTTAATAGACTCTTCATAGGACATATCTATAGTTTCATTTCCTGATTTAAAGACAGGGAACATCGCAACAATGTCTGGAGATGGACCCAACTAAACTATCGTATAAGCTAAACTCTTCCATTTTATAATCTCTTAAAAATTTATTAATATTACTTAAGAAAATAAGGTTTACCAGCTCCAACGTCCACCAAATCAACGATTCAAATTCACCATCATTACCTAAAATGACATAAAATTTCCACAATTTTATTTTCCCATATAATGTTCGATTTTACACACACACATAGGCAAGAAGACATTAATTTTTAACTAGATAACATTAATCTAAACATAGCTGAAATTATTAATTAAATTTTACATGATCCACTATAGTTATATTACAAACTACACCAATTCAAATAACTGATAAAAGACCAAAATAATTTAAACATATTCATTTATCTTTATGCTGCATTGGGTGTATCCAAATATTATAACCAGCATTTATAAACCCCCCCCCAAAAAAAAAATATAATTTTATAACCAAAATAAAATTAATGATGACATGCATTTACTATGACAACTGATATACAATTTTTAATTAAATATGAAAAATGCCAACCTTTGCATAAGAATATAGAAAATATCCTTTTAAGAATGAGCTATATATTCAAGTTATATATTCATCCATTCTTCTAAAGATCCAACAGATACTGACAGCCAAAAGAATTATTAGCAGTTCACAATTTTGAAATAGATAAAAGAATTCCATCACTGCTCTTAAAACAGACAATGCTCCATGAACACTCTGATGATCATCCCACTTTAGTGACTCTAAGCTACTACAACCCATAATATTTTACTACAAACACTATCACAATATCCTGCTTTCATCCAAGTCTTAGGGGATATTTATAAAATATTGTCTTGCTCATCTTTAGGAGTCTTAGAGACAAATATTACATATATATTAGAAAGAACTATGCCTTGCTCTCTCTGGAGTCTTAGAGGCAAAATCATGGCAGGACTACTGTTAACTGCTTCATGATAACTAACAACTGATATCATAATTTGGGTTGGAGCAGTGAATGAGAACAATCAGTCACCAGTGACATGAATACACCATATACTTAAGACAATAACAAAAACTCTCCATCCATCACCAAAACTTGCAACACAACCAACAAAACTCCAACAATCAGGCATTCTATTTAACCTTCAAAATTATAGACTTTCTATAACAGAAGTGTTCCAGATATGAACAACATTACCACTTTATAATTTAACATCATCAATAATTCTATGCTTATCTGGCATCAATGCTATATTTCATTGACAAGCAAAAGATATATATTAAAAAAAAATGTTATCAACTTTAACATTTACTATAAGTTACAATATTTATATAGCTCTATAATTGAAACTAAGCTGTTTCATGGCTGTATTTATTTATTTCATCTAAAAAAATGTTTTTTAAACTATACATCTGACATTAATATATCTACTACACATCTTTCAGGTATTGGATTATTTTGAACTCTAATTGGCTTATTTCAAACCTTAGTTAATGCTCCATTTACCCCTAGTTCCATTTTATTAAACATTTCTATTAATCTTCCAAATTGATATAAAAAAAAATCCTTGAATAAGAAAACTGCCAACTTGATTCTATTTTGGAACCAATTTTGCAATAACTGTATATTTAAAACATGAATAAAGTAATTCTAATGTTACTGGATTACTTCTCATCTCAGATATATGCCAATATATATCAACAAAAATATAAACACTCTACAAGATATGAGACTTAAGTAATCAAGATCCCACAATTGGACATCCATTTAAACCCTTGGCAGCTGTGGCCTCTATGTATATATCAAGCCATCCATGTTAGTCACCACTTAAAATAGAATGTATAATATATAATCACCCATAAAGAACAAAATACACATGTAAGCAAAAATGAATCAATCACCAATCATTGTGCAGCCATTTACCCATAAATGTATCGAGCATTTAACCCATAAATGCCATGCCATTCACGTTGGGCAAGCCACTTAACCCAATCTGTACCCTCTGTCTTCTTCACTTAATCACTTTATTAGATTTATAAATGCCCAGGCGCCAATTCTATACAAGATAGAATAAAATTTATAATTGTAAATTGCTTTTAAACTTATTTAAAAGATTTTTATATTGTAATTATTCTATGGCTTAGCTCAGTTGAGGTTATAGGAAATGGTCTTCATATAGGATGCAAATAAGAGTAATAAAACATTTATAGATAACAATTCTGTAACACTAATTTAATCATATGCCACACATTTATTCAATTACAAAACTATTGTAAAATTATCAATTATCATATTTAGTATAGGATAGATAATGATGAGGGTCAGGCACCTTTTATATCCACATCACCATCTATTCTAAGCAAAGTAAAATATATTATTGGCATTGTAATACTGAGATTTATCAACTCCAGACAAATTAAATAAACCTTGAACTACACTGGCAAATTTAAATATTCTAGGTCTATGCTATATTAACCATATGAGTGTGTGTGTGGAAATGGAGAATCGAACATATATAATCAAGCAATTCATATGGGCTATTAATTCAATAACATTTATTTTAAAAAAATAAAAGACAAAATAAATAATAAATAAACAAAAAAATATTATTTATGCACCTTTCTAACCAATTACATTTTTTCTACAATAAAACTAAAATTGACTAATATTTAATATATGAATCATATATTTTCGAATATGTGTGCTTTTATAATATCATGTATTTTTAAAACATACTTTTTATTAGCTTATTTATAGAACTTGGATGATGCCATAAATCAATCATCTTTTATACATATTATAAAAATTTATACAACACTTATCTGTTATAATCAGTGTATATCATCTAACATTAACTATACAAAAATAAAGACAGGCAGGGGAAAACAATAATCAAACACTTAGACTTATATATGTGAGGGTTAAATAATATCTCCAAACTCAATCTAAATAATAGAATCATCCCTTGACCATTTCTACCTCCAACTACACCCAATACACTTCCTACATAAACAAACTTATAACAGACAAGGTTTTAATTCTTTATTTATTTTAAGTAAACTTCATTAACAACATTGAAGCATAATAAATACAATTTTTTTAAAATAATAATTTATAGCATCATGCACACATCCGAATATCTATAATCACCTATAATATAATTTCTAGATCATACAAAATAATAGATTATCATATTATAATAATATGAAGTTACATATTTTTTTTAAAGAAAACAAAAAAAAATGGTTATACATCTGTTGTAATCAATAACGAAAAATATTTATCAATATCTCATCATTACATGTTAAGTTTTTTTTTAAAAAATTTGAAAGTTGAAAGAAACATACATATCAATTTCAAAGACAACAGTAAATTATAACATTAAAAAAATGTCTATCCGATTGTTAAAGCATAATTTGTTAAGAATGACAAGTCTTTTTTTTTATCCTAGAATTCTGTGACAGGTGTTATAATAACATTTGCATGCATTAGAATTATTTTATTATATATGCACGAATAGCAAAGTTATACAGTATAAAATTATCCTCTTGATATAAGATTAAATAGATAAACTCTTTCATTTTAAATTTTATTTTGCAGAATATTGATAGAAAATTTTTAAAATTGAAAATCAAGCGTTTAATTATAGCGTTTAATAAGAAAATTTTAGCTAGCTTTATTTTAAACAATTTTGTCATTCTGATATTATTTATTTTTGGTAATACTTTAAAACAAATCATAATTACTTAGCTTACATATCATCCAGGCATTTTAAAGGTAGTGAATATGGATCATCATTTGACAGAAATTTGGAGCTGGCTTCCCTCTGGGGTGTTTATCTCCTCATTTTTATATTATTCCAGTAGTATAATAGAAAATTCTCCACAGGTATATTATCAGAATCCTTGCAATGTTTTTTTTTATTTGTTCTAATACTCTTAGAGAGTTATTGATTCTTTTAACCTTTATTTTTTTAATAGCTTCTTCCTTGGAATTTTTTTATACTTTTCTTCAAGTTTTAAACTTTTTGTCTCTCTCCACTCACGCCCTCTATGTTTTTTTTTATTACAATCAACTTTGGAAGTGTGCCAAAATTTTTACTTATAAAATTTTAACAATACAATATTTGAATGGAATAAACATAATAATAAAAAAATATTAAATATTAATTTATAAATGTTATTCACTAATATACAAATAATCTTTATCATTTTTAAACATAAGATTATGAACAACACATAATCAGTAAATAATAAATAAAATATAGAAAAGAAAATTCTAATTAATAATATATCTATGTATCTGCTTATTATGACATGTAAATTTTTCTACTACATACAAACATAATCTAAAACTCTACCAATCAGTATACCCAATTAAAGTTTTAATTCTTTTAAATCCTAATTTTAACTAGCAAATTACATCACAATTCATTTTTCTCAGATAATTATCTTTAGCCATTGTTAGCACAAATGTGAACTTCCCACATTTCTTTCTGGTGCTAACCTGGAAGGTCACAATAATATATATATATTGTAACCAACTAGGGTTTCTATCCCCTCTGATGGTTGATTTATTTCCTGATGAGCATATTGTTGAAAGGAAAGAATGATTGGTTTTACCCAATGCTGATGTTACCTCTCCCCCTACAACAATATTTCCTGCTCATCAGAGAGTGTAACATTAAAGAAACTGAAAACATCTAGAAATTTATCTGTTTGGTTTCCTAAATGGTGCCAATAGAGTTCCAGCTTAATACAACCTTACTCACTCAGATCAGGTTAGAAACATGAGATTCCTGTGAACAAGTACAGTAAAAAATGGATGACATGAAAACTGTTCAGATATATTATTTTATATAATCACAATTTATTCAAATAACAGTATTTGGATAACATTCCTTGCAGTTCAGGTTCCATAGATCAGTTAGTCCATTTCATTGGTAACTTCTCTGATGCTTAGTCCCATCATTGATGATCATACAGTATCCATCATTTATATTCCATCATCCTGTTCTGCCAGCATTCACATAGTAATATCTGTGTGTACATCACGAATACCTCCCTTATAGTTTCTCAAGTTTAAATTCACCTTCTGTGAGTGTATATTCTCCTCATATGTGCATATTCATAGACATGTCTATTAATTCACTATTGTAATATACTTTTAGGTAAGTTTGATTTATATTTGGATTAATCCTTTTTATCTAATCATTCATTAGCCAATAATTATATTCAAATATATTCACATATTTAATTCATGTATATAGGTACATATTTAATTCATGTATATAGATACATATTTAATTCCTGTATGTATACATATTTAATTCCTGTATGTAGATGCACATTCAATTCATAATTAATAATTAATAAAGCAAGTCATATATAACATGACATTACTTTTACGAGCTTGTTAGAGCTATTGGTACGCTCTCTATGTACATTCAATTCATGTATATAAACACATTTAATTCCTGTATATAGGCACATATTCAATTCATATATATATATATATATATATATTGAACCAACCACCTCTCAACTACAACTAAAATTACCAATTAAATACGGGAAACAACAACAACTATCAACAAAAAATATTAATTAATATTTTATTATACTTTGTCTTCCTAAACTTCCCTTCCAGAAAGTGGTTGGTTTTCAGATAAAGTGTCAACTATCATCAGTAGCGAACTAACAATAACATCCAATGCTCGACTACCAAATATACACCGACCAAATAAACACTTTATTTTATTTTTAAAAGAAGAAAGAAAATCCCTTAGGCGCCAGCTAATTCCATTAGAATTAGCATGTCTATCTGATCAGCATAATTTGGTATCTGAAATCCCCGTTAGCTCAATCGGTTTCCAACCACCCATTAATAGACAAACAAAAGGTATCTTAAATGCCCCCTCGAAGCTACTATTACTTTTTTAAAAAACTAAAATAATTTCCTGACCCATTCAAAAATAATACTTCAATCTTTTAAAACCATAAATGTTTTGGCAGTCAGTATTATTATACTGACTGCCAAAACATTTATGTCTTTAACTTAGCGAATCTTTTATGAAATACTATTATCAATAATTAGATTTTTTTCCCCTCCTACTTTTATTAAGAAAAATAAATATTTATACTTACCTGCACATATCAAAATAAACATAAATATTTTAAGAAAAATAATTTAAGTAATTTTTTCATTTAAAATAAATTAATCATTTTATCTTAAAATGAAACACACATACTTCTTTTTTAAAAATTAAAATAAAGCATTTTAATACATTACTTTAGTAAATAAAGTATACACGTCACATTATATTTTATTTCTCTCTCTTTTTTTTTTAACAAAAAAAAAAAATCAAATCACACATACGTGCATGCAATTGTTTCAAAAATGTTATTTAATAATAGAAGCTGATTTTACTTATTTTTATTATTGCAAATATTATCTTTTGAAATTTAAAGTTTTATTTTTAAGATTAATTCATAAAGTTCAAAATTTTTTTAATAAAGTCTATCTTTTATTTTAAGAAGAAATCAGGAATATTAAGATATCAAAGTCAAATAATTACCTAGGATTTTTTTTAATATGACGGAAACAGAATAATGGAATTATTTTTAACTCATTGATGACCGGTAAATGACTCCTCTGTAGATCCAGTGACATAGTATGATTTTCATGGCTCATTTGGCGTACACACACTCCGCTGTTCATTTAGTCTATTTAAACATGATCACTTTCTGAACTAATTGCAGATCTTAAATGCATGGAGCAGCGTCGGTCGACTGCACATCACGTTGGTTTTAACAATGCAACATTTTTTGGAGATATTACTTCAAGAAATAAGCACCACACACACCCAAGCCAAAGAATAATAAAATTTCGAGCTATTTATACTGTTTTAAACAATGGAAAACTTTATTAGCAGCAGCATATTTAGTCTCATGAAATAAATCAGCTTTTGCTTCTATTTTTTATTAAAAATCACATACACATAAGCACATATATTTAATTATTTTGTTATAAGATAAAGTGAAATCTCTTTATGTACTTTATTATAAATTCATTTAAAGAATATTAAAATCATTTTTTTATTATAAGACTTTTTTCCCTCTTTTAAACAAAAAAAAATCTTATTATTTTAAAAAGTGTTTACACTTTATTTTTATTTAATAATAAATTCCCCCTCCTCCCTACTCTTTAGGTTTTACATTTTATTCTCTCAAGTTTAGATTATTTTATATTTTAAAATATGGGATTCATAAAATTAATTAAATATCAATGTACTTCGGTAAAATATATATATAGACACATTTAATTCCTGTATGTAGATGTATATTCAATTCATGTATATAGACTAGTAATTCTTTCTTGATTAAACATAATTCACTTACTTAAATCGGGATATATCTATTTTAAATTAAATTCTTACATTATAATTTCATTTAGCAAGTTGAACTTTAACAATTTGACATATATTTCTTATATTCTTTATTATAAAGCTTAACTTCAAATCAATGTTATAAGTTTTATCTTTTTTTTTATGACATATATTTCTTATATTCTTTATTATAAAGCTTAACTTCGAATCAATGTTATAAGTTTTATCATTTTAAAAAAAAAATCAGAGAATTCATTATTGCGTTACATCATGTCTGTCAATGTATTTCAATTTACCTTTTTTTTCTTTTTTAATTTTAATTACAATAATGGCAATTATATTATTCTATAAGAAATTATTTTAGTACATAATATTTTATTATTTTGTTGAAATAATTATTTTAAATAGTCATGTTTCATTTTATCTTTCTGAAATGCTTTTCTTACAGCATTTTTGTAAATACCTTTAAATATTTCAAATGTTATCTTACCTTTAAATTTATCTATTGGTGATTCACTGCTGGTAAATCTTCACATTAAAAAGGAATTTGTCTTTGAGCTGAATGGTATATTATTTCTTTTGGGGGTCACTTAGGTATGTTTTTTCATCTTCATGTCTTCTTCATGGTGTGGGACAGGAGAATGAGCCATTCTTTTTGGCCAAACATTCTAGTGCTTTCCATGTTGATAATTTGCTTCTTCATATTCCAGTTTTATAGTAACCACAGGCTTCTCCTACTAACTGCTGAACGTCTTTGACTAATTGCTGGCCATGTGAGCTCAAAATTTAATTGGTCCAATTATTTAAAATCTTCATTGTAGACTGCAAAGCAACTGTTACAATCAATCAACTGCAACTCCTGGAATTGATCGATTTCTTGCTTTATATACTCCAACATCCCATGATTTTTTATCATCTTTTTTATCTCACCTATGCTGACCAACATGTTTTTCAAAACATGTTTTGCCTAAGGCAAGAAAGTGACACTATCTTTTTTTTAATGAACTAATTACAGCATTTCTATTTTGTAATTCGTAAACATTTAGCTCTAACAAAAAAAAATATTATATTGGTAGCATTTGAAACCACTGATTTTTAATGATAAAAATTTGTTAATTAAATAATTAAATGTGTCATTTAATTTTTAATGGAACATTTTAAATATTGATTTTTCTCTTCTTTTTTTTTCAGAGAGCTCAAATTTACACAATTGTTTTTTATAATTGTGTCAGCTTTTTCAAAAAAATCAAACCATTTAAAAATGGGAAGGGGAGGGGAATTTCAGGATATATGCAACAACATGTCTGTTTCAATATATATATACTCTCATAATCATAATATTATCAGAGCAATACATTTAAAATAACAATGTTCTCATAATTTTTAAAAAAAATATTTTAAAATTAAATGGTTAAAATATTTTTAAAAAAGTTATCTCAAAAATACAGATCTTTCCACAAGGTAAATAACATTCAGTTAAGAAAAGAGACAATCTTCAAAATGTTTAGCTCTGGAGATGAATTTCTGGGTTTTGAAAATGAATATTAAAAGATATCGAACTGCAGTGTCCCCTAGTTACATTTTTTGTAGACATAAACAACTATAATGATTATGGAAATTCATGAAAAATTATAGAATTTTTTTTTTAAAAATGTGTATAAAAAAGAGGGTGCATTTATATATCATTGTGTCCTATATGCCAGTAAATACTGTATATATTATAGCTGTATTTATAAATATTACATTAAAATAAAATTGCTTATTTATATATATACCAGATGTAGTCTGGCTATGTAAAGGCCATCATTGGTTGCTTTAATATATATTTTTAAGATTTAATGTAAATTAAATAAAATATTTTAACATTATAGAAATAAATGTGATAAATGTAGCCAACGTGAAAGGTCACTGTATTTGGTTACTTTAATGTTTTGTGTAATTATTTGCTTTGAATAAAATTCTCGAAATCAAATTAAGCCTCTAAATTAACCTACCCAACTATTAATGGTGCAATTAGCATGAACAATGAGATATCAAACTACATGACTTCACTTATATGCTAACTAAAAGTAAATGTATATACAGGACTATACCATCTATTTTCCCCCCTTACTAAATATCACATTTCAAAGTTGAATTTATGTACTATAATTGCACATTCTTCATGATTTAAATGCTATATCTATTCAGTTCTAGTTAAAAGCAAATGCACTGCTTTTTTTTTTGAGCATTTTTTCTTCAAAAAGCTTTATTCCAATACCATATTTCTTTAGAATCCAGAAATATAGTCAGCCGTTGTTTTAGTAATATATTTCTTTTATCAATTGCTTTAACAAATTACTTCCTTTGCATAAAATGGTTCATAAAAAAAATTTAATGGTGAAATAAATTTTTTTTTTCATTTAAAAATATGCCTCATTATAAATTTGACAAGTGATGCCCTTATGAAGAAATATTTATATATTCACCAATCAAACAACAGAGATAATAGGAATTTTACATATAGGATTGAAAGTAAAATTCTTTTTGGGTCATGTAAGGGTATTCGTTTTTTGTTTAGATTGCCAAAAGTAAACTTAAATATTTTTAAATTTACAAGTTTACAAATTTATTATTTGGATTATTTTATTTTAAATTTATCTAAGAGTTTCTTATGATTATCATGGAAATATATTCTCAGGGCATAATATATATATAATAATAATCAAATTTTTATATGTATATATTAAATACAGTAATATTCATATAATTTAATTCATTTTATTAGAAGTACTTTCTACTATATTTTATTAAATCTTTGTCAACTATATAATGTGGAATAATTAAAATGAAATATCATTTCATAACTCCCATAATTCAATTCAGTTCTCCCACAATTCTGTCATTTTAATGTTTGATGATTGATGATTCATTAACATTTGACAATTTCTTGAAATTAATATAGCCTATTTTATTTTATGTATATTATGGCAACAATTTGTATAATTTTTATGTTTTTATAATCAAATTTAAATCCATATTTAGAAGTTTTATTATGATCAAATATAACAGATGGTGAAGGTTTATTTTCATCCTTTCCTGATTTTTTATCTTTTTGAATCCTTTTATATAAAAGCATTTAGTTTCACCAATATATTGTAAGCCACATTACATATATAGTTTATAAAAGAGTTTAAAAAGATAAACAATCAGGAAAAGGTGAAAATAAACCTTCAACATCTGTTATATTTGGTCATAATAAAACTTGTAAATATGATTTAAATTTGATTATAAAAACATTAAAATTATACAAATTGAATGTTGCTACAATAAATGTAAAATAAAAAAGGCTACTTAATTTCAAGAAATTGTCAAATGTTAATGAATCATCAAACATTAAAATAACAGAATTGTGGGAGAAGTGAATTGAAATATGGGTATTATGAAATGATGTCTTGTTTTGATTATTCAATGTTATATAGTTGACAAAGACTAAAAAAAATATAGTCAAAAGTATTTATAATAAAATAAGTTAAATTATATGAATATTACTGTATTTAATATATATATAAATTTGAATATTACATATATTTTGGAAAGAATATAGACATCAAACTTAATTATATATATATATAGTAACAGTTGGAATGAGCTGACAACAGCAAAATCACCACTAGGGTGATTTAAACAATCACAACTCATTCCAATCCACATAGTACTTCATATTAATTAGGCTCAGTGATCAGAGAGAGAGAGAGACTCTTAGAATTAGATTATAAATGTATGACTTCCCTGTGGCAAACAAGACACCCAATGCAATATATATATATGTGAAATACAAACGTTTTATTAGTAATAGATTACAAACAAAAGAAATAACTATCACTTAATTGATAACAAGACTCATTGTAGGTAGTGGAAATTATATTAGTTAGTGATTATATATGTGTCAAGAATTTCAAAGTATAACATATAAATATATATATATATATAAGGGACTACATGACATTTCATTTGTGATTGCATCTATACAAGGAATTTTAATACACACACATATATATTTTGGATTGTAGATTTGAGATTCTCTAAGGCAGATATTCCTTAAGCAAGCACTTGATACTAACTTAATCATACACAAGAAAACATGTGAATCAACTCTAAGAAATATGGTTAAAATAGATGATCTCATAGCTTTCATGATCATGACCCAGGAATGCTGAAATATCAGGCTTAACTATATATAAAAAAGGAAGGCAGTACTGGATTGTTACAATAATAAACTGTCCAATGATGAGGTAGACTGGAATATACTTGTCTCCATGGGGCCATTTCCAAGTCTCTATGAAATAAATAGATCCTGGTAGGAAAGAATGAGCATCTTCTCCATAATCATTAATAAATCTCACCAACAGGCAGAAACGATCCACTGCCCAATTCATGATGCAAAATGAAGGTCCACTGGGTCTGAAATAGAAAGGAATATTCCTGCATTTGTGTGTGGATCATATTCAAAAGGAACCCAGCTATTAAATTTTCCAAAGCAGGGATATATACTTATTGAAGAAATGCAATAAAATAATCATAAAATTAGACAGCTCAGTAATGCTAAATTGATGTAAAATAATAAATATTTGGCCTTAAATTTAAATCTATATATATATAATAAAATATGAATAGTTGTGTCATAAGTTTAATATGCAGATATCTACTATATAGATTAAAACAAGGCCTATGCAGTTATATATTTAAAAAAATTCTGCCCATAAAATTATTCTATGCTTAGTTGGAGATCTGACTTATAGGTCTTGCATATAGAAGGAAATATTGATATGATAGCCTACAATGATAATATATTAAATTTAATTAAAAGTTTTAGAGAATAAACTGTCATATCATACAGTATACATATGTATTTGTCTCTTTTAAAACAAAGTTTTAGCTTTTAACTTTGAACATTAAATTTTATTTTAAAATGGAAAGCTTGTTTATAAATTGACACAATATATGTATATACTTGTCCCTTCTAAAAGAAAATAAAATTTAACTTTTATTTTGTTAAACTCAGTTTTATTTTAAAAAAAATTGTTTATGAACCATTCATAATTGCATTAATGGCTCAAATTACATATTTGAAATAACTGAATTGAATAAACAAGTTTAAATAGCAAATAATAAAAAAAAAATAAAAAAAATCAGAATCAGTGAGAGGAGGGATTTAAATATCTTGATTTGGTTGAATTACTGGATTTCTTTTAGATGACATCAAATATTTTAATCATTGAAATATTTTACTAAATTTAGCCCGTCTGACTCTTAAACAATAAGTCTAGCAGATTTAAGAAAGAGAGAGTATATTACAAAAGTCGATCTTCCTTAATATCGAATTAAGCATAGGTCAAAATTCAATAAGAAAATATTTTAAATAATGCAATAAATACAGTAAGAAATATATTTTACAGAATGATTAATATATAATTATTTAAGCAAAGAAAGAGAATATTAAAGAGGCTTTAATTGTTTGCAGGTAAATTTAAATTTATAAAGTTAAAATAATCACTATTTTAACAGATCTTCAAAGGATTTTGGTAGATAGTCAAACACTACACTGAACTTCCCAGTATAATTCATTCGTACAATAGGTTATCATTATTGGATATTAGTTGGCTGGTCACTACTGTGACATTGTACTAGGGCTTCCTATTGACAGTGACAACATAGTATGTCAGCAACTTAGATCATCAATGGCAGGCAGGGATTTTAGCAGCACCACATTTTATAATACCAGAGAACTTCATACTCAGTGCTCCTCTGGAGATGGCCAGAGAAATTTCAGCGATCTACTCATTGGTCATAGCATGATATATTTTAAAAGCTTAAAAAAAACTTTACAAGAATTAAAAACACTGTCTTCTCTGCTGCTATATATATCCCTCCCAACAAAAGCATCTGGATGTTTTCAAATTGATTAATTAATTTTAAAAGAAAACAATTATTTTCTTTACTATCTAAAAAAAATCTTGCTGATCACAAACTTGATCTAGTTTAATTTTAAAATTTTACTAATTGCATTTTCTTAATTAAATTTCGAATCTCTTTGATTTGATCTGATCCCAACAGTAATTACATGTTTTATCACCTTTTTCTCTAAAATGATTAGAATTTAATTTATACATTTTTTTATCATTAGTTGATTTTAATTAATTAGTTACATTTTCTTTGCTGATTTAAAACCCCCCTTTTTGCTTTCACATAACAATATTAAATTGCGTAATAAAATAAAATTATATAGTAAATTAAATTTTTTGTACATTATTATTTTTTAAAAATGCCTTAGTATTACAACTTATGGCAACAATATATGTACACAAAGCACATACATATATACATATTGAAATGGTATATAATGAAATTAATAATAATGAAAAGCCATCTCAGTGGTGCTACATATGTACTACAATGCCTGAGGGGATGGAGATATATAGAGTGGCAAGAAGATGTACAATACATTTCAGCATGGAATACAAATATTTTTTATTGCATCCATTTTAATATCTTATCAATTTCTCATTTCAAATTTAGCACAAAATAGTAATTATTAAATTATAGATATGCACATAAAATATATCTTATTATGCGTTAAATAAATATTTCTTAATAGTATATTACATTTTTTATATATTATCTAAATGCATCCTCTCCTAATGTGTTTATGTTCCATATATGCTATTATGAATACATCTAGGTGCCTATGCTAAAGTGAACCCTCCATAACAATTATACCACTCCTTTACTCATCACCCATAATAGATCAATGTTGCAGAGTTATAATCTACATGTACCAGACAAATTTAATCAGTTTCTTATATCTATACAATAAATAACTATCATATTAATGCTATATATATATAATTGGTAGTTTATAGTATGTTTAATAAAGCATATATAAGATTTTATCATGGCTTTACCTGGCATTTTTAGTGGTTTTATTAAAATATTGAGGAATTCTATCTTACCTCTTTAGCATTCTTGATTAGCTTAAAATATGAATAATACATTATAAATGTGTAAGTCCTATACTTGAGTTTTGCTAATTATCAGGACGAAGTAAGACAAATAATTAATTTTAAAATTTAAAAGTTTATTTTAGGCATAAATAAATCATATAGGATCTGTCTTATAATCCCTTCATCACCGGATTGGTAAACTAATATTATTATTATCATCATCATCATTATTATTATGCTAAATATTCATAAAAAGGATACTACTTATATGAAGGATATTATCATTGTATGAATGAATTAGTAAATAAGAACTTTTGACTAATTAAACAACAGAAAGCTACTTTAATATGCTGGATTATTTTTGCTTAATTCAATGAAATTTATTTTAATAAAATATGATGAAAATTTTTATTTTAATCTTGTTATAAATTTTTGAAAAAGTGACATTGTAAAATTTTTTGACTATGTGGATTCAAATAGGAAATATTTGTAATGCTGTTTTTGTCTTTCTGTAAATAGATATTTATTGTTATTATTTAAGAAATTTCTCATAGTTGTTTCTTCACATCATTTCATTTATCAAACAGAAATCATTTCACATATTGACTAAAAATTAAATACTTATAAAATATTATACAATTATTTTAAATGTATTTTCTAAAAGAATACATAACATTTAAATTAATAAGAGCAACTTAATTGAATTATTTAAGCATTAATATAACATCAAAGAAACACAGATTTGCTTAATAAAGAATTACAATTTGTTTTGTTATTAGGATCACTTTAATTAATTTGATTTGCTTATTTCAAATCACTGTACATATTTATTTTTAAATAATTTTCATATTTAAAGATCATATTTATTATTTTATGATAAAATTTAATTTGATGAGAACCTGGATTATATTTAGAAAATGTTTATGTAGATTTATTCTAGGATGTTTAAGATGGTTACAAATTCCCTTACCCATTCTTAATAATATCTGAGTCTATTCTTTATCTTATTTTAAAATTAAGAGATCATGTTATATTATTATTATTATTATTATTATTATTATTATTATTATTATTATTATTATTATTATTATTATTATTATTATTATTATTATTATTATTATTATTATTATTATTATTATTATTATTATTATTATTATTATTATTATTATTATTATTATTATTATTATTATTATTATTATTATTATTACTATTATTATTATTAATAATAATAATATCATAATCATGATAAAACATTAGCTTAGAGGAAGTGTATGTCTTACTTATTTTATTAACTAGGATTGCATTCAACATTGAATAAATCTAAAGAATCAAAAAGATTTATGAGATCATATTACCCTGAGATACTCTGATTTAATTTAATAGATAATAATATTATTATTTTAATATTAATCTTTTATTCAACAATTTTATTGGCCGAGTGAGGTAAAACTAAACTTTTAATTCATCAATTCATAAACTCAACTGGAAAAATATATTCATCTTTTAATATTATATTCACTTTCATTTTGTTTGTAAAAAGTATATTAATAATTTGTCAGGGTATGAAAGTGAATGAAAGTTTTTTTAAAAATAAATTTTTATTTATAATTATAAAAATATTCAATAGTGACAAATCTAAAACGAATGTTAATAACCAACTAAAAAGTGTTGCTGACATTAGTGATTTCTTTCTCAATTTTACATTGAAGATAAGTAAATAATTTTTACTAAAATCTTAACTATTTTTCTATAATAATTTTATTTTTAGCATAGTTTATTAAAATAATTTATAATATGTCAAAAAATACTTTTAAAGTGGTCTAAAACATTTGTTTATCACTTTCAAAATAAAACAAAAGAAATCGTAGTGGTAAAAATTGATAAGCAGTTTTATTTGTCCTTGATGGTTAACAGCCAATCAGCATCAAGGATGAACTGCACTTTTCCATTGTTAAACTTAAAATTTGAATATTATTGATTTTTTTACTTGTAAAATAATTCAGAAGAGGGCAGCATCTTATGGAAGCTTTTTTAACCTTTAAAAATAGCGCAAAATCTTAACGGCAGTGTTAAAAATGACGGATTTCAAGTGACTTGAAGCCGGCTCCGGATTTGATTGGAGAATCCCATCAAAAGGTTAACCCTTTAATAGTTATTTTATTCCAGGAAACATAAAACATATTTACAAAAAATTTTTGTCTGTGTTTATTTTTACTTTTCCTTTCAACTTTATATACATTTGCACACACACACACTATAATATTGTATGCTATATAGCAGATCTATTATAATATATTGTAACGTTTATTTATATACGTTGCAAATATATTGGCATTTGGTAAAAGCTAAAAAATAAAAGTAAATTTAGATTTTTTTTTTTGACTAATTTTTTTTAAAAAAATAATGTACAGTGAAAGTTAAATTATTTTTTCGTATTTTTTTAAATGTAATTAGAAATAAAAGTAGAATTGGAGAGAACAAAAAACATAAATTACCAATCTAGATAAGAGAAAGTAAAAATACTTCAACTAATTATGGCAGAAGTTTGCTGAAAAAAATAAAGACTTTGTTACATAAATTTTATAAAGAATATATAAGATTATCAATGTATATTTTGACAAACAAAAGATATGCACAGAAGTTGGAAAACTGAGCCTCTAGTATAAAAGGCAGAGGTCAGTTTAAAGAACATCTTGTTCTGTTAGTCTCTCTAGTCAGTCCTGGATAACAAAAATACATCCAGGATCACCCTACACTGAAATAATTCGGCATGTCAGAGTGAACCGGAGCTTCTGCGAATATAATGCCTGAAGATGTACACCAGGAAAAGCCTTCATGATTGAGTAGGAGAATGGACCACAAGATCAAATAATAACCAAAAGGCCAAGCTCATTTTAACCCCAAAAAACTATGCATAGTTATCTACAACCATCATGAATTGACTAAAACTTACCGGTAAGTTATGCTTCATTATCCTGATTGTGACAAAGTTAATCATTTTAAAAACTACTCGTAAAAAATAAGCTTATAATAGGATCCCGATAGAGACTTTAATTTAATTGATCAAGAGACTCTTATATAACCAAGAACTTTGTAATTAATTATTCAGCAGTTATTTTTTTTATTATTAATGTTTCATGTCAGAATTAAGTGTGTTCTCTCCAATTTATTTGATAAATAATTGCCTTTCAAATTTTATTTTTTAATCTATTATAATAAAAAATATTTCTAATACCAATTTTCATTTGTGCATTATTAATAATAGTTATTATTTTTTATTATTAAATTTATTATTAGTTAAAGATTTAAGAATGTAATTTACCTTTGCCTATATGTTTGCATAAGCCCAGGAAGAATAATCTTAAAAAAATAATTCTCGTTACGGTATGATGTAATACCGATTAGTTTAAAAATATCTTTTCTTTTTAATTTTCGAGATGCTATGTGACGGTTCAGTGGGTTCTTGCAGAACTCTGGTGCCTTTCAAATAAATTAAAAGCTGATGTCATCGATAGCATAATTCTCAACAATTATAAAGCCGAGTTCATCAGGAAATATAGCTATGTTTTTAATAGAAATCGAAATACAACTTTCTTCTTTTTAGCATAGCTTGATCAACTCACGCGCAATTTATATTAGCGTGTAGAGGCCTAGCAAAATGGAAAACATTATAATGGCTTACCCAACTAGGGCTTTGATTTAACTACCACAACCTGAGATAAGTTGTAATGATAAAGAACGTTACGTTGACCCCAAAAAAACTCGCAGCCGGAAAATAAATAGTAGTTTAAAAAAAAAAAATATAAAAACTAACTAACTAATTAAATCCTGATTATTAAAATATAAAAAAATATTTTTTTAATATGACTTCCAGAAAGAAAAAAAATATATGTATATTTTTTGATATGTCTAAAAAAAAACACGATCGTGGCTGATGTAGACGTAAGTCACAAGTATTTGACCAGGTAGGCAGTTACTGAAGAGGGTAAAAACATAGCCCTGAGTCCTAGTATGCAGTATATTAACATAAGACCACCTTTATATGCCCATCAGACTATTTCTAGCAGGGATCCCAATAAAGGGGAAGGTGGATCAAGTTGGACCAAGTTACCGCGAGCCTGTAAGACTCAAAATGATGAGCAATGCTCGTTTGTGCTTATAACTTGGGCTTCTTATCATTACTATTACAGTAAAGCAGAAAGGACACAGATGAATGTTGAAATATTTTCCATTCCTGCCGTGTTAGACCTAATACATAATGATAATTAATCATACATATATTCTATTCCTCAATTAGAAATTAGATAATGCACATACAAAATTATACAAAATGTAAATATACACTTTACTCTAAAGGATTCATATATATATATATATTGTAACAATATATAAATATGTCATTACATTAAATTGAAATAAAAACTTTTAAGTTCGCATATAAAAATAAGTGTATTAAAAAGAAAAAAAAACTAAACGCTAAAATTAAAATGTTTGTTAAACATATATATATTTGCACAGATGCTAAACTTTAAAAATATTTTTTTTTAATAAATAAAAAAAGGTATTTGAATGTATTTTTTTTATAAAAAAAGATTTAAATATAAAAATCGTTAAAAAAAGAAATAACGTAAGTAAAAATAAAAACAGGTATTAATTAATTCCTGTAATCTGTAAATGGAAATGATTGTTTATTAATTATCTAAAAGCTGTGTAATTAAAAAGTCAGATGAAAAGTTAGATAAGAGAAGAAAGAGATTTTAGCTTGACCAGTGGAAGCAAATAAAGGCCCGGACCATAACGAAAATTTGGATTAGTGACGTCTTTGTTCATTCAATCTGGAGATTTACTATAAAAAGAGAAATATTGAGTTCCAGAGAGTTTTTTCCAACTTGATTTTGGTGAGTCGAGCGACAAGACGCACTTGTCGTCCTCACTCACTTATTTTAAAAATGCAAAGACTGTGATACCAGAACAGAACCAGCTAATGCTACCTCCAAAATATCAGACCGGTCTTCCAGGAAAGTCTCCGTGGGAATTGCCAACGGGAACAGGGACTCTTCTACCGTAAGCAATAGAACTGAACAATTGTTAAAATCATAATATTAACTAAGAACTTTAAAGATTGATAAGTTAATTTAAATTTTATAAAAAGAACTTTTCTCTGACTTATGTGTCAACTCAATTGATAATGTGTAATTTTATATATGTTTGCGTTTGATAAAAAAATCATTTCCATTTAATATTTATTTGTATTAATATTTATTGTTTAAATTTTAAATGAGGAAATTTAAGGTTGGGTATAGACGTTGCATAGATTTGTTAGCGGTTGATAATGTTGTGGTTTTCACATTCGATTAGAATATATGTCAACGATATCACTGCAAGCATCTTACGATGAATGCTAATGGGATTTGTATATTCCCTATGCAAGTGACGTTTATCGATGACTTTGTATTTTGATCGGTTGTGTTTAATTTGGAATGTTTTTGACCGTGGAATCTGTGCAGCTGATCTGTACTCAACATTTTAAAACAAATTTTATAAAATTCATTTGTGCGAACGTATTTAAATGTTAAATTTAAGTCGGGCGTGAATGGCTATATAGATTTGTAAAGTTATATTAGGGGAGGGTAATCTTAGGTTATTTGGGTCGTTGTTGAATTGGGTCAATGGATTGGATATATTTGTGTAATTAGTAGATGTAGTATAAGTTTTGCTACGTTCAGAATCGCTGAATACACCGCACCAACCCTTTGCCTATGGATGGGATTGTAAGTCGGCAAAAAGGATCGCGGTCCCTTCCTATGGAGTTTTTATTTTATTGTTTTTCTTGCTATACAGACGTCATATTCCTGTATTGGACAAGATTCAATGTTTTCTTTAACTATCCTGTTCAGATGTCCATTCCTGACAGTATAGTATATTTGTGCTGTTGTATTTTCATGCTACATTGAATACATAAATGTATCAGATGGATTGATGCCGGTTTGACTGCGAATTTTAGCCTAAGGTTAAATAGGGATAGAATGTTTTATTTTCAAATGCAAATCTATGTAGTCTATTCATACTTGACCATCTAAATAAAATATTAAACTCATTGAAATTAATGTAAATGTACAATTAAAGAGTAATATAAAAATCTAAAAATGTTAAACCTATTCCTCGAATTTAGAATGATTTTATATGTGCGTAAATAAATATTTTTATGTGTTAATTTCTGGCAGTGGCTTTTATTCTTTTATATTTAAGATATAGATTTTTATCTCTGCGTCTCCGCTGAACTAGTGACTTGGGCTAACGATCGGAATATTTAAATAAAGTGGAATCTTAACAGCGCGTATCTGCCTACTTTATAAATTTTTCTAGGCTCAAATGCCTAGATGGCATCCTGGTAGTTGCAGATATTGTTTTTGCGATTAGATTCGATATTCACTTTCATTTTGATCGTTATAATATATATATATGTATAATATTTAGAATAGGTGGGTTTATATAAAAAAATTGATATGGGTTAATGATTAACAATTCAGGAAAAAAAGATATACATGGTTTATATAATAATATGTAAAAAAAAAACTTTTTTAAAATAATGCTTTTATGTAAATAGTGAATAAAGTAATCAACAAAATAATCTGCCTCTTGGTTAATTTGCAGTTTTTGAAAAACAATAGAGATCTTAAAAATCTAGATTTGTTATAAAACAATTGGAAATTGCAGGAATATGTTCACTACATAAAAGCATTTGGGGCTCAAATAAATCACAAATCAAAGAGGCCTCAAATGCTTTTATGAAATGACAATAATACTGAATTTTCAATGTAACAAGTCTAAATTCTTAAGATTTCTGATATTTTCTGAAAACTATAAATTAACTAAGAGGTGGATTATTTTGTTGATTATTTAGTCAACTATTTACATAAAAATATTATTTAAAAAAAGTTTTTTTACATATTATTTTTTTTCTTTTTAGTTATACTTATATATTATTTTTAAAAATGGTTAAAACTACAATAAAACTCTGACAAAAATTATAATTTAATAATAATACATAAAATAAAAAATATCCCCTCTAATTAATGAATTCTAAATATAAATATGTGTGATTATCTACTACATAAAAATATTTATGCATTGCTTTTTAATTAATTCTCTAACCTTTTTATATATTTTTTTTTTCAAAAAATATTTATGAAATATTTATTATTTCAGAAGAATAATTCAGACTTTAATAGAAAATATTTACCTTTAATTAATTAAGTATGAATTAAATAAAAATATTAACAAAATTTTATTCTATAAATGTAATATGTTTTTGGATAAGTTGCTAAGGACTTTTCCTGAGAAACCTAAGTATGTGAATTCGAGTTCTAAAGAGAAGCAATTTTTTTTCATTGTTAAAAATTCAAAAATATGGACATCCTGACAGAAATAGAGATAGGGCAAGTTAATATAAAAGCATTTAATATAATGATAATATGGTTGTCATCTGATTCTTCGTGTCAGCTGCAGGATGGCACTATTTCTAGCTAAATTTCTAGAAATATGCCATTTCCATGGCCGCACCCAAGCCTTTAAGCATTCTTTCTAAAATAAATCCTAGAAAGATTGTTGACTCGGAGTTAAGTCTTCTTTCTATGCTAAAAAGTAGACTGTTAACTTGGAATTAAGTTTTCTTTCTACGATAAAACCTAGAAAGAGTGTTAACCTGGCTTAGCGGCTAACGGTGTGGCTTTTTCCGATGCTAAAAGCAGAGGAAAATGCCATAGTTGTTTGTGTCACACACTACATTGTAATGCTGTGTTATGTATTTGATGTAACAATATTGTACGAGGGTGTGTTAACTTGATCGTGTCTAAATTATTTAAATTTTCATTGGTGACTTTTTTTTTAAGACGAATTGATGTACTGTTACCTTTTAACAATTTTAACAGTGTCGTGATTGTTTCTCATAAAGCTATAAGCCTCCTAAATTCTCGATTAGGGTGGGGTAGCTTAAAATTTTTAATGATCACGCTTTGAGTCACGTTTTAGCAAGAAATTTTCCGAGACCAAGAAGATTGCTAATTCCAACACAGAAAACTTGAAAAGATGGGAATTGCCAGCTGGAACATATTTCTACAGCAGAAAAAAAAACATTCTGCTGCTGAAAGAAAAGAATGGATTGTGCGGCAAATATATGCAGATTTGAGGTCCAACAACATCTTTTGACTTTCATTTGTAAGTCTCATTGTTGCCAACAAAAATGTTCACTTAGTAAAGGACATCTTGTTTGAGGGATTCCAAATGGCCTTCATCAAATGTAAAAAAATAAAAGTAACTTCAATTTTTATTTAAACATACGTCCCTTCTCCCAATAATTGTTGTTGTCAGCAATCAAATGTAAAATAAAAGAAGTAACTAAAATTTTTATTTAAACATAGCCCAAAAAACCCCGCTTCTCCCAATAATTGTTGTCGTCAGCAATCAAATGGTCAAATAAAAGGAACATCAATTATTCTTTAATCATATAGAAAAAAAACCCTCCCACTAATTGTTGTCGACAATCAAATGTAAACCAATAAAAGTAAGACCGTAAATTATTATTTCAACATAACCCAAATTACTATTTGAACATACACCAAAAAAGACCCACTCTTGTCAATAAAAATTAAAGAAACAACTATTATTGTCCTATTGTCAAACCAAATATTATTTGGGAAACCCAAATAATTATAAACGAGAAAAAAGAAAGTGTTAAATCGGTTGTCAATCAAATGGTAACCAATAAAAGTAACTTAAATTTTGATTTCAACATACACACAAACAAAAAAAAAAGCAAACCGTTTCTCCCAATAATTGTTGTCGGCAATCAAATGTAAAAAAAAAAGTAATGTACAATTATTCTTTAATCGTATACAAAAACACCCCTCCCACTAATTGTTGTCGGCAATCAAATGTAAAGCACTAAAAGTAAGGTAAACCAATTATTTTTTTAAACGTAACCCAAATTACTATTTGAACATACACCAAAAAATACCCTCTTGTCAATAAAAATGAAAAAACAACAACTATTATTGTCCTATTGTCAAAAATATTAGGTTTTTGGGAAACCAAAACAATAATATATAAACGAGAAAAAGTCAAATCAGTTGTCAATCAAATGTAACCAATAAAAGTAACTTCAATTTTTTTTAAACATACACACACACAAAAAAAAAACCCTTTCTTCCAATAATTCTTGTCGGCAATCAAATGTAAAATAAAAGAAATGTAAATTAGTATTTAATCATCACCCAAAAACACTCACCCCTCTCACTAATTATTGTCAGCAATCAAATGTACACCACCATTAAAAGTAATGTAAACTATTCTTTAAATGGTTACACCCCTTCTCCCAATAATTGTTGTCTACAATCATACACAAAAAAACACTCCTCCCAATAATTAGTGTCAATCAAATGTAAACCAATAAAAGTAAGACCGTAACTTATTATTAAAATGTAACCCAAATTACTATTTGAACATATACCAAAAAAACACCCTCTTGTCAATAAAAATTAAACAAACAACAACTATTATTGTCCCATTGTCAAAAATATTTATTTGTAGACCCAAAACCATAATTTATAAATGAAAGGAAGTCAAATCGGTTGTCAATCAAATGTAAACCAATAAAAGTAACTTAAATTTTTATTTAAACATACACACACACACATGAAAAAAAACCCACTTCTCCCAATAATTATTGTCGGCAATCAAATGTAAACCTATAAAAGTAACAATGTAAATTATTATTTAATTGTACACAAAAACATCCCTCCCACTAATTGTTGTCAGCAATCAAATGTAAACCTATCAAAGTAATGCAAATTATTATTTAAAGATCCATCAAAAAAACCCGTTTTCTCTTGAATTTTGTCAATCCAATTTTACAAAAACAGTAATACTATTTAAAAAAAAACACAAATTACTATTTAAACACACATCAAAAAAGACCCTCTTGTCAATAAAATTTAAAAAAAAAAAAACTATTATTATCCCATTGTCAAAAATATTATTTGGGAAAAATAATTCAGAAACGAACGAAAGTAAACTTTGTAAATAAAATTTAAAAAAAGTCAATATTAATAGAGAATCTCTAGCCTGGGAATATTATATTAATGTGTTTTTGGTTAGAAATAGTGCCATCCCGTGGTTGTCACAAAGGATCAGATGAGAACCGATAATATAAATAATTATTATTACTTTTAGACTTTGCTTGTATTTTCATAGCAAAAAAGATAGATATATAAAAACTGACACTTTGATTATCTATGATTTTTTTCTTATTTTCCATTTGTCAATGGAGTTTTAAAATGAATTCTTAGCCCATGATTATTCCTAGACAATTTGTGATGGGATTATACCTAAATAATTTTATCCATTTGGAGCTGGGATGGAACAATTAAGTTTTTTTATGCTAGGTCATTTATTTTTATATATGCAGACTGGATAACATCATTTCTTCCTTTATGGAGTACCATGTGGGAGACATGAATCACAAGAGCTTTCCTTAGCAAGTTATTTTTATAAAATTTAACTTATATACATATGAAACCATTGTATATTTGAATAGTAATGTGCTCCTAATAATG
This sequence comes from Epiperipatus broadwayi, assembly GCA_028023455.1. Lineage (NCBI taxonomy): Eukaryota > Metazoa > Onychophora > Udeonychophora > Euonychophora > Peripatidae > Epiperipatus > Epiperipatus broadwayi. Next base: position 5,853,913 of record JAQFVV010012440.1, on the reverse strand, counting down.
TTGCAACTGTATGCATGTATATACATAGTCCAGATGGTATCCACAATAAAATCTGCTAGTCAATGCTGTCTGGTAAATGCTTCCAAATGTCCTTTGATAAATTTACTGTGACAGTCTTTTATATCTTATCAAATTTAATTGCTTCAATTCAACTCTATAGGTGTTCATCAAGAAGCAGATTAATTAAATCTCCTACCTTAATGATTATTAATGATTGCTTATTAAAAGAACAGGAAATAGAAAGTTGATATGTCTAATTGGATAGGAAAACAGAAAAGATATGAAAAATATTACTCAGTTTTAGTAATACAAATTTATTTTGAAACTCTACATTTTTTATAATTTTATTGTGAAGTTGATAACTTTTATAAAACTGTTTCACTTCCTTTTTCTTTTTCCAGACTTTAATTTTACAACTAATTAACAAAACTCATTTTTTTATTTTGTACAGCAAAGAAACTCACATGTACACCACTCGAATAAAACTTCAAAATTAAAAATACTAATAATTATTATCATCATATATAACACTTGTATCTAATGATTTTTTTTTCATATGTCATAGCATCTGCTGGGAGGCGAACCCACAACCGTCTGCAACCAACTACTTGCTTGCAAGGTGGCTACGCTGACCTCTCAGCTAACAATGCTTGACTTGTATCTAATGATTGTAGCTAGCTATGTATGGCTACAATACTCTGTTTGATATTGGAAAGAAAGTATGCTCAATCATATCAAAAACATTTGTTTCCTAGACCAATTTCATTTCATATTCTTAAACATTTATTTTTTTCATGCTCAGGTGTTTTTATCATTATCATAGACTTATTAGCTGCTATTATAATGCCACTCTGGACTATCTTGACATTATGATTAGTTTATCTCTATTCATGATTAGTTTGTCTTGGGATCAGGATGATCCTTAGCAACTGAAAACTACAAATACTGACTCCAATATCATGATAGCTAAAACATTTAATCACAAGTCATAAGTAGACAATGCAGTATGACCACTATGATAGCTACCTCACTTTAAGCACATTATGCAACTTAAAACCCAGAAATTAAAACAAAAACAAATTTTGGCATAATGAAGTCAAGCTCATTTGACATTTATGAATCTTAGAGACCTGTGACCCATGACACAGTTCTATCCATGGTAATCAACACAATATAGTCTTTATATTAAGCGCTACTCCTTTGAGATTTAGGGGCTACTTTTAATAACGTTGAACCTTCAACTTTGGGTAAATGTAATGCAGAGATATATAACTCATGCCAATGACAAATCAACACTATTAAAGTATAGTAACATACATCAGCAGCTAAAAATTACTCTTCAATGAATTTAGTCAAATTCCTTTTATAGAAGTCATTTTCAGGGTGTCATAATCTTGAATTTATAATTTTATAATTTGTTCTAACATAAATTGCCCAGTTTTAAGAGATCCAGAATCATCAGAGAATATGCCATAAGTTATCACATAAAATTTAATCTTTATCTCTTTCTGGGTATTTATTTACAGTTGAAGAGGTCATTTTGGGAGACCTGAGAAAAATCTTGCTTTTTCATTCTGGAGTGGATCTTCTTTATTTACTCTGACTATACTATTTCCTTTTTCTATGCCAGTGTTATTTCCTTCATTTGTATAGCAATAATGACAAACACATTCATGCTTATCTCTTTTTCTTTGATATTGGTCTTTGGCTGTTTTATTATTTCCAATAATCTTAGATTAAGTCTAATTTTATTTTTTCACTTATGGGTTTTCCAATGCAAAACACCTCTATCATTGGTTTTCTGAAAGACTTCATTATTTGTACCTTTAAATTTCATTTAACAAAATTCACTTTGTAAATAAATCATTTCTATGATTTTGCTGTCATTTCCATAATCAATTACAACTCCTAGATTAACATTTGCATTTATAAAGTATTCTTTTTATTTTTATCATCATTATTTTTTTTAATCAATTTCTCATTCATGGGTTTCTGCATCAGTTTTTTTTTTTCAATCAAATGTTCAGAGATAACATAAAACATAACTCATTTTTGACATAGTCTGTGCTTTACTTATTTATTTTACCTTCATCACTACTTATTAAGTGATTATTTTCTTCTAAATTGCATGGCAAAGTTTCATCACTCTCATTAATTAATACACTTTGACATTTATCTGTAGTTTCACTTGTTTTATTAAACTCAGTATTATCTTTTATTTCATATGATACTTGCATTGCATCATTTTTAGCTTTCTCTTTTGTTACAATATTCTCTTTCATTTCCTTAAAAAACTTGTTAATTTTTTCATTATCACTTTTCATTAACTTTGTCATTTCTTTCATGAAGTTTATCACTAGTGCTATGGCTTCAGCCTGCCTTTTTTTACATTTCAGGTTTTTCTTCAATCTGATTTTCATTACTAATTATCACATATGGTTTTGTGACATCTGTCTGTTCTGTTATCAATACAGTGCTTTCTTTCAACATTTAAGTTTGTATTGGTGTTTTAACCATCATCATTCATTAAAAAAAAAAACTACTATTTTTCTTAAAAAAAAATTCTTTTTCTATATACAAATATCAATAATTGTTAGTCCATTCTTCAACCACATAGAAATTCCACTTAGTTTCTTCCCATGTCCAGCCCATTTTGCCTAACTTATTTCCTTTTGTTATTATAGCTCCATCATAATGACATTGCATGTTTAATTCATGTTAATATGTCACTATCATACTATTTTTAATTTTCTTAAACAATGTCTTTCCCTAATATTTTATTTACTTCTTCTATCCTACATTTCATCTTTTTTTGCAACATCACCTTAATACTGGCAGACTTTGTGTTTACTCTTTAGAATGAATGTGAGAGAATTAAACACACATATTGCTAATCTAAATGAATCACATTGGTGCATCAAATATAGCATGACCTCTATTTAGGCTGCTATAATCATATCCACTTTTGCACAAATGTAACTGATTCCAAATAAACAAAATAATGGTTTATTGGCATAATCATGAACTATGATGAACATACTGAGGGACATTATCAGTTTAAACCCTATTACTGACCATGTTAACTCCACATTTCCTGCTCATCACATGGATATAAATCATCATACCTAAGATGGCTAAAATATTTATTAGTTCTAGACCCAGAACAGCACCACTAGCAACCTAGATTTGAACTTATATCCTTTGTAAAAGAAGTCCTGTCATTACTGAATTATAGTTTTGGGATTCACAAAACTCACTAGTAATGTTGTACTATTCAGGTAACTTGATAAAATGTATAAATGAAAAGTAAATAAAGCATATATATATATTGTTACAGATTTTGATAAGGCATCTGAATCACCTGGTAATGATAAATTACGTTACCTTTTCTTTTCATATAATTTACATTAAAACACATATTAAATATATATATATTTTATTATCCAGATGCCCCATTTAAGGTTGAATTACATAATGATAATTAATCATACACATATCTCATTTCTCAATTAGAAATTAGATAATGCACACACAAAATAAATCTATATATATATACACTTTATCCTAAAGCAAACATATATATAATGTTTGGAATAGGTGGGTTAATATAAATAAAAAACTAATATGGGTTAATGATTAACAACTGAGAAGAGAAAAAAAAAATTTGTAAATGTTTATATAATGATAATATAATTATTTTTACTTTTAGTATCGGTTTATTTTTTGCCAGCAAAAAAATAGTTATATAAACTGAAACTTTGATTGTCCGACTATAATTTTTTTCTTTTTCATTTGTCAACAGACTTTTCAAATGAATTCTTAGTCCATTGCTTACTCATATGCAATTTTTGATCAATTTTATCGATGTGGTTCGTTGCAAGTTAAAAAATGTCTTATAATATTTCCCATGATCAGAATTAAATATGTGAATATTTCGTAATTTAGCTGGTCATTATTAGGCCTGGGTAAATCTTTTTGCCTTCTCACTTGGTAAGTCACTTGTATGTATTTATACATGGTAGAACTGGGATAGAGCAATTAAATTTTCTTTTTCATGATACATATTTTCTTTTTATGTATAGGGTAGACAACATTGTTTCTTTCATCGTAAGTACCATGAGCCAGAGATGATCTACAAGACTTTCTCTTAGCTAATAATTTTTATAAAATTTAAATTATATCCATATAAAAAACCATCAAATATTTGAATATTTATTTACTTTGAATATATATTTATATTTTTTTGAATATATATTTATTTATTTGAATATATATTTCACTACTAATAATATTGCAACTTTTTGTGTGTATATATGTGGTCTGGATGGTTTTCACAATTAAATTTGTTAGTCCACACTCTCAGATAATACAAACATATTCTGCTTCTGAAACATCCTCTGCCAAAATGTATATTGACCTAAATTTACAATGATAATCTTTTATAGCTTACCAAATTTAATTACTTCAATCCAATTCTATAAGATGTTTACCAATAAGCAGCTTAATTAAACCTCTCCTCTTAACTATTATCAATATTTGCTTATTAAAAAGCATCAGAAAGAACAGATGATGGTTAATCCTAATTGGAAATAGAAAAAAGCAGAGAAGATAAGAAAAATATTACTCTTTTTTTAATAATACAAATTTATTCTGAAACTCTGCATTTTTATAAATAAAATTTAGTTAATAATTCTATTGCGGAGTTGATAACTTTCATAAAACTATTTCGCTTCCTTTTCTTTCTTTATTTTTTCAAACTTTAATTTTACAACTAGTTAACAAACTTTTTTTTCCTTTTATTTATTTATTTTTTATACAGAAATATCTGTTTGAGATGTAAAGCGAAGAAACACATGCATACTTTTCGAATAAAAGTTAACCCTTTATTTACAGAAGATCTAGAATTAAAAATTCTAATAATTATTACTGTCATATTTGATGCTCATACCTAATGCTTGTGGTTAGCTATGCATGGCTACAAGATATATATTTATATTACAATCATTTATTGACAATAATGTGGAAACAAAATATATGCATGATTCACTAACAAAATTAATTATATACTGAAGAAAGGCTAGAAAGAGGTTCTTGTTCATTTGCTGTTTTATTGCTGAGACAACATGTGACCCAGATAAAACCAATAGTTCAGAGAATGTACCTCTCATCTTCATAAATTTGGCTTCAATCTATGAATGTTCAATCACATAATTATTTACTTCAGTCACCAGATCAACATAATGTTTTTGACAGTTGAAAATCATATATTTACTCATCAGTACACGTGTAAATGTTCAATTTTTAATAAATAATATTTTGTTATTATACAAGTACAAATATATTAAATTTTAAATTACTTTGTAAAAAGTACAAAAATTATTTCACGTTATGAAAAAATGTTTTATTCTTCAATTATAATATTTTAATTTGCAAAGCGCAGATAGTTGATGATATGTCTTGAAGTTCGCCGTGGAGGGTGGTCCAGAAGTTACACTATGGGTCGGATCAGGAGTATGAACACTGCGGGGATTATCCGGCCTTAATCGAGGCTCCCTATGTATCTTAGTGCTGCACTGCGCTATGATATCAAATCTCCCGAAGTTGTTGCCTTCTCCGTTGGCTCTTATATGCCTTCCAGATTATATTCTCCGACGAGTAAATTATTCCTTCTTCCTGGCCATGGAACTTAAGTGTGACTGGCGATTTCTGGGAAGGGGTTTTTTCTCTCTATATGGCTATTGTTCTCTAAAGTATATTTTTACCAATGAAATCTCTATATTCTGAGAGCAAAAGCTTATCTCCAATCAAAAAGGTCCACTTATAAATGTAAGTAAATTCTTATTAGATAAAAGTTATCAATTGCCCCAGGGATTTCTTGAATCTTTTAACCCGTATAATTTTAATCCAATTATATATATATAGCACTCCTCCCCTTTACTTTAGAGAACCACGGTTCCCCATCTTTTTTCTTTTTTTTTTTAACACAAGTATTGAGGTTTATCTTTCCCTGGTTTAAGATTACTCTCATGTGTGGTTACTTCTCCAGCCATTTGGTCAGCTCCCTTTTCTTCTATAATTTCATGATTTAGTCCTGTGTAGGGGGGTGACTTGTTTGTTACTCGCTTCTTAATGTGGTTTGTGTGGCGACGGAATTGTGTGCCCGTTTCTGATTCTATGAGTACAATTTTGTTTGAAAGTATTTTCAAGATCACACCTGGTGTCCACTTTTTTTTAGGGAATCTCTAACCCAAATGCTTTAACCCACCATAAATTCATTGCATTCCTCTGTCGTAGTTTCAATGGATTCATGTTGTGGGTGTAGTAGTGATAGTTTGGTTCTTAGTTTCCGGCCTAGTAACCTTTCAGCTGGTGAAATCCCAGTCGATGCTATGGGTGTGAAATGTTGGTAAAGCATTGCTAACTGAAGAACTTCATGGGTTTGTTGAGATTCTGATTTGTTAAGGGCTTGCTTTAACTGGTGTACGGCTTTTTCAGCCAGTCCATTTGACTCTGGGTGGTAGGGTGGAGTGTAAATGTGTTTGATACCCCATTCCCTTGTAAAAAAATTTAAATTGGTCTGAGGTAAAACCAGAACCATTATCTGTTACCAGGCTTTCTGGTATTCCATGGAAAGCAAAAATTTCTTTAAGAGTTGATATTGTTTCATTAGACTCTGTATTCCTAACTAGTCTATATTCTACCCAGTTAGAATATGCGTCTATTATAACCAAGAATAGGTTTCCTCTGAAAGGCCCTGCATGGTCCATGTGGACCCGCTCCCATGGTTTAGTTGCAGTTGGCCATGATGTATACGTTCGCGGTTTCTGATTTGCAGTTGACTGGCAGTTTGTACATGCCTTTACAGTGTTTTCGATGTCTTTATCTATACCTGGCCACCATACACAGGAACATGCCAAAGCTTTGGCTCTTACAATTTCAGGATGTCCATCATGGATCAAACTTAGGACTGCTGGGCGACCTTGAACTGGTATGATTACTCGATCGCCTATCAGTATGCATTCTTTATTTATTGACAGTTGATCTCGTGCTTTCCAGAATGCCACTGGGAGATTGTTGGGTCGTTTAGTTGGCCAGCCATTACATATCCAATTCCATAATAGTCTATACCCATCATCTAATTTAGTCCATTTTGCTACTAACTCGCTATTCAACACATTTGATTCCCATGTATCTATGTAGTTTATAGAGACTTGTCCTATTGTTTTTCCATTATTATCTGGTATTCGGGACAGTGTGTCAGCATGTGTTATAAAGCTGCCTCTCCTGTATTCAAGGGAATAATTATAAGCAGATAATATTTCAATCCAACACAGCATGTGTGGGCTTAAGTGATCGGGTAATTGTTTTGACCTCGAAAATATTCCCAGTAATGGTTTGTGGTCAGTGATTGCTGTAAAATGCCTTCCATATAGATATTGGTGGAACTTTTTTATCCCAAAAATGATTGCCAAGGCTTCTTTGTCTAGTTGACTATAGTTCCGTTCAGACCTTGATAATGTTCTTGAAGCATAAGCTATGGGTCGTTCACCTTCATCTGTGGGGTGGCTTATTACTGCTCCTACTCCATATTCTGATGCGTCAGTGGTTAATATTACCTGTTCATTGTTATTGTAGTTTATGAGTAGGTCATCTGATGTTAGCAAGCTTTTTGTCTTCTTGAATGCATCTTCATGTATTCTATCCCAGCTCCACTTCAGGTTTTTCTCTAATAACTCATATAACTTACTGGCAATGTGGGCTTTTCCTTTAAGAAAACATTTAAAATATCCAATAAGGCCCAGGAAAGATTGTAATTCCTTGACATTCCGAGGTGTTTTTGCATTTTAATAGCCCGTATCTTTTCAGGCATTGGTTTTTTACCATTATTGGATATTATATGTCCTAGAAATTTAATTTCTGGAGTATTCCAGATACATTTTTCTTCATATAGTCTGGCTCCTGATTTTGCTAGCTTTTCACAAACTTCATGAACCTTGCTCTGGAGTTCTGTCTCTGAATTTGCCATTATTAATATATCATCGAAGTAAGGTATCACACCATTTATTCCTCAGAGTAGTTGGTCTATTTTTGATTGGAAAATATTTGGTGCAGTGGTAATTCCAAAAGGCAAACGGTTGTATTTAAATAGACCAAAAGGTGTAGTCAGTGTTAAGATCTCTGCTGACTTTCCTGTTGTGCAATATCGAATTTGCGAGTGTGTTCGCCTCTATTTTGCCTACAATTCTGGAAATGAAGGCATGCTACATGTTTGGTTGGTTTGGGATCAAAATATTTTTGAAGTATGTCCTGTAGTTCTGAATATTTCAGTTCTTCTGGTTTTTTCGGGTTACATAAATGATTTGCTGTTTTAATTACATCTGGACCCACAAAATACAGTAGAGTGGCAATTTTTCTCTCATCCTTTACAATATTATTCTTCTCTCATCCTTTACAATATTATTCATTAAAAGGTATTTATCTATGCGGCTTGCATATAGAGGCCATTCTGATTGTCTATGCACGTCAAATTCTCCGTTTACCTGCGCCATGTTTAATTTGAACGGCGTCACTTATGAATTTGTGAATTTCGGATTACTAGTTTCCCGATGTTTATATATTTCTGAATATCCTACTGGTTTGTCGACTGCGCCAATGATATGTCTTGAAGTTCGCAATGGAGAGTGGTCCAGAAGTTACACTATGGGTCGGATCAGGAGTATGAACACTGCGGGGATTATCTGGCCTTAATCGAGGCTCCCTATGTATCTTAGTGCTGCACTGCGCTATGATATCAAATCTCCCGAAGTTGTTGCCTTCTCCGTTGGCTCTTATATGCCTTCCAGATTATATTCTCCGATGAGTAAATTATTCCTTCTTCCTGGCCGTGGAACTTAATGCGACTGGTGATTTCTGGGAAGGGTTTTTTTCTCTCTATATGGCTATTGTTCTCTAAAGTATATTTTTACCAATGAAATCTCTACATTCTGAGAGCAAAAGCTTATCTCCAATCAGAAAGGTCCACTTATAAATGTAAGTAAATTCTTATTAGATAAAAGTTATCAATTGCCCCAGGGATTTCTTGAATCTTTTAACCCATATAATTTTAATCCAATTATATATATATAGCAGTTGAAAATTTAAATAAATTGAGATCCTGCTGAATCTTACGACTAGCTTAGATAAATAGAAAGAAAAGTTGAGATAAAGGTGGCTGCCCTTTTCTCATAAAATCTTTGTTGTGTGTTGGATTTGATTGTTGTTTAGATGGCTATCATGACATTCTGATTGGCTGTCATATATATATATATACGTATTTTAACGAGTGCAGTGAGATTCAGCAGGATCTCAATTTATTTCAATCTTCAATTATGAAATATGCTTAAATGTTTAATTTTTGCAAATATTTATTTTTAAATTATTTTATAAAAAATTAAAAAAAAAGTATTTTATTTAAGTACAGATAAATGTTCTTAAAGTACAAATCTGTTTCATTATTTATGTATTTATTTTTTAGATTAATTTATAAAAATCTATATTCCACTATTTACATCTTTAAACATGCATTAGTATTAAGCATGCTTAATCTTTAATTTATCAGTTAGTTTGATGATGAAATGAGATGCACTGTGACTTCTTTTTCAGAGACAGGAATCTGTTAGCCACTTTACCTTCCCTTTCCATTCCCCACCCTAAGTTTTCCCCATATTCTTCTCTATCCTGCTCTACCCCATATCTACAACATAATCTTTGTCAATTCCATGGCCTTTCTATCTAAATCTCTCTTATATTTTTCCAAATCCAGCATAAAAAATCAACAACCCACTTTCTATATAATCACTTTGTTTATATTTATTTTCCCACAACTTCATTATTTGTACCCTTTCTACTTGCAAGTATTTACATTCAATTAACAGATGACTAGTATTTTCTATGCCTTTCTTATACAACTTGCAGATTAAATCACCCACAATTTTCCATTTACATGTATATTCCTTTGTTGTTAAAAATCCTGTTTGAGCCTTAAACAATAAACCACTTTCCTTATTATTATAATAAATTAACTAGCACTCAATATTCTGTTTACTTCTATATTTTCATAATTTGTCTTCAGTGGCTCCATATCTACAACATAATCTTTGTCAATTCCATGGCCTTTCTATCTAAATCTCTCTTATATTTTTCCAAATCCAGCATAAAAAAATCAACAACCCACTTTCTATATAATCACTTTGTTTATATTTATTTTCCCACAACTTCATTATTTGTACCCTTTCTACTTGCAAGTATTTACATTCAATTAACAGATGACTAGTATTTTCTATGCCTTTCTTATACAACTTGCAGATTAAATCACCCACAATTTTCCATTTACATGTATATTCCTTTGTTGTTAAAAATCCTGTTTGAGCCTTAAACAATAAACCACTTTCCTTATTATTATAATAAATTAACTAGCACTCAATATTCTGTTTACTTCTATATTTTCATAATTTGTCTTCAGTGGCCCCATACAGTGGATAAAATCAAAAACTGAAAGGAAATATGGAGTATTAAAACATATTATACCTATGAGTGCTAAAGAATTTCAATAGATTTGGTATTCTGACACTATAACTAGAAATATATTTCTTAATAAATGTATAATATAAAAATAACTTTTTCAGGGAAATTTAGAACCAATAATAGTTTGAATCAGATTTCTTCTTATACAGAAAATCAACTTTGTGTGAAATATCTCCAAAATGTCTTAGCATAAATATCTAGAATCCTTCATCATCAACAGTCACTCGATAAAAAAAAGGATTACATTTTAAAGGAGTACTAACATTTAATGTCGTATGTGAAATAATGAAAAAAATAAAAGAATAAAGAATCCATTGTCAACAACTTAGGAAATATTTATCAGAGCACTGAAAATAAAGAACTAAAGGAAGCTAGGTGTTTTGATTACAAATTTGTTTAAATTTAGATTAAAACTGGCATTATTTCAATATCCCAGTTGTAATTTATTCATAAATTGTAAATATAAGGGATTTGAACTCAGACTTTCAAGCACCCACCAACTATCCACACTAACTCATACAACTGATACACATGACCACACACATGTAGAAAAGATAAATAATCACCAATGTACGTATTTCATGCTAAACCAGCATTCATCAATTGGTCCAGTTATCATCTTCCATATATATATAACCAGTTCTCAGTTTGTATTAATATAGCAAATCCTCACACTTTAATGGTTTAAATGACAGGCTTCAATCCACTGCAACTTCCAACTTTTCAGTCATCCATATCATTGAAAATCTAATGATGGAAAGTCCAAATCCCATGCTGATGCCAACATTATTGCATTATTGCAGCATTACTGAAAGTCTGAGTTCAAATTCCCTATATTTACAATTAAGCTCCAGGTTTGTGAAGAGTGCCTGGTTTTCAAATATTTTCATAAATTGTAAATAAATTGTAATAGAAACAGTTTAATGTTATAGATAATCTTTTCCTGTAGAAATCTATTATATTTATTAGTTATTGTTATTTCTTGTATTTTTTATAATGTGTTTTATGAGTTATATCTTTGTAGCAATAAGTTAATTTATATTTTAATCGTTTAAGGTTTTAAATAATACTTTAATTTATGCTCTCATTGGCTAATTTATCATTAATCTATTGAAAAGAATCAACTATTTATTATTTAAATTAATGATTTATTGGAATTTAAGTTAATAAGTATAAACCATTCTGCCTTGAACTTCTTAATATCCTTACATAAATTCATGACAGGATAAATGAATGAATTGTGAGATGGGGTGGGCAATTAAGATCTTTAGATAATATGAATGAACTGCATTTAAATAATTCTTTCAAGATTATCCTTTTATGTGTTAAATGGTTGTTTTCCTATAATTTTATGGAAGTTTGTTATAAAATAATAATATAGTGTAAGTAATTCAAATTCGAGGATTTATCTGTTGTTTATTTACAGAGAAGTTGAGTTGATATGTGTGCATATTTAATATTATTTCACATACTCAATATTAATGTCAGATATGAATATTTTAAATTATTAAAAGTTTGAAATAAGGATTCTGTTAATAATTATGTTACATAAATCTGTTTTGATTATTTACATATGCAGATGCGCCAGGGGAAGTAATGATATATAAGCTTGCTGTTTATATTATTAATATATTCCATAAGTGACATCAGAAGTCTGATGTATAATAATTGGTTTGCATGTATTATAAGATTTATTGACATAATGCTATTTATGTGCATAATTATTAATATATGCATCTGAAATGCAGATAGATTTATTAAGAAATATATATTGTTACTGTGACATACCAAGGTCAAGAATCCAAGTTAGATCTTTCTGATTATAATTTAAATATAGTGATTTATAAAAATGTATTTTCTCACACGTCTCATTTTTACCTTTTTATAGAGAACCAAGTGTGTAATACAAGATGATGAGTTTTAATATTATTGTTGATAATAAAGTTAATATTCTTGGGTATAACAAGTACAAGATTGCATGATTTATATAGGCATACTAAGTCAGTGGTTTTAATCCCTGTCTAAAGATCTAACTCTTATTTAAATGTATATCATTTGATTAATGAACTAGGTGACATTGTATGCATGCATGCCCATATAATAAATTTAAATAATAGTATTATAGAGATTAAGGAGTTAATAAGCAATAGTATCATGATATAGAATAGGCTACTGTATGGCAATGAACTTCATTCAAATGCTAGGTGTGAAGACACTATAGCAGGATAGAAAATTAGACTCTCGTAATATTTATTTTATAATCAAATAGAAATCTATGATATTTATTTTGTAGATTCTTAGGGTGTATCATAACCACTTATTCCATTTGTCAGTTTATTTCTTTTAATTTTGACACTGCTAACATAAGTGATCAAATTGTTCAATATGTTATTTGATTTACTTGTTAATAAATATGTTAATTCATTTACTTGTTAATAAAAATATTTATTTGATTTATTTATAATCAATATTAAATTATTTGGTGCCATCAACACAGGTAAGTATATATGGATGGAGCCTCATGCTTCTTTCTGATTTAATAAACAATGGAAAAAATATTCTTATATTAATGGGAAGTATTATGAGAAACCAGGATTAAAATATCTCACCAGATAAATTTTAAAATACTTTATAACAGAGTACATAATAATCTTTGAGTATAGGATCTAACATGATTAAATTAGGGATTCAAGGCTTTAATCCAGAAGAGTTTCCTGGTGAAGATTTATGTATTTACTGTCACCTCATAGACTGTCCATTAAAATATATTAAAAAAGAGAGACAGAGAGTGGGGGAGTGGAGTCAAATTGATGTTTTGTAATTACAGAATGGAAATATGGCTACATAATCATATATCCCATTGTCGCAATTAATATAGAGAGATGATAATTGGCTTTAGAGGCTCCTAATAACCAGGCCCTGTGTGTATTAGCATAATCCTTCCTTAATATAAAAATATTACCCAAATGTTAAGTAACGAACCTTATTAAATATATATATTACTATAAGATTCTTCATTAAAAGCAATCTCATTAAAAAAAAAAAAAGACCTTGGCAAATAGATCATATTTGTAAAAAAAAACAAAAAAACAACGATTGGTTTTAAAAAACAAAAACCCAACATATCTTTGATCGTTATACATTGATCACATTTAATTTCTCTTATTGTTAAACTTTTAATTTATCTTCTCTTATACTGTGTGTGTCGGGAAGATAAATACGCGTTGTTTTGACCCGATTTGTATTATATAAACGTGTGTTCGTATATACGTATAAATTAAAAGTCGATCAGAAAGTTTTTTTTAACAGCTCTTCACTTTAATTAAGTATAATAAATTTAATATACATATGTTAAAACATAAAGAAGTTAGCTTTTATTAAAATCTAATGAATCCAAAGATAGACATGAATTCTGCATGTATTCATTTATGATTAATAGAGATAAATCATATAGTTCGTATATATTATATAATATAGTATCTAAGAAACGTTTAAAATAAATTGGCATCACTATCAAAGGTTTAATACTTTTTGATTGCGATCCAACAATTTGTCAACTTTAAACATTTGTCACGGAATCTTTAATAGAAGGATATGCCAAACTATTAATTTTTTAATTGCAAAGATCATTTTCTTCATTCAGTTATCCAACTAAACATTGAACTAGATAATTGTAAACATTTAAAGAATATTGTTCAGCCAAATCAAGAATATCACCTAATTTTATAAAAATGGATTGTTTGATAAGGTCGAATCTTAATTATCTTCTTGAGGATTATTTTAACGATTAATCCGAAATCATTGCAACTAATGGTGATAATGCTTCAGCTACATAAAATATATATCGGATAGCTTCTAATAATAGGAATAAAATTTCTTTCATATTCGTTTAAGAAAATATTTTTTCTAAACGGTAAAATAATAATTTAAGATCTTCATTGTTTATGACGTTAACAATGAGTAATATTTTATATGGAACGTAAGAATTGTAAGCACAAAAGCTTTGTGTATTTTAAATATGTAGATCTACTTTTTAAAAATAGCTTCAAATCGGAGAAAAATATTAAACGTATAAATTTAATCTAATTTAATCACTATAAATATTCATTATTTTTAAACATTTATCTAAATCTATTACAAAGGAATTAAAGAAGGAGTAGCTTTACAAAAGCTGTTAGATGCTCTGTTGGCTTTGATGAGAGATTAATAATGACCTTCAGATGTGATTATTATTTGTAGATAATTATAAACACCAACTATGCCTCTTGCTGCTTTGTAGGAGAGATGTTGATTCATAAAAGGCTAGGTACTGTTTCTGGTAGCCTTTTCTTTGTTATCGTCCCCCCTCCCCTTTAGTGTTTACAGTCATTTAAATTAGCATAGAGCCTTGCTATTATAAGCCTTTCATGCCATTGATCATCATTTCTTTATCTAACTGCAATAATGAGATTAGTTTTTATGTAACCACATTTTCATCTTTAACTACATGCACAGAAGTTCTGACTTTTAATTTCTTTTAAAAAAATTTTTTGGTACATGAACAGTACTAAGAAAGCAATGATAGAGAAAGGTTTAGAGTTATAAAGTCCATAATTGTAATCCTCACTTGAGACATTATAATTATATACAAGTTGTGTTGGAATTGTTACAAATTTCAACTTAGCCAAAATAATATGTTTAAATAAACCTATTTAGATAACCTCTTCCCTATAGTGAAAGTGGGAAGGATTTAATAAGGGTTATCTATAAATAGACAGTAAGACAATTATAAAATGAATAATGGTAATGGTGATAAAGCAGAAAATTAGAATTAAAATACTTATCTAAATTAATAAATAAGAGTAATTATTTATGTATATTTTTTAATATAGACATATGAAATATACAAACTTTGTGATGCAAATTCTTTAAGACCTAAATAGAGGACAGCAACTTGTAGCTAAGAAATTATCAATATTTAAGACTGATATAATTGCTATTTAATAAACTTATCTTTCAAAAGAAAAAAATAAATGATTAGAAGTTTTTGTTGTTGTGTTTTTATGACAGATCAACCAGTGGAAGGAAACTACATGGTGTTGGATTTGCTGTACTTTTATTCTTAGAGTTCCTAGGTGTATCAATAGAATGCTAATAGTATTAAAACTTGTTTTGCACAATGGCACTTAAGTTTACTTTATTAGTACATATGATTTAATATTAAATTCAGAGAATTCAGAAAAAAAAAGCTTTCATTCCATACTGGATTTTTTCTTCATTAGTAGAAATACAAAATTTTGGTCTAATGATCTTAGAAATAATGGTGTTGGTGCTGTAAACTCAAATGGTTTTCCATTATTGAATTTTTGCACAATACATGGATTGATTGTTGTTGTGTATTCTAAAATGAATTTATATGAATACCAACAAGTTAAATGAATGAAAGAATAAATCAAAAGAAATTAATGATAATAATAATCAATTAACATTTATTAACATTTAAACAACATAAACCTTATATATAAAGGACAGTTAACATTTTAGGTATTTACAAATAAGATCGATAAAATCTTCTCTTCTGCTGATTAGCATTGATCTCACTAATGTTCATTGTTAACTATATTCTCAGTCAATGATTAATACTTACAGTTCTCTTTCTGATCAATATATAAAGCCCATCAGGCATATCAAAATAAAATTGATCTCTGTGATCTGTTTGTTGCTCTAACTGGCTATTGGATCTTATAGAGGCTCAGTCTCTGGGATCAATTTCTCATTGTAGAAAAGGTTCTCCGCCACTTTCCAGACTGTTTTCCCCTGGATCCTTTTCACTGCAATCAAATATGTAATGACAGCATAAAACACAACAGCACTAACAGCACCAGGAACATCGCAGGGAAGAAAAGCTCTGCTCATTTTTGCACACATTATTTATACATACACATTTTCCATATCTGGTAATTCTGATTATATTACTGATTACAATCTTCTTTTTTTATCATTTCCTATTTCTGCCATAAATTTCCTATGATAATGATAAGTCTCTTTCTAACATGTTTTTATTTGCACATGTATCTTTCCTTTCATCACAATTAGATCTTTCAATCTCCATTGTATTAAGCAATTTTTCTTTATTATTTTATTTAATCAGGTTTACACATTTGCTCTCTGCTTTATATATACAATGCTGTCCTTTTCACAAATATTTTAATGTAACATATGTTTGCTAGTTTAATTATCATTTCACATTTACTTTATCTTTAAGCAATCTATTTGTGTTCATCTCTACTTAAAATAACATTTCTAAAATTAAACCTTCTTTGTGATTTCTTCTCTCTCTCTTTTTTTTTTTTTGGAGTCATTAAATATGACTTCCTATCTTATGCATATTGAACTTAATAAATCCATATTTTTAACAACAATTATCATAAATAATTTGAATGCACCCCTTTAAAGAAGAATCATGACAATGGTTGATTACAAAAAAAATATATGGCATTTTGTAAATTATACAGAGATTTAAAACATAATGTTGTTGGATTAGAACTTCAAAGGAAACCCAGACATTTGATAAGCATGGCTGCTTAGATCATTTTTTGATACATTAAAAGAAATATATTGATCTGAAAAATAATAAATTAATCTTATTAAATCTATCATTACACTCTCAGATGTAGGAAGTACTTTTATCATCTTTTGAATAATAATAAAAAAATAGGGTGACAACTTTTAATGATAGTCAATACCTGTTTAAATCTTGCATTGCTTATATTTAAAAAAATGTAGAGAACATTCAATGATATACCCATTCTACTTATTTATTAAGATTGGGAAAATATATCCAGCTTAGTAAAATTAAACTGAAAAATGATATGATTGTATGTTCCAATGAGATACCCGGAAATATTTTAAAACATAGTGATGAAATATTAGCTTCAAAAATATATTATCTTCAAATTTGTTGGAATATCATGAAGTCACATCATTCATCTTAAGAATGCTTTTTTTTGTTGCAATTTATAAAAATAGAAAGAATAATCATCATGGATTATCCACTACAGCAATAGTACTTTCAAAAAAAAAATATTGTACAAGTTGTTTCTAATTGTAGATGAATGCTTGTGAGAGACATTACAGTTTTAGACAATCAAGAAACACTATAGACAATGTTTTTGCTGCCAGATAAATGAAAATAAGACTCAGAATCAAAGAAGTCATTTATACATTGATTTTATTGATTTTGTCATGATATTTGATTCACTTAATCTAACATGTCTCTTGACTGTTCAAAATTAGCTGATATTCACCGAAATTTTTCAAATTATGCAATTTTTGAATGGGGAATAAGAGAGAATATTACAGATGAAAAATTTGAGGAATTCCAAATGAAAACTGGTGTTAAATAAGGATGCACAGTATCTCCAATTTTGTTTTTGATTTTTATGACTTTAATCCTGGGAACATTTTATACATGGTTACATGAAGAGAGCAGTAAACAAGTCAAAAGCAGAAGCAAAAACTTCATTTTTTTGGCTTTTAGATTTAAATTATGCTGATAATGTTGCTATCTTTCCCAATTCAAAAGATGATCTATATAAAGGAAGTATATGTTTTGAATATAATATATAAAGACTGATTTAGTCATTAGTGTTCAAAATTCAAATCCTTTATCAGCCCATAGTAGAAAAAAAAAATCAGCAATTTTTAATTTGGATGTTTATCAACTTAAGAATATGAATCAATTTAAATATTGTATGAGCATTTTGAGTAGAAAGGCAGACCTAAATATTAAGGTTCAACACAGATTTCAATGTGATGTTGTTTTTAGCAAGTTAAAAAATAGAATATTCATCACTATGATTTAATTACTACAACTAAATTAATTTATATGGAACTGTTATCTTACCTTATTTATTATGCAAACATTTAGACTTTATATCATAAGGGCAATAAAAACATTTTATTTAAAAATAGTATTTAAAATTCTAAAAATATAATGCCAAAATCATAAGATCAATCAATATGCTTATCAAACTGTAAATAAAGTCTATTATTTTAAATTACAACTTTTAAATTGGCATTATGAATGAATGAACTGCAACAGATTTTATAATGTAGTATTGTATAATAAATTATGGAAAAGGCAGATCTTGTTTATGTTAAATACATCTGAAAAACATTCTAAAAAAGTGCAATATTGATTGCTTTCATTAACAAGATGTTGCTGATGATATAATAAAATGAAAAGTAACAACTAGGAAAGGTGTTACATTCTTTTAGAAAAAAAGTTTGCTGCAGAAATTAAAAATTATATTATAAGGTATTAAATAAACAGAATAATGGACCAGATTTTTATACATGTGGACATTATTCATTGCAAAACTTGTTTCTAATGTATATTGGTTTTCAATCTTATTTTCCTTGGAGTTGGAAAGTATATATTAATTTGTGAAAATGCCAACTACTGATCTCCAAGCTATCTTTAAGAATTTAAATAAATTTAGATTTAATGAACATAAAATTGCAGTACTTTATAAATAGTAGAACATGTTTTTATTGCAATATTTCAATTTAATCAAAGCCTGATCAGCCATATGTAATATTCTTTTGTAAAAATTCATGCCTGTGTGAGTTTTACCATTTATTATATATATATTAGTGTTTTATATTAAAAAGTAATCTTGGAATGTGTTGTCACATGGTGTTCACTGCTTATTCGTGCATACATAGATAAGTGTCAAATGAAACAGATTATTAAATATAAACTAGAAAAATTATGTAATACTTTGTTTGATTTTTTTTTGTATTGTCTTTTTACCAAAGAATCAAAAATGTTTACAATTAGTGTATAATTATTGTCACTAAAATATATAATTGCTGACAATATAGTTAGATGTATAAAAACATTGGCATGCATTTAAAATCTTAGAGTATATGAAACTTTTGAGCCATTACCATTGAATATTAAAATACAAGGAAAAATGAAAATGTGAAGAACAATACTTCTTAATGATAATTCCACAAACTATTCTGGGATTTTAATTGATAATACTATTTATTATCCTAATGTTAAAAAGAAATTATTAAACTCAGGTGCTTACTATACATGTATATAATTTTAATGCGCAAATACGCGCACAACAACCGAGCTTCATCAGGATTAAATAACAATATATTATAAACTCAAAATAATTATAATATCTAAAGAATAATGCCCAAGCGCTTTCAAAAGAACTTACAATAAGGCCCAAGTAGACCCAAATTGCAACTCAATATTTGCAATACATCAGAAATCAGCTGGTCATGCATGTGAACCTAAAAATGCAAGAATAGTTTGCAGGGAGAGAAATGACATTAAGAGAAAAGTTAAAGAAGCATGTTTTATTGCTATTGATGATAAGGCTATGAATAGGAAAGATGTGTGTTACAAAATCTCTAAGAAATGGATCATTTAGAGCTGATGCATTTATTTTCAACTAATTTACATATATCAGCATATTTTAGCATATACCAACACGCTATGCTTATTCTTTGTTGCCCATGATTATGAGAGCTAAGTTCTCTTGAAAGCGCTCGGGCATTATTCTTTAGATATTATAATTATTTTGAGTTTATAATATATTGTTATTTAATCCTGATGAAGCTCGGTTGTTGTGCGCATATTTGCGCATTAAAATTATATCCTAATGTTATTAATTTGATTATTATAACCAGTTTCATTTATATTTGTGTTATTATCATTTATAAATAGGCACTTTTAACTTGGCTCTGTTTAAATGGGTAATCACAACAAAACCTGACCATTTAAATAATTCTTATGAGGTTTGCTTTACTCTCTAGTTATAATGACTAGCTGATAGCTATAGATGGGTTACTTTAAAAAAATCTTGAATTTATCTGAAATCTCTTCAGTTATCTGAAATAATAAAATCCAAACTCCCAATAGTTCTGAAAGTCTATGCTGAATTTAAAACTGCAACGTTGATTTTTACTTTTTATATTTAGATATTTAATTAATTTATTATTGGAATATAGTTCTATATATTATCATCCTTCTGTTGCTAGACTTTGGCTTTTCTATGCACTCTATTATAATAACTGTTTTTCTAAGTTTTTTTCTTCTGCTTCCAAAAATAATCATATATAATAGTAAATTTTTTTCTTTATTATTTTAATACATCTATTATAACAATGAGTAATTAATTAATTAAGCTAAATATGACTTCATTTCCATCAATATATAGTAAAATAATAAATATAGCAGTAATTAACTATTATATACAGTCTTTCAATCTGCAGAAGTATTTTTGATTAATTCCTTAGCCTTTCCCAACTGCTGTTAAATTAAAATAAAAAATATAATGGAAGCAAATATCATCAACTCAAATCCCATGAATTCTGAATTTTAATATTAATTATCTTCATTTTATTTCTATTTATTGAAATTGTCTCCTTAGTTTTTATTATTATTATGATTTCTCTCTTTACAAAGAATCAAAACTTTCAAGATTAAACTTAAATTTATATTTGCATGTCCATTCATGATCCAAGAAAACTGAAGCAGTCATTAAATCATTATTATTTTTGCTTTTCATATGCTTGTATTCATGCTCTTTAATCTTTTCTCAATACTGCACCCGATTTACCCATATATGATAATATACATCCTCAAAATATCTGATGCACAACATTACTTTTTTGATTGACAGATATTCATTAACTTATTAATGTTATTTGTAACACAAAATGAAACATTAAACACGTCCTCATATATATATATATATATCATCATCATCATCAACCATTATCAATCCACTGCAGGATGAAGGTCTCTCCAAGTTTAATCCATCTTCTCCGATCTTTAGCTTCTCTTTTTCACAACACCCTGCACATTTTCTTATTTCATCCATCCATCTCACATGTGGTCTCTTTCTGGGTCTTTTACAATCTCTTGGAATCCAGTTTAAAATTTCAATTGTCCATCTATTATCATTTCTTCTAGCAATATGTCCAGCCCAACTCCATTTCAATTTTTTATTTTTTTCAATAAGGTCAGTAACACCTGTTTGTTGTCTTACCCATACATTGCATTTTCGATCTCTTCTTGTTACTCCCAACATACATCTCTCCATACTCCTTTGAGTGGTCTGAAGTCTCTGTATTGCTCTTCTATTAAGTGTCCAAGTCTCAGATCCATAAGTAAGAACTGGTAAAACACATTTGTTAAAAACCATTCTTTTCAAACACATAGGCATATTTCCTTTTAGTATCAAGTTATTTCTACCCAAAGCACTCCAACCAAGTTTAATTCTATGATTAATTTCCTCCATTGTTTCCATCTGTATTAATAATCTGACCTAGGTATTTGTAACTGTTAACTTCTTCTAATTCTTCATAATCAATCTTTATTTTCATATTTTGAGCAAATCGATTAAACATTACTTTAGTCTTTTTAACATTTATCTTTAGTCCTACTTTTCTACTTTCATCTGCTAACTCCTGCAACATTTCCTGCAGCTCTGAAGCATTATATATATATATATATATATATATATATATATATACTATAGATAGGTTATATATATATATATATATATATAGTAACCTATCTAGAATAAGATGGGGGTATGAGAAAAAGAAAAGAGAGAGAGAAAAGAAGAAAATGCTAATAATGAAATGAGAGAGGGGTGTGAGAAAGAAAGAAGAGAAAGAAAAGAAGAAAATGCTAATAATGAAATGAGAGATAGGGGTATGAGAAAGAAAGAAGAGAAAGAGAAATATAATACTAATAATGAAATGGAGATAATGATAATGGTAAGGATAAATGATGGAAAAGAAAAGAATCGAGGAAGAAAAGAAATGGAGAAAAGTAATAGAAATAATATATGTAATGGAGAGAAAAAAGAAATGAGATGATGGGAAAGATATGAAAGAGATATAAGAAGATGGAATAAAGGAGAGAGAAATGAAATGAGATGATAGAAGAAACTCTTAACGAATGTTTTAAAAGGGCTGAGATGATAGAAGATATGAGAAATGACATGAAAAGAAATGGAATAGAATTAAAATGATATAAAATGAACTATAACTAAGAGACTCCAAATGACTCAGCTCAGTGGGGTTACAATAAATTTAAAGAAAAGAGATGATGATCCAGAGATGTATAATCAAATAAAGGTCAAATCCAATACTGATGAACTATAACTACTATAGCACATTAATATTTTAATAAACCATACAAAAGATTATCTAAAATCACTCATCAATGCTTATCATATTAGTCATACCAATAGATTATACACTCTCTGAATAAGACCTATGATGCTTTGCTTTAAAATATTATCTTACAGAATTATATTTACTAAACAACAAGAGTAAATAACCTCAGGGATTTTAAAACTAACACTCTTATATAAAATTAAAATTTAAGTTAAGTTGCCTAATAAAGAATTACTGTGATTAATAAATAAATAAGTGACATCTTAGCTGACCATAAAATAATTATAATATGTTCAACCTTAAAATAATAAACAAAACAAATATTAATTCACAAAATTTAATAAATCAATTTAAATTTAACTAATAATGGCCTGTTATCTAAGATATTACTTGAGCAGAGAAAAGAGCAAGGGTACTTTTAATGCCTTTCTATACTCACAGACAACCACTAAAGACCTCAAATGCAAATGGATTAGAATTCTTTAAATATATGAGATTTAAGATGATGATAGATGATGTGCAATAAATATAAGATAAGGTGCAGCTTTTAAAAAAATATTAATTAAAATATTCTTCTAAAGTACTAATATTGTTAATCTGATATTGCATAATCTTTAATCTGAAAGATATACTGAAATTTTTTTTAAAAAAATAAACTTTTAACTAAGTATTTAATTATGTATCTTCTATAATGCAATTATCTGTATTTATGATTCGATGTGAGAATCATTTACTTTAACATAGTTTTTTAATTTTCAAGACAGTATCAACTATATTTAATTAACTTGGAATATACTTGTAAATTTCTGAACTAAAGATTCATTAAATTTAAAAAATTAAGACTTTGTGAACTTGGAACCCAAGACAATAATATATTTTCATATAAAAGTAAAACAAACAAACAAAACTTTTGAAATAATAATAATTTGATTTATTAATAATGAGAAAAAATGTTTATAAATGTAGTAGAATACAAACAGTGCCAATACCGCACTAAGATTTTATATAATTATTTGGACTCTTAACAGTTTTATTTAATTTACACTAATACACTTAATAACAGACCAAGGTTATTCACTGTTGCTTTCTTTTACTAATTATATTTTTCTAAAAAAAAAAAAAAAAAAATTTTAAACTTTAATTATCATATGTACTTAATAAGCACACTACTACTCTTCTTTATTAGACTAATTGATAATATTATTGTGTCATCTACTAATCAGAATAACACACAGAACTATGTTTATATTGAAAACCCTAAGCTTAATTTTATACTCCTCAACTTAACAAACGCTAAGTTGGAGTAAGCATATTCAACAATACTTTTGAAAATATCATCACTAGTTTCACGGATATAACTAATATCACAGCTAGATATATCTTTAAATCAGATTAAACTAATACTAAAATTAAACTAACTTAATTGTATGGAACAATCATTCATCAGAGATCAGTTATACTTTTTTTTAAAAATAATTTTAGTCCACATAAAATTATTCCCTCAATGTTTTAAAGATAACGATGTAACAGACTTACAAATCCAGCGGCGAAATTCTGAATGAAAATATTAAATTATTATGTGTGAATTGCCACTTATACCATATGCATATTTAACATACTTTAAAATAAATATAACTTATTGTTGGTTAGCTTGTGTGTGATAAAACTATCATAGAAACACAATTCAAACATGGATATACCTATGAACCTTAAATTAGCTACAACTACCTGAAGAAATACATTTCCTCAAACAAGCATATCTTGTCATCACAAATCTAAAACAAATGCAACATCACTTACTGTGGTGAAATTAGCATTAAGTCATCATGAATGATAGGCAAAAAATATATAAATACTAGGGTCCTCAGAGCTGGAAAAAAATGTGGTGTTTTTCAAAAATACCTAACTTTGAGGCAGAAACGAAGATACCTGGAATTCATCTACAGTGTACCTGGGAACAAGAAAAATGTACCAGAAAAGCACAATCCTCTCATGGGATTTCCAATGTTATAAATGTGATTGTCATCACTGAAAAATACAATACAATAACCCTCCTTTGGGGACAAGCACTATCAAATCATAGAAATACAATATAATAAGAATGGAGGATTTTATCTACTCCATAAGCATATTCAAAAATTATTAACTGGGCCTAACTCTATGAGGCTAACAAATACTAACTAATAGCAAGATATATACTTCACTTAAACTAACTAAGTTATTTCTAAGAAATTTATAAAAATACAAAACGTATATCCAATGTTCGAACCAACAAAGCAAACTATATGTCAAATGACTACTGTAGAAAATACTTTAAACTCAAATGCATATAAAATTCTAGGCAAGGCACAATGCACACATAACAAAATATTAAATGCTAAAAATATAGTACTAGTGGACTTTTAAAATTGTAAATTAAATGCAAGAATATTTACTTCTCGATGAATATAAAATATTTGTAATTATTATTAATATAACATTCATAAAACAAATGAATGGATATTCTCTGATAAACTTCTTTAGTAAATTTAAAATAAAATTGAGTAAAACATCCCATTTATATGAAAATAAGACTGTGATATTTAAATCTCTATAATAAAATTATTAAATAGGAACTATCTAGTGTAATGCTTGATAAATAAACTAAATCTACTTAAGAATGGCAAGAAACATTTGCTCATTCAAATAAACCTATTTCATTCTAAAATTATAACCCTAGTTTACCTGTATATTTATGCAAAAGTGTTACAAAAAAAATTAATAGCATAAATATTTTATGGTTTTCTTTTTTTTAAAAAAACCAATAAAGCAGACCATAAAAAAAAAATACATTAATTCAAGTTCATATTTCAGCTCCGTGATGATTTTTTCCATTTCATAATGTGTAGACAATTTATCCAGGTTAAGATATCTATTTGAATTTGAAGCTTCAATTAATACATTTATACACATGGCAATCATTTCCAAACGAAAATGTTCAATAGTTCATTAATAATATTTTTTTAAAAAAACAATTTTAAAAAAAAAATTTAAATAATAAGATTAACCGGCATGAAACAAAATAAATTCTTCAGCTGAACACATTTTAATTTATTTATAGAATCCCGAGTTCAAAATTGCATATAATAATAATAATATATATTTCTTTATCTGAAGTTCTTTATCATCTTTTAGGAAAATGCTTCTTTTAAAATATAGTTTTTTAAATAGTTTCCTAATAATATTCCAAGATGTATTTATTTTTAAAATTAATTTCCTTTGCTTACTTTTAAATATGAGAGTATAAATTTTTTTACTGTTCAAGACATTTCTCCGTTTATATGCTATAATTAATGCCATAAAGTTATTTTTAAATACTGGCAAGTATGATAATTTATAATGTACTCAATAACTATTAATTCATTATTAATCATTATAGATTGCTTTAAAGTTTTATTTCCAAATATGTGTCCTTTCTTACGGTGTAAATAAGAATTATCCTTTTAAATGTATATATATTATCTGTTTGCGTTTAGCTAAACAAATCATTTTTATATATGTCAAGATATAAGTAATAACTTTTATCTTTTTTTTTTTTAAAAAAAAAAATCATTCTTTATAGTTTCACTGTAATCGAATGTAGCAGCTTCTTTATAATGTTCTTTTTTAAACTTTTTAAAAAAAAATTTTTTTTTTTTTTTTTTTTTACATATACTTTTAATCTAACAGGAAAAATAATTAGCATTTTATTTTCAAAAAAATTTAATACAACTAAACGCTTATCTATGGAAATGATTAATAGTTTGTTCCTTAACCTTACTTCCAAGTACAGAAAAATAAACAAGTTAAAGTCATTTAATGTGTGAGACGCTTTAGTTATCCTAGACATTTTTTTTTACTATAATTTCTATGCCTCAACTGAAATTCAAATTGTCAGAAAAATGGATTACCTTTCTTTTAGCCCTTCTTCATTACAAGACGATTTTAAATATTATTTTAAATATACTTTTATTTTTTTTAGAAAATATAAAGTTTTATAAAATTATTTTTTATTAACAAAATTTTAAGATCCAACACTAGTTAAATCAAAATCAATTCAGCCCCTGAATGACACCTCGATCTCCGTTTTATCTCACAATTTTTCATCCACCTACAATTCATTTTAAAACCAATAAAAACTATTTTTATTAAATTTTAATATTCTGACAAACTAGCTGTGGAATCAATCTACTAACATAATCAATATAATTTTCCCATACCATGTGACCTTCAGCTGCAAAGTCAAAATTTTATTATTAACAAATATTATGCAATAAATGTTTTTAATGATATTTTACATAACACAATAGTAATAAATATGAAATTCAAAGTTATACCTTTTACTAAACCCTTAAATATTTCATTTAAAATAATTTTATCCACACATTTGCTTTATTTATTAATTTTAAACAATATGGGAGTTAAATTATTTTTTTATTCTTGTTTCCATGTCTCTGCATGCACATATTCTCATATATGTCTGACATTACATTAATTGTTTAAAATTATTTTTAGAATTACAACAATAAAATGTTAACGATTATCTAATCTAACTAACTTTTATAACTGGAATGTTAAACTACAAAACTAATAACAAATATTCTTATTTTTTTTTAATAAAAAAAACTTACATATCATTTTTTTAAAATTTATTACTTACTTATTCCGACTTATTTATAATATCTAATTATTATTCTTTAGACATTAAAATGGATTATACGATAGTTATTTTAGAATACATTTAATACTATTTATCATTTCACAATTATTTTTTTAACATTTGCTTATGTTAAATTATTACCTAACATCCCTTATTAAACCAACTGACATTATTAAAATATTTAGATTATCCTATTTTAATAATTGACTAAGTTAATTTCCATTTTTATCATTATTTTTTTTTAAATCCGAAATTTTTAAACAAAAGGTTAAGCTAAGATAATCTTGATTACCTCTTGGAACTAAGTGACACTTCAGTTAGGTACTATATATATATATATATATATATATTACATGAGTATTTGAAATATATGAAATAAATATCCATTTTTTACTATCAATCTTCAACTCCTATAACATTTTTTAAATTTACAGTTCAATCTTATAACCAACTTCAATCAATTCCATGGCAAATATCTCAATATTTTTTTAATTTACCACACTGATAATGACATTATTTTTCATTGTGAAATAAAAAAAGTCTAAAACTTGCCATCTTATGCATAATTGGTAATTTTCATTAACAATCTAAATATCCCTATTTTTGCAATGGTTTGATTTATTAATTTATAGCTACATACTGTTATCCTTTGTAATAAATAAATCCAAATACTTAATATTTTTGTTCTGTTCTTTTTCAATAATCTATTTCAAGCCATTCAAATTACTTAACTTCTCTACAAGCGAATTTATAGTATTGGTATTTTTGCAAACAAAAACATCATTCACATATCTTTCAAATGTTGAAGTGAATTTTTTTAAAGATATATATAAAGATGTGTTTAATGTTTCATATTGTGTTACAAATAATATTAGTAAATTAGTGAATAATTCTAAAAGTGTTATAGCTGTCAAGCAAAAAGATAATGTTGTGCATTAGAGTTTTTGTAGATATTATCATATTGTAATGGAATGAAGGTATTATGTGTGTGATCAGATTCTAACAATGTAACTGGATAGTGTTTAGCCCCAGAAGTTGGTCGTTAATTGTAACAGAATGGAATAAAATGGCTCTTTGCACCACTTATTTTACTTGACATTGAGGTGATGGTATGAATTTGAGCCCCTAAAGTTCACCAGTTGTAAATATATCACATTTGATGGTATGATTAGTTCCATTCTGATATATATATCATTACCATTTTATTGCCCCTTAGGATCCTTAATGTTGTGGGTTCTCATATTCATATTACTCCTTGGTATTCAAACTCCATGGTTATATGCATGATTCTAATAAGTTTAGGGTGATGATTACCATGAGTTTGATATAAAACTATAATCATTTATATTTGAGATATGTGTGTGTGGTATGGAATGGATAATGGAAAGTTTGATAAATGAGGAAATGTACACAAATTCTAATTAAATTAAATAAATCATTAACAGCTTTATTTTATTATGGGTGATTTACCCAAACATCAAATTGATTTATTCCAAAAGATTGTAAATCACCCATAATAAAATAAAGCTGTTAATGATTTATTTAATTTAATTAGAATTTGTGTACATTTCCTCATTTATCAAACTTTCCATTATCCATTCCATACCACACACACATATCTCAAATATTAATTGATAGGCTTATGAATATAATGTAGTGTTTCTCCAGTAGCAATTTATCATAATAGGTAAAAAAATTTCATTGAAGCAAGAGAGAAGTTACCTGGAAGAAATTATTAAAATACTTTTTATTATACTTTAATGACAGCAACATCGGCACATGTTAGGTGTACTTTCTTTCCTAATGAAGATAGAAATACTTTCTACAGGACTATATAGAGAGTATTACAGCAAATTTATCTTTGCACTGTAGCTCTTCTTGTAAAACAGAAAAATCTTGAAAACATTGCAGATGTAGGTAATATATTTATATAGATTTACATAATTTGGAGGCAATTGACTTCTTTAATTTGCTAACATTTTCAAATTTAAATGTTTCTAAAATTAATTTGTTTACATGTAGATCTAGCAGTTGATTTTCTTTTAGGAAACTTAGTTATATCATGAAGAATAAAATGGCATCTTAAATAGGAAATGCATAGTAGATTAATCAGAGTTGTATCTAAGGGATTGTGATTTTTATTGTAATCAGCTTTATATCTAGGAAGATGGAATACCAATTATCTTTTTTTTAAAATTTGTGACAAAAACAACTTGATTAAAATATTGTTCATTCAAATAGTAATAGAATTTAAGAAGGCAAAGAATATATACTTGAAATTTTTATATAGAAGACTGAAGTCATTAGTGAGATCAAGTTTTTTACTTTGATCATCTATTTACTTTTGTTGCCTATATTATTCATTAAAATCAGTGATGATTTGGATTTTGTGATATAAGTAGCTAACTTCATAGTAAATTATAAATTCTATGAATTTTATTTTTAAATGCTTAATCTATTTAGTTGGAACTTAATTGTCAACAGATATTAATGCTGCAAAATACCATAAAGTTAGACTGTTGTTTTGACTATTTGAGTATTCTCATTTTTTTTTATATATTTGTTTATTTTTCTATATCATCTCAAATAAACACATTTTAAGTATGAAATTTAAAATAACATATAAGAGAATCATCTAATAAGGAATAAGATAAATAATGATGCTTAAAATGCTGCAACATTAATTAATACTGTCTTTTATTTTCCAATAGAAAGCTTTTTTTTTTTTTAAATGTCAAAATTAAATTCATTTTTCTTAATGTAAATGGTTTACTTGC
This sequence comes from Epiperipatus broadwayi, assembly GCA_028023455.1. Lineage (NCBI taxonomy): Eukaryota > Metazoa > Onychophora > Udeonychophora > Euonychophora > Peripatidae > Epiperipatus > Epiperipatus broadwayi. The sequence continues at coordinate 5,823,697 of JAQFVV010012440.1, read as the reverse complement.
AAATATTAGTTTACTATTCAGATTTTTTAATATGTATTACTTATTTATTTATTGAAGTACTTTTTTATTTTCTTCTATTTCTTTAGCCACTGACATGGGTAACTTTATATAGACTATAGCTTTTTTTCAATTTGTGCAAAATATATTTTGCTATCATTGATGAGGTTTTCTTCTGTTGAATCATTGAAATTATTTTTTTTATTATCATTGAAACGATTAATTTTTCTTTTAGATACCAATTTAATGACTGAGGGCTGTGAATGTAGAAAAAAAGTTGATATCCATATCTTTTTATATAAATTCTTTCACTATATTTTGTTTATAACAGATTCAATTAAATTGCTTTTTATATTTCTATATTTTATTATTTTCTTTTTACTACCCAAAATATCAGGTATAAAATCAATTTGGAGGATCTCTTGGTGCCACCATGATCACTATCTGTAATATAGATGGATTTTTTTTTCTAGATATAAATCAAGAAGTCTAATTTATCAAAATGCCTACAAGTATTACATCTGTGGGGCAAACAAATGCAGGATTTCCAATATGAAATTATAAAACTATTTTATCTGCATGTAAAATGGATCATATGTCATAATTTATCAACTATAAGAATACATGACAAATTTTCCAGTTTTTTTTTTTAAACTAATTTAGATCAAATTTAAAATGGTTAGAATATAAAATCATATCTTTTGAACAATAGTATATCTTAATTCCCAAAATATGAAATATCTTTCAGAATTTTGGAGAATATCTGCTGATTGAAATTTATTTACATATTGATGAAACTCATAATAAATGTCAATTTATTAATTTTTTTACTTTTTATAATAAAAGATTAGATAAGGTTATTTTTAAAAAATCTAATGATTATACATAATAATGATTCTGATTTTTTCATGCAACACGGCGCTAGATAAAATAATTGCTTATTTACTCATAATACATTATTGTGAAACATGAAACAGCTTAATCATTTTGCATTCTTTTGTTGCTAAATATTTAATTTACTTGTTGAAGAAATTATTTTCATTGCTAAATATATATTATTTTCCAACATTTATTTAATATACTTATTATTCATATATTCAATAATACTTGCATATTATTTTTTGATTTTTTTTTAATCATTGGGATATTATGTAACTTCATCCAAAGAATAGATCATATATTATAAAATCACTTTTAAATGGATACAGTATACCCATATCTATATATATTTCTTTCTTTTATAAAAATTTGATCAGCTTCTACATAATCTATTGATTTTTTTTTTTACAATTTTATTAAATAATAAATATCTATATAGTAAATATTATTTTCCTCAAAATTAATACATATAACCTTATTTTATTTAATCATTTTTTTATTCCAGGAAGTTTGCTCTTCTGCTGTTTTCTTATTCATCATCAAGTTCTAGGTTCAAATCATTTAGTAAGGCATTTATATACAAGTATTCTGTACATCAATTTTTAAGATCTAAAGATTCAGTGCTCTATCAATGATTTGGACATCTGATTTCTTCTTGAAAGGTTCTTTGCAAACTATTCAGTCATGCTTACCATATCAGTCAAACCTTCTGGCTTTTTAAAAGTAACCATCTGCATTTTGCCACATAACATTCCTAAAAGTTATTCACCAAGATAACACAATTACAATAAGGATACTCATTTGATTTAAATGTAATCTTCAAATATTCTTTATTTTTTAAGCCTCATTATTATAACAAATGCCTTTCCATTTTTTGAGAATTTGTAATTCTTATAATAACCATATTATTTTATATGACAATCAATTTTTGCAATAATAATCTGCTTTACCTTTTTTAAAAAACATAATTTACATTTATATTTCTTAAATTTTCAAGCTCTTATCTTCTCTATTATGAATATCTTTTTTTAAAAAAAATCTGGATTTTTAATGTCTCTAGTTTATTTTTATTCTATATTATGGTTTTTATTTACCAAGTTTTGATTCACTTTTGAGTTCACTTTAGTTGAATTCTATTTTTCATCCACAAAACTTTTTCTAACATCTTCTAATATATTTTGGTCTTACTGATAATATATTTATACTTAATTTATAGAAACAATAAAAATTATCAAAGCAGGTTGACTTAATTAGGCAATAGGATAATATGGTTAAATGCTGTGTTAAGAACATATTTGAAACATAATAGCATGTTGCCTAGAGGTAACAGTTTGCTTTTGATGATATGATCTTAACATATTGTATACTTATATATCTAAAAGATAGCCTTGTTTAATTAATAATGTTGCTGTAATACCAAACCTCATTAATGTTAGTAACATGTATATTTAAATTATAGCTTGACAATTGTTTATCTAAGACGGCATGAATAATCAATGGATGAACAAATCTCTAATTTAGTTTCTGGTTATTCGCATTTTTTAATGTGGAGCATTCGATTCTAATTCCATTTTGTAGCCATTTTTACTGTTTTAGATATATATATAGTTTTTTTTAAACTAGTATTTTGTTGTCAATTATTTATGCTTATATGGATGACTCTAGAGTAGGATGATATATCAGATACTGTTTTTAATGGGGATGTTGAATGTAATTTAGAATAGTAATATGCTTTTATATATATATAATATTCAATAAAACTTAAAATAGAATAAATGTATGGGCTAATGAGAGATTACTTCATTTAGTGATCTTGACAATCAAATCTAATGTTGTAAATGTATATGTGTGTGAATTCATATTTTGAATAGTTGAATCCACATTTTGAATTGAATATACTATGTAAAAAAATTGGAATGAAGGTATCATGCATTCTAAATATATATTGAAATTATCACACAGAGGCAAAATTCTTCATACAATTATACCATGTGATGTTTAATGGTTTAATATTGAAATTATCATTTTCATGGACAAAAAATGTTTTATAAATCATGATATATATATAAACAAATGTAATACTTTCTGGGCAAGATGACAGAAAGAAATAATAAGGATTTTCTACTGCCTATAAGTAGGAGTTAAAACAAGTCCTATGTTTAAAAGTAATTATAAATATATATTTCAGAGGAAATATTATGTGGACTGGTATAAAAAAATGTAAAGACTGCTTCAAATATTAAACTAAGATAGAAAGCTAAATTAATTTTCCCCTATAGTATATTTTTTTCTGAAATGAATTTGTGCAGCTGAACAGAATGGAGAGATAAATATTTATAAATTGAAGGTCATTATTATCACTTTGGTGTTCGAATGTCACATGATTTATTGAGAAAATAACCCGTTCAATTATTAAATTTACTAGAAATATTAAAATAATGTTCATGTATTAATCTTTATGGTTACAAAAAGTGCAAAGTGATTAATTTGTCATTCAGTAGAAAAGTTCACTGTAGCAAATTGCGTTTCATTAAATAACTTACAACTTTTTTTGTAATTGCATTATCTTATGTATGAGAATTTCTTCTATGAATCAAAGTGCAGATTTTAGAAGTACATTCTAATTTTATACATATGATAATATTTTTTTTCATAACAAATCTTACATTTTATACTTCTTTAAAACATTTCATAAGAGATATGTAAAAATATTAAAATAAGATTTTAATTTTATAAATTTTTATTTTGATAGTAAAAATTTTAACAATATTTTATATGAAAACGTATCTGATTCACATTAAATAATATCAACTATAATTTAAGCAGAAAAATTCTTTTTTATAAACATATTTATATTCAAAATGTGATTTTCAAAATACATGTGTGTGCATGCAATAATTTTTAAAATGGCTAGTATAGAAATAATCACTTTCTATTGAAATATATTTTCATATTGCGAATACAAAAATCATAAGGAATCAAAGCTCCTTAATTTAGAAATAAAATCATCTTAATCCTTTAATCCACGTAATTCTTACATTTTGCTTCTTTTTTTTTTAAAAACAAAATAAATATTTTTTCACTTGTATATAATTGAATTCGTTTTAAAAGAATTAGCTAGATTTTAATTACTAAATTTTACAGTAGGTGGCACGTGTTAATAAATAAAAAGTTTTATTTTGCCTGTTGTAATTATATTCTTATTTTTTTTTAAAAAAAAAATATATGTGTATATATTATTATCTGGCTTAATGATATAGGGGGATTTTTTTAAATATAGCTCTGAATATCAGATCACACAATTAATATGTTAAGGAATTGGCAAACTTATTTAGGCAAACTACTATTGTCAGGCATATATAACCACTGTGTCATAGTACTATGCTGCTTATATATTTGAATTTGCCTTTAAGCAAAGAATTTAATATATATATATTGTAAAAAATTCATTTGTTTTTCATTTGGGATGTCAGCGTTATTTAGTGTTGTCATTTTCAAGTTTTACTTTATAAAATTACACTTTCCACATTTTGTTGCTGTTTTTAAATAAGTTTTCTATTTTTTCAAAGTTTCTAATCTTATAACAAAATTTCCTTTTTCTAACTTCCTACAGATATTTCCAAATCTTGTGTAAATTAAATTTTGTATTATGACCTTTTGTATAAGAGTGCATATCAATAATGTTAGATGAACAGTTACTACTTAATTACCAAAAATCTATTTGCACTTCTACTATCTAGTGTATACTATCTTATTAGTATTTGTAAAATTGGTTTTAAAATAGATGTAGAGAAAAATACAATTTAATGCAGAGGCAAAGGAGGCAATTCAAGTAGAAATGGGATGGTTATGTTTTTATATGAGAGATGCAAAAAGCAAAATAAAAATGTTCAATAGATTGCAGTTTAGGGATAATAAAAGAATAAGCAAAATAGTATTTAAATGTGTTATGAATAAAAGGCAGGCAGCAAGATGGGTGAGAAAGGTAATGCGATATGCAGAAGATTTGGTAAAGACTTTATATCAGTATACTTATACAAAAGGTGGGATGATTGTGTTAGGAGAATTGTTGAGTATTATAGTGTTAAGGAATGGGATAGAAGAATAGATGCATTAATAAATAATATGGAGTTGGAGAGATGTAGAACTAGTATGGAGAATAAAAAGAGTTTAAATATTTATAGAAGTAAACAGAATATTGGGTGCAAGTTAATTTATGATAACAGCAAGGAAAGTAGTTTACCGTTTAAGGCTCGAACAGGATCTTTAGCAATAAGGGAATGTACACATAAAAGGAAAAATATGGGTGATTTAGTGTTCATGTTGTATGAGGAAGGCATAGAAAATATTAGGCATCTTAATTGAATGTAAATGCATGAAAGCAGAAAGGGTACAAATAATGAAGTTGTGGAAGAATAAATATAAACAAAGTAATTATACAGAAAGTGGCTTATTGATTTTTATGCTGGGTTTGGGAAAAGACAAAGGGGGTTTAGATAGAAAGGCTATAGAGTTGACAAAGATTATGTTGTGGAAATGGGATGGAGCAGAGAGAAGAATATGAAAAAATTTAGGGTGGGGAATGGAAAAAGAAGTCAAAGTGGCTAACATGTTTCTCTGGGCATAGTTGCTGAGAGATTCCTGACTCTGTATAAGGAGAAGTCACAGTGCATCACATCACATCAAGTATTTTTACGTTGACCGAGAAGCGAATCCGGGCCAGCTGCTTGGAAGGCAGCCATGTTAACCATTGGCTACCAATGCTTGACATGGATAGTTTAGATTTATAAAAAAATAAAATGTATAAAAAATATTAAACCATGTAGAATAATACTAGAAAAAATTTATTTCTGATTAATGAAAGTTCAAAAAGTTTTGTTTACCAAGGAAAAATAGACAAAATAGAATGAGAATTTAGAAATGTAATTGTAATAATAATAAAGTTGTGCTAACACACATATATCATAATTATTTTTGAAGTGTAATATAAGAATTGAATACAGATTTTAAAAAAAAAAATGTAAAGAAAATAACGAAGGTAAAAAAAAATTATTTTTTTTCTATTTAGGTCCTAGAATCAACAAAAACGGCTTTTAATTAAAACGGAATAAAAGATTTTTAAAAAAAATGTTCAAAGATAAAAAATGATTTAGTGATAGTAAATTAGGAAGAATAATAGAAGGGAAAAACATAGAATTACTGTGGACTACAACGGTTTCAGAGAGATTGAGAGAATGTTTAACTTGTTTAACATAGTTTTTGGACATATGATTTATACCCAGAATTTGACTTCATTTAAGGAAAAACATACTTGCATCACAGTTATAGCAAACTCTAACAATATTTATTATTTTTAAATAAATATAAAGTATAAATTGTTTGGATATACAACAATAGATTCCATAATATAACTGCTCTGAAGATATACTGAACCATTAAACATCACATGATCATCATTTCTTATGCTGTTGTATGGAGAGTTTAGCGTCTGTGTAAAATATACTGAACATGAAAAACAATTAAAGAATCACTAATTTATAGTTATTTTGGAATTCTATGATTTAAATTAAATAATCATGTTCAGATTACTTTTGATTTGATATAGGCAATAAATAATTGTGATATAAATTCCTAAAATCACAGTCAGTAGTAATCCACTTTACACCACTCTACTTCACAACTATCCATGTAAGCAGTGTAATCACTGATATAGAATGATAGTTTATCAACTCACCAATTGCCATATGCTGAGAATTTTTTTAGAAAATGCCTGCAATAATAGATACAACCAGACATTTTTCAAATGCAATGCTCATGAAAACTAATCAACAGTTACTATATATGTTATATTATGGACAATGATTTGGTTCTAACATTACATCAGTGTTTCAGAAATGAAAGAAAACATTGATAAATTAAATTCCATAAATATTCGCCCTGATAAGTTAGGATTAAAGTTCTTCTTTGATATGGAATAAATTTTGTTGCTATACTTATTTTAAATTTTATTTTCTGCTTTCAATCAATTTTCTACTACAAGAAAATTTTGAGATGATGTGTTTTTTTTGCCAGAACCAAAAGCCAACTTGAGGCAAATTGTAAATACAACTAGAAGAGGCACTATACATACCATGAGGCAGGCTGTCAAGTACATCTGGAAGTGGGTAGAGCATATAAGTATGTTCTTCAATAATTTCACATTAGAACTAGTAGCTGTACACTGTTAGACAGTAGCAAGCGAAGTATAGCCATCATTACTTAAATTTGTAAATATTATAAATACAGTATATTGGAAATCAAGTGTATGTTTGTATCTATATATTACTAATAAACATATTATTAAAAATATGTATAGTCATTTGTTGTTTATATGAGTAATCCATACTAAACACAACAAAGCATTAAGTGCATGAATTATTGAGAAAATATATCCTTGTGGTGACTACATAATTGTTTGATTTTGCAATGGTAAATAATGTAATCTTTATACAAATGGACAATTGATTACTGAAATTTGTTTATGGTATATGGTGATCATCAGTCATCTTTCTTTTCAATTTTTGTTTATTCATATAATCAAAATACAAAAGTATCCATGAGGAAAGTGTAGGTAATGATTTTGTTATAAATAGTTTTGAATCCATTTGTGTTATCTGGCAAGTTTGTACTAATGTATATTGGTGTGAAACAATTTGATACTATTATTAATTTTTGGAATGAATTTTATAATTTTATTAGTCTTTTTTCCATTGTGATGTTAAGAAAAAAACTTAATAATTTGCAAAAAAATTTATTTTTTAATCTTTAACAATGCTTTTTTTAGTTCAATTATCTTATAGTTTCTATTATCTAACTTTTTTTTTTTAGAACTACACAATATAATTGTGTAAAAAACAATGTAATACAATTGTATTTTATAGTCTTAAAAAGATTTTTGGATATTCAAAATTGTAAGATAACTAAATACAATAACACATGCAAAGGAATAAGTGTAATAAATATTTCTTGGGGGGGACGGGACTTAATTCTAATGAATTATATATATTTTTTGAACAAGCTTTTAAATAAAGTTTTTTTTTTTTGGTGATATTATTACTTTTTCGTCTTTTTGCTCATGTTTTTAGAAATCTGTAATTTTCTTGACTTGTGATGTTTTTGATAGATACTTTACAATTGTACACTTTATGTAATAAAATTATGTATCTGGCATATGATCACAATTCAATATTTAGAAAAATCAACTGCAATCAAAACTTTTATTCCATTTTTCTTCATCTTTAGTATCCTGAGCTCCTGCTGTTGTACCAAATAACAATAAGTTCCCTTAAGTATTATCTTACATGTTTTTATTCTTCTATCCAAACATTTTAAATTTACCACATTAACAAAGAATTCATCCCATTTCTTTTGAAGTCTATTTGCTATCCACAATTCATAGCTCAGTGCATATTTATCTTCTTATCTGATTTTTATTTAAAAATGTTGAGTGATTTAGCTAATACCAATGGGTCTCTTTTTCATATTAAAGAAACCCAAATTATCTTACATGTCATGTTTGTTACATGAGAAACATGCCAGATTTTAAATTATTCATATACTGTTTTTTGTCTCGAGTTCCAAATCAAGTAACCATATAATTCCTTTTCTCATTCAATATTTAAATTTTCAACTTCTGTATAGATGTTCTTTACTTTTCATTCTTTGCTATTATAGATCCCATTAATTAAAACTATCTTAGATTTTGTACACTGAATTTAATTTTATATTTGCTGTTTTGCTGCATATATGTCCCACAAAACAGTTCTATATCTTTTGTAGTATTTTTTTAAAATTGCCATATCATCCATACACAATAAAAACAATATATTTATGTATTCTTTTTACTTCTATTGTTGAAACATCCACTCTTATTCACAACCTTTTTTGTTCAATCTCCATGTCTTTTAGAAACAAATTTAAATAAGTATGTGACAGTGGATATTCTTGTTTCAAGACAATTTCACATTTAACTTCCGCCAATTCTATATTTCACAATTGGTATTTATAAAAATATTCATATAAAATCTTTAAGGCATTATTGGCAAATGCAAAGTGTGTTCTATAATTTCAAGATTTCCTTTAGAATCTATTTATATTCACCCTATCATTAACCATTTCTATATCTAATAATATTATAAACAGTTGTTTGTTTTCCCAGTTAATTTAATAAATCAATACATTGATTTATTAAACTAACTCCCCCCATCTTTTTTTTCCCCAAAAAGAGTCCATTAATTCTAATATATAAATTTTTACCATTACTTTTCTTTATAAATCTTGTTATATTTTGTGAACCATTTCTTTTTCATATCCATATATTATAAATGTATATTATTCTACCTCTCATAGAATCATTTTTAAGTTTTATTCTTATAAAAACAAAAATCTATATTCATAATTTGTAATATGTTTACAAAAAACCACTATAACAGTGACAAAAATTCACTTAAATAAATTTATATTATATTTTCTATAGAATTCATTTTGCCTTTTTTTAATTTGTCACCATCATCATTTCAGTCATCATTTATCCATCACAAGATGAAAATCTCTATGTTTAATCCAATTTCTCCAATCTCTAGCCTCTCTTTTTCACAATACACTTGCAATCTACATTATTTCAACTATCCTTTCATATATGGTCTCTTTCTAAGTCTTTTACAATCTTTTGAATCTAGTTTGCTACTTCAATTGTTCATCTATTATAATCTCTTCTAGCAACATATAATTCCCAGCCTCATTTCAATTTCCTAATCTTATTAAACACATAGACATATTTTCTCTGAAAATATTGTTTCTAACAAAAGCACTCCACCCAAATTTAATTCTACGATTAATTTCATCCATTATGTTTCCATCTGTATTAATAATCTGATCAAGATATTTGTAATTGTTAATTTCTCTTAATTCATAATTATCAATCTTTCTTTTCTTCTTCCATTGAGCATTACTTTAATTGTTTACTACTTTCATTGATAATTCTTGCAACATTTTCTAAAGTTCTGCAACATTATTTGCAAAAAATTACATTTCTTAAATAACCTGCATTTTCTTTTACTTCCTTAATTTCCCATTTTAATCATCCATAAAATATTTTTTGTAAAACTTCTGTAAAAGTTTTGGAGATAAGGAATCACTCTCTGTACAATGTTAATTTTCTTAGTATTATCAGGTAATCTCATCACTGCTGATGCATTTTGATAAATATTCATCACAATATAATAATATACTGAATCTATTTCTTAATGATCTAATGCTTTAATCATTGTTGTAGAAATGCTTATAGAATCAAATATCTTTTCATAATCCAAAAGCATCATGTTATCTTATATTCTTTGGACCTTTCTATGACTTCTCTCAATAAGTTAAAGTGATCCACATTGCTAAAACCACTTTTAAATCCAGTTTGTTCTTCTGGCTGATTAAAATCCAAAGTTTTTTATAGATTAATTATCTTGATAAAGATTTTGTACAGAATTGATAGAAGACTGATAAATCGGTAATTTCCAAAATCTTCTTTATGAGCCTTTATAAATATCAATATTATTACTACATTTTTCCAATCATTTGGTAAATCTTTATCATTTAGACATCTGGTATATCACTTTACCCACAATTTTTGTACTTCTTCATCTGTTCCTTTTAAAATATTAATAATAATTCCATCATTTATAGATTTTTTCTTCTTTATAGATTTAATTGCAAGTCTTACTTCTTCATTTTAAATGAAGGCAATACAGAAAATATAATAACTCTAGAGAATACTTTATTTTTTTATTACTATATGTTTTACAGAACTTTCATACATTTCATAATGCCATCTCTCTTTTTAATAATAGGTCATTTCTTCTTATTACAGAAATGATTTTCCTACCAATACCAAGATCTTATTTTGCCTTTTAAATTTTATTTTTTTTCTATAACTTTTCTTATCAATTCACAATTATATTTTCTTATCATTTCACAAAACTCTAGATACTCAATTTTTCTTAATTGATCATTTATATATATTTTCATATTCCTTTTTTACTTCCTAAATTGTCTTGTCTCAGTAGAAAATTTACTGGTCAATTACTGTTTCTTTGTGTGCTGGCTATCTTTCTTGCAATTCTACAATAGTATATCAGTTATTTTCATATTGATTTTATTCAAGTTTGAATTATCTTCAAAATCTGTTAATATTTTTAAACAGTTTTCAAGTTCTAATTTAAATTAAGTGGAGTATTTCTGGATGTTAAAAATATCAACTGTTAATGCTGCTTTTCTTAATAATTTTTGACCTTCCAGTTTTACATTAAGTTGTATCATACATCTTACTAATCAATGATCACTTCCTATGTTGAATTTATTAATAATATTACAATCTGGAAATGCATATTTTCTTTTAGTCAAAAATAAAATCCAATTCTGTTGTACTTTCATTGAATGTGTCCATGTCCATTTAGCATTTTTCTTAACAAATTCATAATATAAAATCCATTTTCTGCAAATTTCACAATTCATAACCTCTCTCATTTCTGTCACTATAACTAAATATACCCACAGAACTTCCATCTTTCAAACATTTACCAATTTTATCATTAAAGTCTCTCAAGATAAATTTAAAATGTTGTTTGGTATGATCAATAGTCTTTTTTACATCCATATAAAAATCTGCTACTACTTCATCACATTGAGAACTTGTTGGACATAAATCTGAATTATTTTCATTTGGTATCTTCCATTAATTTGAATAATTCAATTTCATTACTCTGACATATTATCATTCTCCCCAATGTTATTCTTTCATTTTTTTATTTATAAATTCCACTTCATCTGCACTTCCAATATTTGTACTTTTGTAGTAAACTGCATGTCACTTTTAAAATTATTTATCTTTTCCCTCTAATTTCATGAAGCTCAACAATGCTCCATTTAATATTAGACAGCTCTTTCCAATTTATGGAATATTCTCTCATTTGAAAGTGATATACAATTGTGAATACATAAATAAAAACTTATCATGAATTGTAGCCTGGATTCATTATCAGGGATGCTTAAAATTTACTTTTGGCCATCGTTCAATCACTTTTACAGCCTCTTGAAAATAAGGGCCATAATTTATTTTTGTCTGATATGATTGTAAATATCTATTTTAAAAAAAGATCATTAACACACATGTTCATTCTGTCTTTAAAAATATTTAATTAATATTTTAGTTAAGAACAAGCAGATATTTGAGAAGAAAGCCTATGCATGGTATTTCTTGATCTTAAATTTAGTGTGCTGACTGATGCATATTGGTGAATGGTTCATCCATTTTCATTTTCTATATGACAAGAACATATGAAATGGGCATTAAGAATTTGCCCTGCTCATTTCTTTTAAGTCCTCAAAAAGAAATTAAAGTCTCCTTTCAGTTAATAGCAATTTCCTTTCTGCAGTCTAATTATTTTTACATTATTAAAAACGTTTTATTTTCCTATTTAATCTGTACATAATATAATTTTTCTATATCCTGTATGATTTTTGTTTTAAAAAAAAAAAACTTTCATTTATCAACTTAAATATTTATCCTTACATTCAATTACATATAGTTATCCTCTTTTTTATTATAATTGCTTATTTAATAAATGTTTACTATTATTTCTATTTAAAAGTTTTTTTTCTATGTGCAAATATTCTTTAATCACTCAATGAACTGGTTAAAAGTGAGTAAATTATCTCCTATCCACCTTCTTGAATGAAATCCATTTTGAATCTCTCCCAAAATGTTATGTTCTTCCATCCAAGATCTAATCCTATCGATTAGTAAATGTGTAAATATTTTATAAACTATAAAAGGGTTTACTATAACTAATTAACAACCTAAAATACTTAATCTCTATGCAATAATCTAATTTTCATTCTCTTGGGTATTTTCTCATACTTGCTAATATTTCAGCCATTGTATCACTTAATCCTCTTACTTTTCCTTTTCTTAATCAACATGTTTTATTCATTCTAAATCATCACTCCATCCAACACTCCCAATAATTCAAAGTTTTTATTATAAACTGATTTAAATTTTTTAAAGTTCATATCTAACTTTCTGTTTTCTTCTCTCTCCATTTTATAATATAATGACCTTTTAAAAAAAATCTCTCTTAATATAACTCCAATGTTTTCTTAACTTGTCTTTCTGCATTGTTAATTCTTCAGTTAATTTCTTATTAATTTTACCTCATTTCCATATTAATTCTATCCTATTTTTTTTTCTTAAATAACTGTCCCATCTAACTTTTTTCTCTTTCATTTTTTTTTTTTTTTTGATAGCATCTCTATACTTTCTAGTTGTTTTCTAATTTTCTATATTTAACACCACATAATAAATAGTGGACTTCAATTTCTGCCTCAACCTTGTAAATTTCCATCATAAACTTTACTCAGATTTAAATTTTTTATTCTGTTTCATAGCTTTTGTTCAGAAAGATTTATCTATTTACAGGCTCTTCAATGACCCTTTATTGTAATGATATGCTATCCATATGATGCTATATCATTATATTATATAAAAGCTTATATATTTAATAACTTTTGGTAAAAACGTATCCATGTATATATATATCAAATCACTTCAAACTTTAAGAAATTTTCAGCCATGCCCTATGTAAATAAATGTATTAGAGTCTGCATCTCAAAACAGATAGTTTTAATGTTTGAGGTGATTTTATATTTGATATTTATTTCAGATAACGGTACGCACTAAAATTATTTTCATATGTATATGATAATATAATCATTATTTTACATAATCAGTTATTAGCATGATCTACAAAAAATCATTATTGGTCCATTATAGGGTGAATATATCTTTTCTGATCCCTTGCTTCTCTTTACACCAGAAAACTTATTTTATCCATTTTTCAAAATCTCTTTCTAGGTCTTTTATAATCATTTTGGATCCAGTTTAAGACTTCTTGTTTGATTCACAACTTTACAACCTCCTGGGAATAAGGGCTACAATTTAGATTTGTCTGTCATGATTGTAAATATATATATAAAAGATCATTCATACTTACCCATTCACTCTGCTTTCAAAAAACTCAACTGTTTTTCACTTAAAAATTATCAGTCATCTGAAAAAAAAAGACCATAGTGTTTCTTGGTCTTAAACTCAGAGATAAAAAACCAGTAAACTCACTACATGTGTATTGATGAGCAGTCTTTCATGTTAATTTACCATTTGAATAATCATATAGTATATCAATTGTAATGACAAGAACACAAAGTTGTCATTAGGATTTATTCTGCTCTGTTTCTCTATGATCCCCAACAGGAATCAAAACGTTTCCTTTCTGTTTACAGGAAAGTCCTTCCTGCAACCACATAAGGAATTCATTCTTTCTAAAAGATTTTTCAAAAATACATAGATAACAGTTTAAGAACAATATGAAAAAGATATATGAATACACACATTTTCAATCTGCTAAATGAATGCCTCATTGGAGATGTCCAATGTTCATAAAATAGACAGATGTGCTACTACCATATGGTATTTATTATTGCCCAAACTTATAATAAATTACTCTGGAATATAATAATTAAAGTGAATTACTGCTCCTATTGTATATGTATGCAATTAATCATTCTTTACTATATATTTAGCAATTTATTCTCTTTAATTACAATTTTTGCCTAGTTAATAAAATTATTAAATGCTACCAGTGCTTTTTCCCCTAGGTCTTCATCTTAACTTTATTTTTTTTTGTCTTTTCAATTTATATGTTCCTTTCATTGATTTTTGAACTTCTTGATTCTAAATGGCTACTTCTGAAATTGCAGTGGGATGAATATATTTTCTAAACCAAACATGTAGTAATCTCTTTATGGATCTTTATTCTTCAAATCAATCTAGCACAGTTTCATTAACTCTAATATTAATGCTGTTTATGAAGATAGGTAATGAAATTTCTTAAACATGATAGTCAGCAGCTATACACAAATTCTGAATATATAACACTTTCAATATAAATGACTAATCTATATAATATAGAGATTATAATTTTTCAGCATGAGAAAAATTCTAATATTCCTAACTGATGTCATGGTCTTTTTTCTCATTTATTTGAAAAACTACATTCTTCCTTGTTCCCAGGAGGCTATAATGTCATCAATAAATGCAGCAGATAGTGATCAAAAGCAGATAATATTAAGAATCTTCTGACTGCAGGAACGGACTGTCATTTGATGATGAAGTTTTTAACTGGATCTTAAAAAGATCTAGAGAGAGAGAGAGAGATATCTCATGAGATGAATGGATAAAATAAAAGTTTGTTAGTATGAAGCGAGGATCAAGGAAATTAACTTAAACTTGAAGAGACTTTCACCATATAATAAATCTATATTGTTTGGAAAATGATATATGTGTAATGTTACAAGAAAGATATGGTGGTGACTGATTGTATAAAATGGTGATTATATTATTATGTATGCATTTAGCTTATAAATATAATTATTATCAATCTTCATATTTTTAGCTAGAGTTCAGCTGAATGTCTTAAAATCAAAACACTTCCATATTGACTAAAAATACAATGCATATAAATTCTTTAATTAAGTTGATATCTTTGAATGTCAAAGAGTTTTGCAAAGCTATAAATTTATAAAATATGTAAGTATTCTTAGTATTATAATTATGCTATACATAATAGTACTGTAAATTAACTACATGTTCTAATACACATTATATCAATTATACATATAAAAATCTATATATTTTAATCAAATGTGGTTTTTATAACATTTTTTATTTGTTTATATTATTTTTAAATTGTGTCGAAAAACTTAAACTATGCTTAATTGTGAACCATCTGTAAGGCCTTATCTATTTTTTCCACTTTATGAAAACATATATTACTACTGCATTCTCCTAATCATTTATTTAGCACATCTTTAACATTTAGACATTTGGTATATAACTTTGTTAATAGTTTTTCCACTTCTTCAACTGCCTCTTTTAAGATATCAATTAGAACTCCAGATAATGATGAAATTATAATCGATATTTTAAAAAAGGCAGTTGAAAAACTGTTGGCAAAGTTATTTACCCAATGTCTACATGATAAAGATAACCAGATGATTGAAAAAATGCAATCTTAGAACTGATATTTAAAAAGGATGCTAAAGAAAATATTAGAAATTATAGACCTATCAGTCTTTTATCAGTTCTATATAAAAAATTTTTTATCAAGATTATTACAATTCATCTATGGTGAACTTGTTTAACCAATCAAAAGAGCAAGCTGAATTTAAAATTGGTTTTAGCATAGTTGATCACATCCAATTATTGAGAAAACTTATAGACAAGACCAATTAATATTTTGAGTTTATAGATTATGAAAAGCAATTTGATTCTATAAGATTGTGACTAAAGCATTGTATCATCAGCATGTAGACTCAAGATATTGTCTTATTTCAAATATTCTTTATTAAAATGCAACAGCAATGATTACATTGCATAATAATATTTAAAAAATTAATATTGAGAAGTGTGTAACAGGGTGACTTCATATATCCAAAATTTTTTACAAGAAATATTTTATGGATTAAAATAAGTTGAGCATAAAAGTAAATGGAGATTTATCTAGATTTTTCAGTTTTGCAAATAATGCTATAGAGATTCAGGAAATGTTGCAAGTTATCAGATGAAAGTAAGACTAAAGATAAATACTGAAAAGTCTAAAATAATGTTCAATGAGAAGAGAAAATCATGATAAATTAGAAAACATTAACAACTATAAATATCATAGTGAGATTAATCATATGGAAATATAATGGATGAAATTAATCATAGAATTAAACTGGGATGAAGTGCTTTTGGTAGAAATAATTTAATATTAAAAGGTAATATATCTATGGGTTTGAAAAAGAAAGTTTTTAATAAATGTATTTTACCAGTTCTTATTTATGGATCTAAGATTTGGACATTTAACAGAAGGCCAAAATAGAGACTTTAGGCTACTCAATGAAGTATGGAAAGATATCTATTATAGAAATAAAACTGAAATACATGAGTGGCAGAACAAACAGCTATTATTGGTATCATTGAAAGAATTAGCAAACTGAAGTGGAGCTGGATTTGACATAATGTTAGATGGGATATAGTTAATTAAAAATTTAACTGAACCCCAAGAGATTGTAAAAGACTTAGAAAGAAATCACATGTGAGATAGATGGATAAAATACTTTAAGAAACTTACTAATGTGATGTCTATAAAATAAGCTAGAGATAGGAGAAACTGGGTTAAATTTGGAGACCATCCTGCAATGGATCGATAGTGGTTAAAAATGATATATTAATTGCATAGCTATACATATATATTATTTTATTATTTAAAATAAAAATATATTTTATTTTTCAATACTTAGCAAATATAACAATAACTTTCTATAATTAATCATCTGTCTAGCTATTTTGCTCTCATTTATGGTTTTTAAAAATTCAATAAATAAAAGAAAGAACATTCTTAGAGAAATCATTTCAAGTAAGGAAGATCATATTATTAAAAAATAATTAATTATTTTCTCGTAATTTCTTTCCCTTAATTTGCTAATTAACTATTGAATGAATCTCATTTACAATAAAAATTGTTCTTAACTCGTTTGTTTTTTAATATTTTTATTTGTTATATATGTACAGAACAAATTTAGTAAATATTCATAAACGATTATGAGAATAAAATAAGAATAGAAACACAAAGGAAGAATAAACGATAAAGATGAGTTTTGCAATGAATATATAAATCAATCCATAAACACAAATCTATCAGCATATCACACAGAGATCATTTAGCCATTTATTTGATATCTTATATTAACTTTTAACTTCTGCAATAAAACTTTATTTTTTTGAAAGACTTTAACATCTTGCCTAACTCTAGATCTCTATTCTACTCTCAGTATATCTTTTCTATCATTATTTCACTTCTTTGAAGATCTTTAAAGTAATCTTTGCAACAAAGTGGGATCTGCCTTTTCTTCAAATACCACAATCAAGTTCTCCAAAAAGACTTTGTAAAAAGTCTATATATCTTCATAAACAAAAATGTGTCTTTACATTAAAAGGCATGACATCCAATAAGCTAAAACACAGTTAGTCTAAGATTTTGCTAACATATTTTTAGAATTATACACAATATTGTTAAATACAATTTTTCTATTGCAATTTATGTTACATTGATTGGAGGGAATAGGGGGTCTGGATATTATTTCCATACATTTGAAAAAAAAATATATATAACTAATTTAGTCTCAATTTTTACATCACATCTCTTGATTTATTAATGCAACAGCAACACATTCGAATCTATGTAGCACTTCAACATTCAAATGTCTATTTATCTAAAAAAGCTATATAAAGGTTTTTAAATTGATTCCTATTCCAAACTAGGAATTTTCTTTCATTACTAGCTAATCAAAGACTTGGAATTTTTTGAAAATCAATTACTAGACCACTATCTTTATAGATTGCATTCAAATCTTAATTACATATTGGAGATTCTTTTTTCAATTGGTAAGACTACCACTATTACTTTTGCTTTTAAATAATTCTCATTAAAAAATCAATATATATAAAATTTCATGCTTCATGAAGATGTCTACAAACTGTTTCTAAAATTACTAACATAAAAATGGAAAAGTGAGAGCTTCAGATTCTTACAAATGCCAGTTTTCATTTCAAGTATATGATCTTTCTTTCAGAAATAGTAACATTTTCTATCATTCAGCCATGAAAAAACTGTATAACTTTTGGCATATAATCAGCTGACTTCTAACATCACCATAAACTTGTTCAATTGAGTCAAATCTTTTGACTAAATCAGTAAAAAATATATAAATCATACCTTTGCATATGACATTGATTGCAAATAAGTACCTCATTGCAATGAATAAAAATGATATTACATAATAATTATTACAATGGAAGCATCATTAAGATCAGGTAGCACAATTTTTCAATAATTTTAAAGCTAACATATTACCATCATAATTGATGTTTTTCTTATACTTCATCAAGTCCTGCAGTCTTACCATTTACAAAATTAAAAATAACTGTTTAAATTTTACTGAGTTAGATATCATTTCCCCAATATAAATAAGTAAAGTAGAAACATCTTTAGTCATTATCTTAATTCTTACATCATTTCTCAAAAGGTGCTCAAAATATTATCTACCTTTGTACAATATTTTCAGTACATCAAAAAATATGAAGTAACCATATTCATAGGGATTATATCTCCATTGCAGTTTTAATTTACCAATCATTTTAAGCATTCTTGTCACATGATAAACTTTTGCTTTTAAATATAAATACTGCTTACAAACCTCCATATTCATTTTATTACTCTGTAAAATAGAGAATGCCCATACATTTCCTTTTAATCAAGTCTTCAATAGAATCATTGTCAGAATTCTTTTAGGGAAATCAGGATTTATTTGTTTCCACAATGTGCAAAAAAAATTTGTTTCAGTAATGCATTTACCTTAAAAATGCAAACTTGAAATTTTAGTGCTTATAAGCTGTTGAAATATTGAACAAACATTAATTTCTAAAGAATGAACATTAAATTTAATTCCACTTAAGTTTGGAATATAATTTATTATTTAATCATTTTTACCATAGAGTATCTAATAATTTCTCATAACTGTCCATGTAATATTAGTTTCTAAATTATGGCTCCTAATTATAAGCATAATTTATAAAATGCTATACCATTGTTTGAACATAAATAATAGTGCTAATCAATTCATGTGTTGTTCATAAATTTAATTAAGCAGTTTATCTAAATTTACAGCACCAATATTTTTGTTTCAATAATTTTCCACAATGTTTACTATTACATTATCAGATGCATTAAAGTTTTTAAGAATAAAAAAAAAATGTTTTTTTTTTTTAATTTTTATAATGGTATTGATGTAATAACACTATTAAATAAAGAATAGAATCTTTCTTTCTCTGAACTGAATCTAATGTTGGAGCATAAACATTAATAAAATGGACACAAATATTAATTGTGCAAAGTAAGTTCTATACTCTTATTAATATATCTAGAAAATACAGAATTAGATCTGAGAGCAAATTTAAAACACACTACTTTCTTTCATTAAATAATCAGCCCTTCCAAAATAACTCGTAATCACCTGCTTCAGTTACTTCCTTCTCTGTAAGATCTTTTATTAAAAGCAACTTATATGAATCTTAAAACTTGATAGGCACTGATTTCTGTTTTATTTAACTTTTTAATAGTTCACATATGCCAGGTTGGCCCATTCAATATATAAACTACCATAATTTATTGATTTGTTGCCATTATCATTGCTGATTACTAACACTTTGATTAGGAATGCACCTGTCATAATTATTTAATCAGATTGTGTGACATATTTTCTAAGTCCATTTCACTTTCAAGATAGATAGAAGGATCTCTAAGTAGTTCCCTAAAAATACACTCTTTATATTAAAACTCTATCTCAACTCTCATTCCAAAGTGATCATTATTGATTGTATATTGTCTCATGCAAAAATCACAACAATAGACATCCAATTTACTAATATCTGTTCTTCTTACTGTTTTTATAGGGTCAAGGTTATATAAATAAAAAGAAATTAAGTTTGGAACTCAAAACTACTGTATATGTAATTAAATGGAAATATGTTGTCATAAACCTTTAATCCCAATGTCATATTAGTGCATAAAAATGTTGATAATATGAGAGACTCATAATAACTGGGTTCTATAATAACTTAAGAGACTAAAGATAATGAGATAAAAATATTACAGAGCATATAGAAAAGACTAGTTTTTGGTGAACCAATATTTTATCCTACAATATAGCAGGATATATTCTTGGTTGAATATTAACATATTGATTTATCACAGTTAATTCTCATATTTATTATCTATTACCTGTGGAAAAAATAATTATAAAACTAATTTCTATTGTATGTATAAATGTACATATTTAGTTTAAGTAGTGATTATAATCTAACATTATTAGACAATATTTTATTGCAATATTTCTCAAATAGTTATTTTATTTAATTATGAATATTTCGTTTCCCCCCTTGTTTAATATATGTACTTAAATGATTGTGAATGCTCAACTAGCAAGGACAAGAGCTCCCAAAGTATAGTATTCAAATCTAATGGCAGTACTCTATAGTAAAATATTTACGGATTTTTAAATGTTTTCTTAAATAAAATTGGTCAATTTAGTATAAAGATAAACTAATAAACAATTGGAACTTATTAACACTATGAATTGTAATTTTTTTAAAAAAAAGTCATTTGATAATTCTCTTCTCTCTCATTCATTTTATATATGCTTACTAGTTGATTATATAAAAAGTGCACCAAGAATTTACAAACTACCTATTTGTACTTTCTTTTACTTAAAGCTTGTTATGATGTTTAATTAAGTAGTAGATTGTGGTGATGAAGCATATATGTCGAATAAAGTTGTTCAAACTGTTAAAAAAGTCTAAGTGCATTTTAATGTGTAATTCAAGTATGTTGAAGACAATTAACCATTTCTTGTCAAAATCATTATTTCTTGTCTTATTTGTAGATTTAAACTGCAATAATGAGAAAATTTTAAGCTATAATGCATATCGATCTTATATGTATATTATTATTCTTTGTATTTTTGTAAATCAGCCTTGTTTATTTAATAATATTTTTTTATTTACTTACATCATTAAAAATACAAATTGTAATAAATTTTATTTCAATTATAACAAGTCCCTGCATTAGAGATGTATGATGTTCTATTTCTTAAAACTTTTAAATTATTTTTTGTTTAAATTACTAAATTTGTTTATTAAAAAAAATTATGAATGTAATTACTGTCCAATTATTTTGAAATCGAGCATTGCATGTAAAATGAAAATTATTAGTAAAGTGGTTATTTCAGAGCCACTCACTATAAGCTTAAATAATCAATGGATACCAAGTAGTGCTATAAGCTCACGATACAGTTATATGAAGGGTTGAAAATAAAATTTTTAATAATAAAATTTTAATTTCAGCATTAAAATTATATTTGAAGCTCTGATAAAAAATTTACATCTATCAAAAAGCAGTATTGAATTTAAATGTAGAGAACCTTTTTAAAAAAAAATTGAAATATATAATACATATGTAATAGACAATGTGTTTATATATATATATGTATGTTTGATAAATAAACTGAATTTTATATTTTATATATAAATTGTAATCAATTTTATTTGAATTATAAGTTCCTTCCAATTATGTAAATAGCATATATCTGTGAGTATGTATTCAATTTTATATTTATTTACATTACAAGTTTAGCTCTTTTAATTCATTTTCAGTAACTGTCCATGTTTTCAAGTATTTACAACAAAATGAATTAGTAGTATTTCTAATTGCCAAATATGAAGAAATCCTTGAAAGTGTATGAGAAATAAAGCATTATTATTAGAAACAGCCTCTTGTTACTTTACTTCATTGTAATTAATTACTTTTGGATTAGAATACTTTATAAAGTAAAAATAATTTGAAAATAGTTTCATGAATATTAAATGTTAGAAATAATATTGAAAATTTAGGAAAATATCTGAAAAACAATATTAAAATATTGATTAAAGAGGCACTGGCTATTGGGCAAGGAAAAAAAAGCAAAAGAATATAAAATAAAAACATCATATTGAGTTTAGAAAAAAAATTTTCAGTTAAAAATATAGATATCAAATAGTATTTAATACAAAAAGTGAAAAATGTTATATATTCAGTAACTTATTTAATGAATTAGTCTCTCCAGAATAGTATGCATTTATAGCAACTTTTAAAAAAAACATAATATAAAAATGATTTGTTTAACATTGATAAGACTGAATTTAAAAACTATCACGAAAAATTTGCAATTTTTACAAAATAAAACATATTCATTATGGACAGAATAAATGATACTACTATCCAACCAACAAACACCATAGAACTATTCTTGTCCCATATCGCAAAAATGTACTTCCTTTATTTCATTTTACATTTTTATTAACTTTAACAGCAAATAACATATGAACAATCATTCAATAAATTAAAATGAATAAAAAGTCAAATCATGTCCATTATCATAATAAAAATAAGCTTACCATTATTCTTTTGGAGGAAAACCTATATTAGATTCTGTATATAGTAATATAATTATTGATGAATTTGTTGTAAAAAATGTCTGACTTTTGTTTGTAGAAATCATTAATAAATTTATAGGTATAATTAATATCTATTATTGATATTAAATCCTAGAAATATTGCTTAATTGATAATATAAAATGTATTAAAAAAACTATAATTTTAAATATTTAAAAAAAGTGGACATTACCTCTAATGTATGACCCTGGATACTGGTGATTTTAATCCATTTATCACAGTACCATATACTTAGACAAGTTGCAATAGATTAAACTACTGAATTGTTATATATACATATATATATTCACTTAAGGTCATAGTGAAAGTAAATTTTTTTGTCCATCTGTTGGATTACACATATGAAATATCTTAAAATTTGTTTGTACATCATTTAAGATTATTAGTCTCCATATGATATACTTATGCAAAGTTTACAAAAAATAAAAAATAAAGAAATTGTACAGCAATTTTTTGATTGAAAATACTTCATATTGTATATTGGAAGAAAGACTTTTGCAAAAATTTCCTAATATTAAGAACATTTTACAAACTTATTTCAAATATTGAAAATTTTGATAATAAAAAATTAATCTAACTTTTTATTACACAAAATTGTGATCAGATTGTATCAGTATATCAAAAGTTTATTAATTATTAAACAATATATCAAAGGCACTGTGTAATTGAATTAAAGAATAATAAGGATAATAGATTAGAAAGGTTATAAATAAAAAAATTATAAGTTCAATTTCTATATAAACAATTAGACTGTTATTTTCATAAAATAATATGGCAGCAATGTTTAAAAACATATGCACATAGCTAATAAATAAATTTACAAAATTTAAAAAAAAATGTAAATAAAATGCTCAATATTAAAAAAATAATTTATTTTCTTTATAATGACTTTTTGAAAATAAATACATTTAATATTATTTACAAATAATTTAGTATTTTAATACAATACTAAATTATCAACATTGTATATATAAATATGCATAATAATCAATGATCTAATAATATACAGACATTCAAAAATGTTTTTAAAAGTATAGTACAGTATTACATTTAGTCCACCTAAAAACATTTCAATATAATGCCAAAATATTAAGTCTGTTTATATTCAACATGTGTTTTTTAAAAAAGTAATTCACTATATTTGCTATATTTCAAAGTTATTCATTGCAAGCTTGAGTTATTATAGGTTAGTAGTTGGTAAATCATATTTTCATCTCCAGACTAGTTTAAGTTATCTACTATTCATGAACCATTCAAATTTACAGTGAATACTTCTGAAATATGAGGTCTGACAATTAAGTTTGTAAACTTGCCACCATGTGCTTACATTGGTAAAACTGTACAAACAACTCAGGTTTCATTATCTTCATATATCAATGTCTCACAGCTATGAACATGTACATGTGGTGACATCTTGCTGACTAGCATTTATTATTTTTGTTATGCATTTTTATGAGTCAATGTGAGAATGTTTGAACTTGAATTAGAGTACTTGGCAAGAAAGAAAATCAGGGACATAATAATCCAAATTTGCAGAAATGCCATGAAGAAAATGGTAATGTACAAATGAAACAAACATTTTTTCTGAAGGGAGAGAAAGTGTCAATATAAAGAGAAGCCAGAGCAGAAATGATGAAAAAAATGCAAAATTTTGTCAAATTGTATTCCAGTCATCAGCTAGCTGTGAAAAGATAGTAGACCAAATAAATATCAATAGAAAACAGTCATGGGGTGTGCAAAAATGCATCAGTTCACATGGCACTGTCTGTGAGAGTTTTTAACCAATAAACAAATAATTGTATTGGAACACCCTACTTACTCACCTAATATAGTCCCCAGTGACTTTTTTATTTACCGAAAGATAAAGGAAATAATGAAAGAGAAGACATTTTAATGAAATTCAAATACCAAGGGTAATACAATGACAACTCTGATATCTATTCCAGAAAAAGTTCCAAAACTGCTTTGAAGGATAGACTAAATACTGGTACTGGTGAATAACTTCCCAAAGAAGAGTACTTCGAAGGTGACCATAGTGATATTCAACAATGAAATATGTAGCACTTTTCTAAAATGAGTTTGCAAACTTAATTGTCAAACCTTTTAAAGTAAATAAAATAAATTACTACTCCTTAAATCACTTTAACATTAGGGGAATTATGAAGACAAATAATAGAATAGTCATAAATTTTGATAAAATTATTGAAATTTGGTAAATACAATTTTGCAGTTCTTCCATGTGTGTATGCTGTTTGTTATTACTATTATAGCACCAATATTTTGATTAAATCTCATCTTCCATTGTCTGGGTATTATGTATAGCTCAGTAGTTGTTAGAAAAAATAAGTAAGTTGTTAGAAACACAAATAATAAAAAACAAAAGGAAAATAATATTACATTTTAAATATTTATAGAAATAATCAATTTTGTATCAAAATGTTATAAAAATTCTTTATTTTACACAGAGCACTAAAAAAAATATAGCACTTAAATATCAGAAGTGAATGTCTAATCTTCGATTTTTTTTTGGGGGGGGGGGGGATGATTAGTGAAAAATCAATTTTATCAATAAATTAGTTTTATGGCAAAAAGTATAAAAATAAAGGCAGTAAAAACAAATATATATATATACTTTTTGTTATATTACAAAACACACATTTTATATGTAAATATTTTCCAAAAATTTGTGATCAATATCACTTATACATTTTAATCATATGTTGTAAACAATAAAATAAAAATTGCTTGCAATTTGACCAAACCCCACAAAACTAAATAGAGTGCTAAATAAAGAATATTACAGATATATTTAAATCTCTAAGATTGAATAAAATATAATAATGTCTAATCTAATAAAGAATGATTGATAATCTATGAATAAGTGCTTCTTAAAAAAATAAAACATGCACTTGGACATTATGTGATATAAATGAGTATTGTACTATACTCAATATGTGCATTTATTTACATCTACATAAAAATTTTTATGTATACATAACATATTGGAAAAATTTACAATCATAAAAAAAAAACATTGATATATATTTACAAATCATGAAAAATAGTTTAAATGCATGGATGCACATATACACATATTTGAAATTGCAAAAATATACATATAGCTATAATACAGTATTTATATATTTACACACATTTAATGACAAATTAACAAATCATAAAAAGCATTTTGAATGCAATATAAAAATATATTTTATAACTTTTTCACATGAAGTTAAAACTCATGTATCTTCAAGATTAAACTAAAGTTTATTATGTTTTAATAAAATTCACAATAGAAACTATTAAGGCACAGGATATTAATAAAATGAAGACCAATAATTGCAGATTTGACTTGATATTAGATATAAAAAATGAAACAACCGATTTTCAGCAGAGATTATCTTCAAATACACATGATAAGGTTTTAAAATGTCTTTCATATCAAGTGATTGTTCACAAGCTTCCTTATTTAACTTGAAGATTCTCTTTTAAAGCAAAGTTTAAAATACATCCATATAATTAATTGGATGAAGTTTAATGTGACTGTGAAACATAATGAAAAATTGCTCTTAAAACCAATTCACAAATATGAGTGAGTTATAGCAAAATGTTCATTTTGCACAAGCTTAAGCATTACATAATCTCCCCCCTCCCCTCATATTTACATCAACCTGCACCCCTCCCCTCATATTTACATCAACCTGCACTACATGGCAATGCAAGCTAATAGACTCTCATTATAGAATAATTGGATAACTGGAGTATTGTGAAGAAAGTAGTTGTTATAATTAAATACATCCAAGTTTTATTATGATTTAAAAATTTCAATGCACTAAGATTTTGAATTTTGGTTAATTTGTTTAATATGGCATTATGGTTTACAGATGGCCATTCCATCCATTTGCTATAAAAACTTGAAATTTTTCTAGGTAAATAAGGATTTTTAACAAGTCTAAATATTTTTTTTAGATAACAACCTCATACCCAATCTAGCCAGTTATAATTTATTGGTCTGAAAATGACTAGTTATTTCTAGCTGGAAAATAAAAATCTTAGATTAATTATGAGTTGGTTAAATAAATATTGAATATAATGACTATTCAGCAAAACTATTGTTAATATAATGCAACATTACTTATATCTTTTAACTTATTTAATTAATTATATAAATCTGAAACTAGACATAATGTGACAATTAATTTACCAAATGCTTATGCAATAGACAAAAATCAACATGGAATTACTACTATTTAAATTCATTTTAGAGATTTTTTTTTTTCTAGGATTTTCTTTATCTATTACTTCTTTTTGTGGCCCCAAAACTGAAAAAACAATGGTCCAATCTATTAACACATCTAAAATGCCATCATAAACAGTCAGGCAAATATTCCCATTTTTATTGGGTTTTTTTTTTATACTTATCATATATTTTTCTCAGCATCTTGAAAAATGATAAGATTATTACCATTCACTTTAAAGAAAGGCTGTTTTACAATCTTCAAAATTCATTTAAAAAAAATTAAATTCATTTTTCTTATATTTTACAGAAAATACATTTTTTATATATATAAACAATAAAAAGAACTTGATTATCTTCTATCAGTAGTTATTAACAGTTTTATGGTCAACACCCTCATTAAATTGTTATTACAAAATTAATCTGAACTACAATGAATAATCAGAAGTGGCTAAGCACTTATTAATGAATGAGTGAAATGTTTGTAAGCTAACATATCTTCTCTCTTGCTTTATTAAATGAATTTTAAATCTACACATCTATGAAAAAGAAGACATTTTTACAAAAGTACGCACCTATTCAGTGATAGCTTTTAAATAACACTATACATTTAACAAAGAATAAATAAATAGTTCAAGAAGTGTGGCAACAATATGGAAATGCATTATTTTTAGTAAAAAATGTTTCAATTTCACTATGGGATCGATCTTTAGTTTCAGGAATGTAAAACCATGTAACTAGAAATGCTATAAAACAAAAAGAGCTAAAAATCCAAAAAGTGCCATAAAAGTTCAGTAAGTTATTTAAATCATCAAACTCCTTAGTAACAATAAAAGCACACAGCCAGTTAACACATGTTGCAATGCCATATGCAATGCCTTTAGCTCTCAATGGAAGAATTTCTGACATCACAAGCCATGGAACTGGACCTAACCCCATAGAAAATGCAATAATAAATATTATAAAACCAATAAGTGATACAAATCCATAGTTAGTAATGAATTCTATTTTATTTGTTGAATAAGTTTCTATGTACTTGCATATCCCAATAAGCAAAGTACTCATAAATGTGAAGGCACATGAAAAAAGTAGAAGTTTTTTACGTCCTACAAAGTCGATTACAAAACAAGTAAAACATAATGGGAAAACTTTAGCTAAACCAATAAACACTGAAGACATTTGCGGAGTTAAACTTGTTGCCATATTTGCAAAAATATTTGAAGAATAAAATATAATAGCATTATAACCACTGAACTGTTGAAAAATCATTAATAACAGGCAAATTCCTAAAGGTTTTTGTACCGATTTGCTCCAAAATCCAGATAAAGTAGTCCATGAAATTTCTTGCTGATTTATTACATTTCTGTTTAAAATCAAATATTCTTCATCTATTGTTTCTTTTGATTGCCTAAGCCATTCTAAAACATAAGGGATCTCTTCTTCTCGACCGCGTTTCATTAACCAACTAGGCGATTCTGGCATCCATAGCATTAATATAATAGAAAGGCTTGGAAACAATAAATCTACAGCAGCTAACCAATGCCATGTTATAAAAATACCCATGCTATAGGTGAAAAGTATTCCTAATGCAGTGAATAAAGGACAAGCAGTATAAATTATTCCCCGAATTCTTGGTGGTGATATTTCAACTAAGTAGATAGGAATAATCATTGTATTACAACTCATCCCAAAACCAGTAAAAAGACGTCCCACATAAAGAACACTTAATTCATTACTATATGTAATCATTAACCAACCAATACATATAATGGCATTAGATATAATAATGGAAAATTTACGTCCTATATGTTCAACTGCCCAACCCGCGGCATTGGCACCAAAAAGAGCTCCTACTGTAGCTAAACTACCAAACCATGATTGTTCACTACTTGATAAATGTACAGGGTTATTAGGTCTTTGCATATCATATAAAGCTGGAGAAGTATAACTTAAAACTGTACCATTAGCAAACCCTCCTAAAGCAGCTGAAAATGTAGCCAATATCAAGTTTGGGGTGAATTTACTTTTTTGTATACTTTTATATTGAGTGAGATCTTCTTTCAGATGAACTGACATTGACACTGATAAATTATCCATTTTATTTTTTTTATTGCTAAAAAAAAAAAAAAAATTCATTTGTATACATATACTTGAATATTTATATATACATACATGTTTTTTTTTTTTAATTTAAAATTACATAAACAATAAAATAAATAATTAAATAAACTTATTTTAAGAATGTACTTAAAGGAAAATAAAAAGGGGATATTTGATTAGATTAGATACAAATTCCCTCATGTAAAATAAATGACTAAATCGAAAGTGTCTTGTTTGGTCATATTAATACACAATTTAAGAATATAGTGCATAAAAAAATTGGTGTAAAAAAGAAAAGGGCAACCAGTAATGAGATGGATGAATACCATCATGATAGTAGTGACTCTAATTTTGATCAGATTCAAAAACTGAACAATGATAAATCATTCTGGAGAAAATGCTTTTCATATGACATCCAGGACTTGACGACAACCTGGTATCTAATAGTAATATTAAAATATATAATACTACTAAGCTTACAATATAAGACATTATTGATAAAGCAGATAGCTTTTCAATTTTTAATAAAGTAATATTACAGTACATTTGAAATACTGCACTATTATTTTCTAATTTGTATGACTTGAACATAGGCTGTCTTAGTTCAAGGGATATCACTGATCCCATAACTTCCACATTATATGTTTTTAAAAATAAGTTGACCCAAACTTTTATGCTCATCATAATCTTAAGCATATAAATCTACTTGTGAATTTTATAAATATATGGTTATCCCACTCTTTTTTTTCTTCCTTTTTTTTTCTTCAAATGCCTACTTTAGTCATTTTTGACATATAATTTTAATTTATTTCATTGCTTATATTTGATAAATTATTGTAACATTTTTCTGAAGTTCTGGATAAAATTATTTGCTAAACCATTTATCTAAGATAATTTCCATTTATTTTTATCTCCATTTTAATCCTCAAAATACTGCTGCAGTACTATTATACAATTTTTGAAAAATGGAATCATCATGGTAGTCTAATCATTCCTATTTCATTTCGATAAATATTCTTTAAAATTTGATAATATCTTAGGTCTATATCTTAAAGTGCTACAGTTTAAATCACAGTTGAAATGCTTATAAAATCAAATGCCTTTTTGTAATCTACAAATCCAATGTAAAATGATAACTCATACTCATTGATTCTTCACGTGATGACCATTTCATAAGCTTACACATGCTGTTAATAAGAGTACCAAATTCTCCATACCATGGTGCTACCATGTGGATCCACTGATTACAAAGACTTCCACTTGATGACACTACTGTATGGAGAGTTTGATACTCATTGGTTCTTTATAGTTTCTCTTAATATTTGGAAATAATATATTGAGCTAAAATCATTTTTAAAACACATTGTTTTGGTTGGTTTGAATCCAAAGTTCTCTGTAGAAGAGTTTAAACATCTTAATGAAGATATCCTACAGAAATGATAAAAAAACTGATAAATCTGTAACTTCTAACATCTTTTTGACTCCATTTTATTAAATTTCAATGTTGCTATTGCATTCTCCCAATTATGTGGAACATCTTTACTATTTAGTCATTTAGTATATAAATTTGATAACAATTTCTCTATTTCTTCTTTTAAGATAATGATAATAATTTTATTGTTTCCAATTAATTGCAAATCATTTAAAATATTTGCTATTTTAAAAAAAATTGTAGGAACTATTTTATATTTTTGCTTTTTATAGCTATGTAATTCTTCGCAGAACTTTCACAAATTTTACAATGTCATTCATTTTTTTAGTAATGTCAACATTTCTTATTCCTTAAAGAATTTTTCTTCCAATACCAAGATATTGTTACTGTATTATACTTTTGTTCTCTTCTATAACCTTTCTTGCCAATTGACAGTTACATTTTTTTATTTTTTTATTTTGGCCAATTCACAGCTATATTTTCTTTTATCACAATTAATCCTTTTTTTTAAACATTTTTCAGAAATTTCAGATATTCAATTCTTCTAATGGATTACTTTACAATATTTTGATATTCATTTTTTTCTTCATACATAATTTGTCTCAATTGAAAATGCTTCTAAAGAATTGCTACTTTTTGTACCTGTTATCCATGTAGTCATCTTCAGTAGAATATTAGTTATCTTCTTACTGAACTCATTCAAGCCTGAGTATAATAAGTCTATGAATATTTTGAAGTGATTTGCAAGTTTTAGTTCAAATTCCCTGTGTATTTCTGAAGATTAGGGATTTCAGTGATACTGTCTTTCTTGTTTTTGTCTTTCTGGCTTTGCATTAATGTTTACATCTTATTAATAAATTATCCCTTTTTTGTGTTAAATCTATTAAATACACTACAATTTGAAATACATATTTTTTATTATTATTCAAAATATAATCCAATTCTTCTGTACTATTGTTTGGATGATTCCATATCCATTTCTATTTTGGATATTTCTCAAAAAATAATAATAATAATAATGTAGTTTTCCATTTTCTACAAATCCCATGAGACTGTAGCCTTTTTTATTTTCGCAGCACTTCATTTTTCAATTATTTTATAATTCAAGCCTTAAAATTTCCCATAAATTTTTTTACATGTTGTTTGGTCCAATCATAATGTTCTGCACATTTATGTAAAAATTCTCTATTTCTTCATCAGAATGAAAACTTTTGAGGACATAAATCTGAATAATCTAAATTTAATATCTTCCATTAAGATTAATCTTTCCAATCTATTATAAATACCATTAAAATGATTTTTATTTATAATAAAACCAACTCCATTTACACTTCCAATATTTATGTTTTTATAATAAAGTGCATCAAATCAACTGTCCATCTTTTTTTTAACTTCACAGATGTTGACAATATCTCTTCATTTAAAAATGATATCTATAATTGTAGGTGGATAAATAAAATCATTATCAAATGACAGTCTGGAATCATAACCTTATGACTTGAATACATTCTGCCGTAAGCTGCTAATTATTATTTTAGCAGATCCCTTTATAGCCTCCAAGATATGAGAGACAATTGTAAATATAAAAGATGATTAATAACATGCATATTTATTCTGCCTTCAAGTAAATCCAATAGTTGTCTCAGTAAAGAACTACCAAATATCTGAAAAGAGCAATGTAATATTAGCCTTTCAGAGATAAAAGCCAGAAAATTCACCATGCTAACAGCTGCATGTTGATAGTAGCCCATCCATGGTAATTTACCACATGAATAATTACAAAGTAAAACAGAAACTACAAAAAGAACATATGGAATAGAAATATTTACAATTTCACTAATTTGCTCTATTTGATTTCTTTAAAGATTCTTTTCTACAAAATATATATGGTGAATGAATTCAGTTTTTAAAAAACCCAAAAATAATTTTATAGAAAACATAACTAACATACAAAATATAAAAAAAATAATCCAGAAAACTGATAGTTGTACTTCTAGTAGACATATGAATAAAATTTCTATAGAATGACATCATTCATTACTAAAACAGGCAAACCTCTCCATACAGTAGTGCCACTCAGTGCAAGCCAGAGTAATCAATGAATGCCAGAAGGCTTGTGCATAAAATCCCTATCTAATACCTACTCATCCAATATCCCCAGACTAGTTTCCAGTTTATAGCTAGGTGCAGTGCTCTCAGATCCAAGGCTCCTCACAGACGAAAGTCACAAGCTAGAAACTAGTTTAGGGATATTGGATGAGTATGCACTAGATAGGGATTACAATAGTCAAATATGTTTAAAAATACATATATACAAGCAACAAAGATTACAAATTATAAAATTATTATAAAAAAGCCTTTTTTGGCAAATTATGTTTTTTTTGCCCTTTTCAATATGTCTCCACGATTTAAAGCACATATAGCAACATCTATATCAACACATGAGAGAAGACAGATAAACAAATGGATATCTGACATGATCTATTATGTGATTTTTTTTCCTCAATTCTACTACAAAATTACTCTGTTATATATATTGAATGGATATATAACCACATATATTAATTAACTATCCATTCTTTATCCATTAACCACTTATTATTTAACTTAATGGATGTTTTGTATATATTCATACAGTTGTTTTTATTATACATGATGTAGTTTGTTTCATATATTTTACGTCTATTAACATTTTTAATATAATCAAGAACACTTATATTATCAATACAATTTTTTTTATGTCTGTACTGCAAATAATGAAAATAAATTGTATTGATAATATAAGTGTTCTTGATTATATTAAAAATGTTAATAGACGTAAAATATATGAAACAAACTACATCATGTATAATAAAAACAACTGTATGAATATATATAAAACATCCATTAAGTTAAATAATAAGTGGTTAATGGATAAAGAATGGATAGTTAATTAATTAATATATGTGGATATATATTTATTCAATATATATAACAGAGCAATTTTGTAGTAGAATTGAGGGGAAAAAATCACATAATAGATCATGTCAGATATCCATTTGTTTATCTGTCTTCTCTCATGTGTTGATATAGATGTCGCTGTATGTGCTTTAAATCGTGGAGACATATTGAAAAGGGCAAAAAAACATAATTTGCCGAAAAAGGCTTTTTTATAATAATTTTATAATTTGTAATCTTTGTTGCTTGTATATATGTATTTTTAAACATATTTGACTATTGTATATTTGAAGTGCAACATAAAAAAAGAATTAGTTTTAATTCTGATTCTTTTTCTGTATAGATAGGGATTTTATGCACAAGCCTTCTGGAATCCATTGATTACTCTGGTTTGCTCTGAGTGGCACTACTGTATGGAGAGTTTTGCCTGTTTTAACAACAGTTATGAGCAAGCATATGAAATGATCATGTGATGCTTAGTAGTTTGATCATTCATTATTGTGATGATGAAATTCCTTCATCTCATTGCTAATCATCAACTTATTCTTTCTCTAACAATCTTTGCAAGCATTATACACTTTCAAATGAGTTAGATCATAAGCTGATCATTTGTGCAACATGTAAGAATTTAGATCTGATTTAATCAAGTATTTATATGATCATTTTCTTTGCTGTTCTTAGAATTTTGTGTCTTACCATTAAATGTAGACACATACAAACTATCATTTACAAAATGCCACTAATATAGTGTATAAATTAAATCAACAAAATTTAAATAATTTTTTAAAATAAATATCTTACCAAGTAAAATATACTTACTAAAATACTGAAAATATAAAATAATGTTAGTTTTAAATGACATGTTTTAAAATAGATTTAAGATTAAAAACTTTTTCAAAATATATTCTTATAACTAATATATCAGTTACATATGCAATAAAGAAAAATTATTAAAAAATATAATGAAAAATTCAGATTAACTTACCATCTTAAAAAAAGGCTAAACTGAAAAAGACTCAATAAGATAAATGTTTATTTTGTAATTTATAGCTGACGTTTCAAAACACTATTTATGGTTTTTAATAGGAATTATTTTAAAAAAATTTTTCAGATTTTCAAACAGTAAATTTTTATGATTACCTGATGGTTTGAAATATATATTATAATGGACGCAGAAAGTAAATTTGTTGTTAATTGAAAGGAGATCCTTTGATTCCTCTTTATGGTATTATATGAATTGAGCAGAACAAATTGCTAATGTTTACTTCATATGTTCTTGTCACTGTAGCTGTTATTACTACATGATTAGTCATAGTAAATGAACATGCACTAACATAAACAAGTTAGTGTGGTAAGTTTATGGCATTTTATCCCCGAGTTTAAGATGGTCTTCCTTTTCAATTGGTTTATAGTCCTTAACCGAAATATCAGATTTTTTAAAGCAGGATGAATGCATGTGGATGTGAATGGGTTTTTTTTTTTCAACAATAATTACATTATTGCAGACAAAAATAAATATGGACCTTATTCCCAGGAGGTTATATATTTTCTAGCCTAGGCAATGTTTGGCAGCTGAAAACAGAGAGTATTAAAAATTCCCTGATTGTATATAAGTATGCTATTCTATAATGAATTTATATTCAGTTATTTAAAACTGCAAGTGAAAAAAGACTGCATGAAATGGAAAAAGAACCATCTAACATTAAATGTGACATTGTTGGACATTATAAAGTTAAAACAAAGTGAATGGATTATTTAAAAAGTAAACATGTATTTTACTACAAAGACACAAATATTGAAAACCAAGTGAATGAGATTCATTATAAATAAAAAGTGAAAGAATACCATAGTGGAGATTGATGGCATATAAGACAGAGTAGCTAGATTAATTACTTAAATTAGGGGAAATATTGAAACCTGTCTACGATTGTATTCCCCTTTTAAACTTACACAATTCTATATAAGAATGTATGAAGATTTGAATTCTGGAAAAAATGGGAGCTAGGAATAACCATATTGACTATTTTTAGAGTGAATATCCCAACTCATGATGACTAGCCTGGGTATCTAGTCATATTTCCTGATCATCATTCCATCAAATATGTCCAAGTATAAAGAAAGGTATACCTGCTACTGTAAAGATTATTTATTTAAAATATAATTGTCACATTGCAGAAAAATCTTTAAAACTAAAAACATCTATATGTTGAGTTCAAATCCCTCCCTCACTTTTTAGATGTTAACTCCTCAATTTATCCACTACTAGCTCAAAAGAAAAACATGGCATTGCATCATCATCTTTAACTAGGTTTGGAATGAGAGAGAGAGAAATAGACAACTAGACTTAAAATAATATGAATGTAATAAAACAAAAATGTATATATAGTATTTACATTCTTATATATAATACTTAGATATGAAACTAAGGCATAAAAAGTAAAATATAGATATATATTTTAGGCAAGTATGTTTTTATATCAGAGAAAATTAATTTAATTAGATTGAATTTAACTTGAGCTCTGATATGTTTACATCCAATATAAAACAATCATATAATTATTATTATTTAACTACAGCTTTAATAATATAAAGATTGGTAAAATATTGATCAATAGATAACAGATATATACAAGTTACAATAACTATTAATAGTTGAATAAGAAATTAGTTATAAATTCTATTTATTTTAGCATTCAAAAAAAAAATTATGGTAAAAAAAAAAAATGCATATTTAATGGGAAAACAATGCTAAAATTATTTAAAGAATATTATTTTTAATATTTGTTACAAATATTATTATTTTTATAAATGCCTTTTATTTTAAATAAAAATTTATTTTATCATAGCCTCAGAATTTTGATTTTACACTGTAATCTATTAAAAATATAGGTTTGAACCCTTTTTAAAAATGATGTATAAGACAGTTTTTAAGATTTAAGGCTTCATTTGATATACTTTCTTAAGTTATTCTCCAGATAGAATGATATGACCAAAATATGCATTCATCATGAATAATCTGACAAAAATCATGTGAAAGATGACAGGTAATGCTAGTTCTAGATCCTCAATGGTTGATGTATGTTGGAACAAGATATTTTTTAAAATTGACATCTGAAGGAGACTACATAATTCCAGATTTAATTAACCAGTGTATTAATTAGATTTTTTTCATCCCATCACATTGAAATTTTCAGCTATTGCATGATTTTCCATATTAGTTGTGTTAATAATTCATAAATTAGCTATGTATTTTAATTAGCTTAACTTTTTGGAATGTTGTTAAACAGTTTTTGCTGGATGAGGTAATCAAAAGTCAATATTACAGCTTTCTCTCTAAACATAATAACTAAAAAAAAAAATCACTGGCATCTTTCACAACTTTTTTATACTAACACTATTCAAAATCGCAGGTGATAAATATGAGTATTTTTATCTAATATTAGAAATTAATTTTTAAAAAATTATTTTTTCATATATAAATATCTTACTGTTTATAACTAACAATGAAAGAAAGAAATAACTTGCAACTTTTACAAAGAAAAAAATTCGGACCTGAATACTTATGCTTATTTTTCTTCTTTGTTTTTTATATATCTAAGTTAGTGGGTAAAAGAAAATCTTTTAAGATCAGACTAACTTTATTTTTAAAAAGAAATCTGAACTGGTACAATATCAAATGAAAATAATTTAGGTTTATTTTCCAATAAGTTCTCATTGAAATGAAGTACAGAATTTTTATATGGATATATAAAATGCTTTTGATTAGATCGAACGTTTTAAAATTATTATAGATTTTAATACTAGAATTGGTAAATGTTTGAAAGATGGAAGTTTGCAGAAAATGAAGAACTGTATATTATGAATTTTTTCTTTGATATAAAAACTAAATGGAAATGGACATGGAAATATCCAAATAAAGATACAGCAGAATTGGATATTTTGACAAACAAAAAATATGTACTTCAAGATTGTAACATTCTTACTAGATTCAACACAAGAAGTTATCTTTGATTAGTGATATATAATTATTACTCAATGCTATCAAGTCAATGTCAATTCACGTAGATTATAAAAATAGGATTTTTATAAAATAATCTATCATATTTGATTTTTTTGGTTCTCTAATGGTGCATTCCATTATTATGATTATGATGTATTAAATACTGGTAAAATCTGATCTTGTTGCTTTATTTCAATACTGACACATTGATGTTCAAACACATAAAAAAACAAATTTCAAATCAAAATTTTATGTTATACTATTTATGTTTAATATATGACAGTGACAATTAAATATATATAATAGTTATCCATTCAATAAATATGAAATAATGTTTTTACATAGAAAATTTAACCATAGGCATAAATAAATAATATTAAAGGTAGGTAAGAAACAGATATTCCACCATTGGTTTTTACTTTAATAACTGTATATTGGAAAAACATTTCAACATATTAAATTCTATACATTATTTAAAATCTATCTTTTCTAATCCACCTAAGGATATATCAAAGACATGAGTTACTTAAAGGTATAATACTAAATTTGATTAGCAATTCTGTATCAGAAAATAATTGTTTTCCATGTAGTGATAAAAGATGTCTTATATGCAAACATATTATTGTGATAAAAATAGTCCAAAGCACTAATAATAATTATGAATGGTGTATCCCTAACTATGTCAATTGTAAAAGTGTAAATTTCATACATTTAATAGAGTAATAGTTATTTGAACCATTATGTAGGTAAATCAGAAAATTTTTTATAATATTAGAATAACTAACCATAGATTTGGCATTTTGCATAAGAGTTAAGATAGACCAGTATCAAAACATTATAATTTACCAGATCATTCAATTGATGATTTGAGAATAGTGATATTTCAGAATGATTTTTTCTCCACAAGACAGAGAAAACAACGAAAAGTTTTTTATATTTTTAAATTCAAAACCTCATACTCACATGAAATAAACTTAAACATAGGTACTAGTTTCCTAATGCATTCTTTTATTATCTTTGTATATTTACATTTATATATATATGTACATGACTATAGATATACACGTCTCTTTAAAATTAATATTTAATTATTATTAATATATATTTATTTTAGTTTATACTACCTGTAATATTTACCATATATAAATATTTTATTTAGTTTTTATACAAATTTTAATATGACTACAGAATGATTTTTGTATATATATATATATACATTTCTTTATTTATACAGTTATATATATATATTGTACATTTTTAAATTAAGTTTAAATCCTTTGTGTACTAAAATAATAAAGCCAATTACTCAAGGCTTTAATAGGTTTATAAATGTAGATATTGGGTAGTTTGATTAGAAAATAATGCAGTTTTTTTTTTTTTAATGTACATTAAAAATAAATTTGCTAATGTAAAATTTTTTAACTAATAGGGATTTTTTTTTTTGGCAAATATGCTTGTAATTTTTTTAATACCACTATTTTACTGTATTTTTTTCTGATGAAAACCATTCCTTTGGTTGAAATATAAAAGATAGCAGTTTTACATACAAGTACTTTAGTTTGTATTTTTTTTCTATACATTTCCTTTAGTTAGTCTATATATATATATTCACAATTATTTCAAATAGTATTTGAATAATAACGATGATGAAACCTATTTATTTCATTGTTGGATGTGCTTGATCCCTTTATTAACAACTTACCTTCACTCAAAAGCAGATCTATGGTGAAAGTACTAAAACTACAATTCTAGACTCTATGGATGTGAAATCCTCAAAAAAAAATGATAGTACCTGACATAGAAAGTAATTGGAGGAAATAAACATTTTAGTGCTTATATTGATGCACTACTTATATATGTGTGTCTCTGAAAGAGGGAAAATTTTGTAAAATTGATCAATTTCATATTTTTATTTATCATTATAGAGATATGAAATAGTAAGTTTTTATATAAAAATGTAAGAATATTTTTTTAGTAAAGTATATTAAATGAAGCAATACAGAGTCTTCGGACCACTCAAAGAATTATGGAAAGATGTATGTTGGGAGTAACAAGAAGGGATCGAAAACACAATATATGGGTAAGAGAACAAACAGGTGTTACTAACCTCATTGAAAAAATTAAAAGACTGAAGTGGAGTTGGGCTGGACATATTGCTAGAAGAGATGATAATAGATGGACAATTGAAATCTTAAACTGGATTCCAAGAGATTTAAAAGACCCAGAAAGAGACCACATGTGAGATGGCTGAAATAAGAAAATATGCAGTGGTGATGTGGAGAAGAGAAGCTAAGGATTGGAGAAGATGGATTGAACTTGGAGAGACCTTCATCCTGCAGTGGATTGATAATGGTTGTTGATGATGATGATGATATATAGGGGAGGGAAATAAATGCATATTGAATATAGCTTATATGAGCTTCAAAATTATCCTTCTAAACCATACTTACTCAAATATCACTGCAAACAATAAAGCTTTCATATAGGTAGATTATGCTCTGGTATACCCAGGTCATGCACTACATATTTCCACCCAGATGCTCAGAATCAACATAACAGTTGCTTAAAAACTTCAAAAAATGGTCCATGGAGCCCAAATTTTTTAATTTCCTTCTTAGAGTAAATCTATATGCCTTGCCAACATTATACTTCCTAAGATATAGGAAATGTCTGAAGGTGACTATTATAAGGTTTGCAGTTTTCTGTACTTGAAAAATTTATGATGTATAGTTCCAAACCATTGTATATTGTTGGGCAGCTAAATTATCTGGAAGATATTGACTCTGTCTTTCTATTCTATGGAAGCTTATTGTAATATGAAGAGATTTTTGATGTGAAAGTATTGGAGAATTTATAGAAAAAGTTAAATTATTTTGGTGATATAGAGCTGC
Organism: Epiperipatus broadwayi; assembly: GCA_028023455.1. Classification (NCBI taxonomy): domain Eukaryota; kingdom Metazoa; phylum Onychophora; class Udeonychophora; order Euonychophora; family Peripatidae; genus Epiperipatus; species Epiperipatus broadwayi. The sequence continues at coordinate 5,782,989 of JAQFVV010012440.1, read as the reverse complement.
TTGAACAATTATATTTTATATTGAGAGATATGTTTTCAATAGTAGTCATCTTTTAATTTGTTCTGGATTTTGTGTTTTTCATTGCATTTATCCCACATAGAAGGGAAAGCCAAGGAAAGCAGATGGTTTGCTTTGGAAAATTGATGTGCATATCTTTCTGGTATATAGTGATCAGGCAGCAGTTTTATTCTGATTAAACTTAAGATGGTGTATTGATTCGAAATCTTGAACTATTTTCTGTAATATTGATATTTGCTTTCTAGAAGGGACAAATGTCATCCATATATGCAATGCAGGCTGTAATCTGGATGCTACTGTTGAATTTTAAGTATTAGCTGAATAAGGAGCTATAAGAAAAGAAATGTCTTAAAATTAATTTTGAGCCTGCTGGTCTATCAATTACTGTTTAAAGCTAAAGCTAAAAAATTCCACAACACTTCCAATATAAAGAACTTGCCTCTAATGCATTCTAAAATAAAAATGTACTTCTAACTTTAGTTTAAATCTACTTATTTTGATGCTCATAGGAAAATGGCAATAGAAAGTCTTATAGGAAAAACTCCACAGAACGAATCAAAAGAAATGTTAATATTGCTAACAGATGTTTAAAATTAATGATTTTAATGGGCATATAACCATATTTATGGAGACAGAAATATATATGAGCTCACAAAGGCATCAAAGTAATTAACTGAACTTTCTATTAACTTTTCTTGATGAATTATTATAGAGCTACAAAAGTTTTTCTCTTCTCACATGTGCTCATCATATAATTTTTAAGTGTAAATATATAAATACATTTTTTGTTATTATTAGATAACTCTGTTTGTTAATAATTTTGTTATCATTTTTCATCCAAAGTCCAAGCTGATTATTTATTTTGATAATTTAATGATAGTATTTAGTTGAAGGGAATAGTGGTCAGGAAATATAATTGAATCTGCATAGAGATTATTTTTTTATGTATGTTCAATTTGATTATTACTTGTGACTATTATAGATTTGTCAATTAAAAATAAATTGTTAGTAACTCCACCATGCACATGATCACCCATTAGTAATCTTTAAATTTCCTTAGAATAAAATTAATTTACAAATATTGTATTTTTCATTTTATTGTTAACTTGATTATTACCAATTGTTAAAAGAGAAGTTATCATTACAATATATATATATTGCACCAGATGAAAGATTTTGGTTGCGCATATACTGACCACAAGGGTGCCACTAGTCCGAAAATTTGGAACTAGACATTTATTTTAAGGGTGGACAGGATATACAAACCTGAATGCACTGGACTAAACCCAGGGAGAGCAAGAGCTTGTGAATGTTGTTCAGACAATTGAGAAAACACTGAGACAAATGTCAGCCAAAATAATTGCAAGAACTTTTTAAATTTATTAAACATATAACAAAATAAACATGAAAACTTGATCTACATTTTCTTAGCAGATCTTAACCTTGAGTGTATGTGAGCATTAATACATTAAATACCTAGGCGGACAAGTTCATTTCTCATCCATAACATAATAAGGACTTACATCTTCCTGCTAGCAATTCACCCAAACCAATTCCATTTTTCTTTATAGAGATTTAGAAAGATGGATGCTTGTGGAGAATAAACGGGACAGTGTAGACAAGTTTTTCTTAATCCGGAAAAAAAATGTCGGAACTAATAATGTTCTAATTCTGCAAAACGCTCATGGACAAGTACGTTTAAATGAGCGAAGGTTAGTTTCACACAAGAAAAGGTAAGATTACGGACTACATAATCTGAACTATAGAAAATAAATCTCTACCAAGAAAACAGAACCATATATTCGATAAACCACCAGCCAAAAGATCAGTGGTCTGCAGAAAATGTAAACCAAGTTTGATTAAGTTTAATGACAAATAAAACAAACAAAAGGACAGGGTAAAAGAAAACTACTAAGATCGACCTGAATATTTATCAAGGATTAATCATAGAGCAAAGAAAACATTAAGCATATAAAGGATCACTCGCCATATGCTCTCAAATAAGTAATATTTTAAGATGGAAAATCTTGCCACTAAAATTCTAATATAAAAAGAAATATATTAATATTTAAATTAATAGGTCACATATCATAAATATAATTTCTTTTAAGATTAAGCTGAGATTTGCTAGAGACTTAATTAGAGATTTAGCCCTGATTTTAATATGAAAGGTAAGCTGAGATTTGCTAGAGACTTAATTAGAGATTTAGCCCTGATTTTAATATGAAAGGTAAGTTACCTCGAGGTAATATTAATTTCTGCTGTTCATGCAAAGTTCAGTTTATAAAGAGTCTTGTATAGTGGCTTTAATTTACTCCAGGTTCAGAAAAATGAAAGCACTATCAGGATCAGATCTGGACTTGGCACTTAGATCATGATTGAGGTCACAATTTTGGAGCTCCGGAGGTTCATTTTTGGAAAGGTTTAGCCCATCATGTTGTGGAGATTCTTCATGGCATAGATTATAGGCATGGTGTCTGAATGGCCACTACTATCATGGCAAATAGTAGTATTATTGTCGGTCAAAAAAATCCAACTTGGTGATTCCCATTGTACTGGTCAACCGCAACCCATCAACTACACACAGAAACCGACTTCAAACCCAGACCGATTCCAGAACTAAATCCCAAACCAAACCGAGTTCAAACCCTGCGCACAAGTGACTGAGGTATAACAGAATCCATAGTACATGGTATAGCCTAACACTAGCTTGGTGGGAACAGACAATAATTCTGCCTAACTTATCTATATATAACTGTGTGGTGGATGCTCAACGCTAGATACAATCAATGCAATATATATATATTCTCGTGTTGTCGATACAGACAGTAATCAAATGACGGTGAAATAATTATTTAATGAAGAGAGAGACAAACTAGATTACACAAATGTTTAATAATTATTCTTACGATTAGATAAAATTTAAACACAATATAATTACTTGTTATATACAACATTACTTATTTTACTTCTAGTCTTTAACGGAAATCTATACATGTGTAATTGATGGACAACATTGCATTTAATATTTTGGTTTGCTTTATAATCATTTTATCTATGACCGGTGTAGGCAATACCACAGATGATTTCTTTTAAATATAATATTAGCGTAACTTAAACAATTAATTTGTTTATGTGATTAATTATGTACGAGAGATGTGAGAATCAGAGCAAACAAAACTTTAATTGTTTTATCTTTATTAGACTAAATTCTTTATTAAATTAAGGTCACCTCGTTGGTTTCAAACAGATCAAACCATCACGTACTAAGGGGATGGGGAATAAGCTTATATCTTCCAATATAGGGTGATGTGACTGGCTGCTATATGAAACAAATATAATAATCAGAAGTAATAGCTTGCGGTGTATTAACGAAGACTGGGTGGCTCGCACTTTGGCAAATATTCACACCCACTGAGGAGGCTAGGAGAATTTCTCTCTCCCTTGTTTGAAATCACTGACGAGACACCAAATCAAGCTATGGGAAGCGAAATATAGTACTAAACCAGTAACATGGTGAACGAATGCTCGAAGCAGAAATTATAAATATCTATATAAGACTTTATTTATTCCACCATACTTTTCCCACGTAACCGTCTGATAAAGTAATTTAAAACCACACGATAAGCTTAGAGAATCATATATTTAACTGTTAATTAATTACACTCTGAATCTCACACCCCCCTGACCGTTCGGAAGTAGTAAACACAACAATGGCTACCCTTGATTATTATTTTCCCCCCTCGTATCAGAAAACATGCAATTAAATAGATAAAATAGATTTTAGATATTAACTACCCAGTGACATAGAATAAAACATCCTTCATTAAACTATAACACATACATCAATTTAAAACCAAAATATATATATAATGATGGATAACATATCTATTTAAAATTATCGTAAAACTTAAGGCATTAGCAACTTGTTATTAAAGACTAGAGTAAAGAAATTTAACAGGTGGAAAGGGATACCTTTAACTACAGGTTTACTATATATATTTTATCAAAAGAACAAAAAACATAATAACAAATATTTAGCATACTTAGTACAGATTTAAATCTACTTATATAAGGGACTGGCATTAAAGAAAGTAAAAGTTCATGTAAATTAGATTTACCATTCTTTCTTCGTCCGGATGCGCTTCTTGCGATGATGATTACTTAGAATGTAGGCGCGCATTTGGTTTTTGATATAATGACATATTGGCTTTCAAAGTTTAGGGTTGGAAACTGGAACTATATGCATATGAAAGTTGGACAACTGGAATCACAGCACATGATATTTCGGCAGGCTAGGAAGGTTTCATCGGCAGGACAGGGATCAGCTTACTGGACCTAGCTCGACATTATCAAAGTTTACAGATCACTTCTTAACACTGCACTCTCCAAATTTACTCTGATGTTTTCTCCTCTTTCGGAGTGGTCAAGAAGGAAAAAAAATGATGCAATACAGAATGATATAATCCAGGATGACACAATCTGCATGATGCAATTTAACATGATGCAATCTAAAATGATGCAATTTAAAATGGCCAAAGTTCCCACAATTCTCCTGGTCATTGGTCACCTCATTTTGGACTCCGCCTTCCTTGATTTTCTGGCCTTTAGCGATTTCACTTTTATTATCCAGTCGGTACATCGAAATGTTTTTTTTTTTTTTTAAATAAATCTGTACAAGTATTAACTATTTAAAATTAAGAATTATTCGCGCAATGGAACTTTCTCTTTCTCTTTAAAATAATCTTATATTAGTATCCAAACCACACACACACACGATGTATATATTTTATTACTTACAATATTTATCTAAAGGATTTATTTAATTATTTACATAAGATATGACACACATGATTTAAGTTTTTGTGGCTTGAATGAACAAAGCCCCATTGCGCGAAATAATGGTTTATAGCAAATCTGCTATACTAAGATTTGAAAACAACAAAACAAACAAGGAAAGAAAGAAAAAAAAACCATGAAACTAAGATCAATCCTCAGATCGAACTGTTTCATTTCTTCTCACTTCAAAAAAAAACCAATAAAAAAAAATGTTTATACATATATTATCGAACCTGCATCGACTTACAAAGTCGTTTGACTTCAGAGAAGTCTGGGTGAGAATTGAGTTCAAACATGGGTCTAAAACAATTCATTTTATCAATCATCCGTTTGGTAATATCTGTTATTCATTACTCAAAAATCTATATTTAAATTATGGTCATTTACCCGGGTACCCTGAACTATATGTGCCCACTATGATCTCCCTGGGTCCGGAGGTATATATGGTTTTAATTGTTTAGCATTATAACTCCCTTGCAGACCCTTCCCTTTTAGTAAAAATGCATTCTCATGGCATTCTTCTACTATCTCGTATGGTCCATTATACAAGGGGAAGAACTTTTTGAATTCCTTCCTGGGTGCATTACTGGCTTTTGGGGATCTTAGCCAGACTTGATCCCCTTTTTTGAAGTTGTGATGCTGCTGTCCTCCTCTCTTAATTCTATTCCATGCCATGCGTTCTAGTTGTTTCCGGGCCCTGTCTTGGTCCATGCTGCGATCGATATGCACTTCCCCTTTTGCGGTAGAGTAGGGAAAATAGGCGGGCATGGTATACCGTAATGACGTGTAGGGAGAAAACCCGTGGATTCATTCATAGTGTGATTAATGCAATCCATGATGTATTGGATTTTATCAACCCATTTCCGATGGTCTGTCGATACGCACTCTCGGAAAAGTCGACCAATTTCTCTCATGACTCTTTCGCACGGGTTCGACTGCGGGTTTCTTATTGATGTTAGACGATGATTTATGTTCTGCTTCTTTATCCAGTTTTTCCACTCCTTCGAGGTGAATGCAGAACCGTGGTCAGAAAGTATGGTTTCGGGCTTACCTACCTCTTGGAATTGTTTTTCCTGAAGAGCCCGGGTTGCATTTCTGGTGTTTGCAGACCGAACTGGGTAAATTTTAATGTATTTGGAGACAATATCATATGATACCAACAAATACTGGAATGCTCTAAACTTGGGCAAAGGGCCATAATGGTCTATTGCAAGGACCTCATTTGGTTTAGTAGCTATCACCGGTTTTATTTGTCCTGCGTAGGACTTGTTGGGTATCACACCATCTCGTAATGGACATGATCTGGTGATACATTCTTGGCCAGTAGAATTGTCACCGGACCGCTTCTTCAATCTTCCTGGGTCCATAATGTCCTAGAAATTGGTGTACATGTTTAATTATAAGGGCCCTAAGTCTATTAGGTACCACAATTTTCCAAGGGGCGCTGTGGTCTTTGGTCCGGGTTTGTAATATGCCTTCTTCAATTTGGAAGTGGGGATATCTGTTTCACGACCGGATTTTTATCCGATGGTTTAGATAGGTCCTGGATGATATGGTCGTACTGTATGTTCTGCCAATATCTCAAATTCCGTAATTCAGCTTCTACAGGGCTTGATATAGTCGTAGTCATAATTTCCAAGGTTTGGTTCCTTATTTCAGGGTTTTGTATTTTCATTGGTATCGGGTGACGACTCAATATGTCTGCCACAATATTTTCTGACCCCGGGCAATAGTGGACTTGGTATCGGAATTGTTGGAGGGCCAGACTCCATCTGATTAGGCGGTCGTTAGTAAGAAAACTCTTGTTAAGAAACTCCAGGCAATGGTGGTCCGTGATAATTATCACTTCAGACCTCAACAGGAACTGCCAGAATTTCTGGCATGCCCACACAATGGCAAGAGTTTCTTGTTTCGTCATAGTGTAATGAACTTCTGCGCCTTTCAAAGCACGGCTGCAAAAATATATAACTTGGTGGGCTCCGGTGTCACTTATTTGGAACAGGATAGCTCCTAGTCCCTGTTTGCTGCTGTCCGTTTGTACGTAAAAGGGGCGATGGAAATCCGGGTGGTGCAGCATTACAGCCTGTAGAACATTTTCTTTCACATGGAGGAGTTCTTTGTCATGAAAGGGGTTCCATTCCCATTTGCGGTTTTTTTTTATGAGGTCTACGAGGTTACTAGTCTCCTGGGCGAAATCCGGATAGAACTTATGATAGAAATTGCAAAGGCCTAGGAATGACCGAACCTGCTTCGGGTTGGTTGGGGTGGGGAAATTTTCTATCGCAGCAATTTTATCTGGATGGACCTTGATTCCATGTTGGTTGATGACATGACCCAGGAAGGTTATCTCGCCAATGGCAAAATGGCTCTTCTCCAAATTTACGGTGATAGTTTTCTTTACATTCCCTGAGGAACCTTTCCAAATGTTGTAAATGTTCCTTCGGGTCCTCTGAGGCGATCACCAGGTCGTCCATATAACACACCATATGTCTGTATTTCTTCAGATAGGACCTGCCGCAAACAGCGCATTAGGCCCGCTCCGCTGTTTATGAGCCCAAAAGGGACTCTTTTAAATACATGAGTATACCCGTTATATCTAAAGGCCGTGTATTTCCGATCCCTTGGGTCCAGAATTAGCTGCCAATAGCTCGCGGTCAGGTCCAAAGTTGAAAATACGGTTTTACCCGCCAGCTGTACCAGTACCTTGCGAATAGGGGGGGGAGCATCTCTTTCTGGGATGGTGACTCTGTTCAATTTTCGGGCATCCAAACACAACCGCAAGCTCCCATTCTTCTTTTTAACCACCACCAACGGGTTGTTATACGGTGATGGGCCGTGTTCGATAATACCCCACTCGATCATTTGACGAATCTGGGCTTCTACTTCCCCTCTGTACTGGAAGGGTATGGGGTAAGTTTTGGATGGGATATATGTCTCCTCTTTTACTCGAATCCGATGTGTATACCCTCTAATTTCGCCTGGAGTAGGAGAAAAAATGGCCTGGTATTTCTTCAGGATTTTCTTGATCTGATCCGTGTCCCTAGGTTCTGTGAGAACAGACTCCTGCACCTTTTTATTGATGGCCGATGGGTCGACTGACTGGACCAAGCAACTTTTGCAGTAAAATAAGTAATGTTGTATATAACAAGTAATTATATTGTGTTTAAATTTTATCTAATCGTAAGAATAATTATTAAACATTTGTGTAATCTAGTTTGTCTCTCTCTTCATTAAATAATTATTTCACCGTCATTTGATTACTGTCTGTATCGACAACACGAGAATATATATATTGCATTGATTATATCTAGCGTTGAGCATCCACCGTGCAGTTATATATAGATAAGTTAGGCAGAATTATTGTCTGTGTTCCCACCGAGCTAGTGTTAGGCTATACCATGTACTATGGATTCTGTTATACCTCAGTCACTTGTGCGCAGGGTTTGGGTTTGAACTCGGTTTGGTTTCGGATTTAGTTCTGGAATCGGTCTGGGTTTGAAGTCGGTTTCTGTGTGTAGTTGATGGGTTGCGGTTGACCGGTACAGTAGGTTAAATTTTGGTGCCCAACGAATAAAATCAGAATCACTTCAACAATGCAGCAGTTCAATAATAGAAAAATCTGGATGAATCCTCAGAAACAAGAAGTTGAATAATCTAAGCAATCAGAATAAATAAGCTGAGTGACTAGAATAGTCTCTCTGAATCTGAATGAATCAAACAAACAAAAAAACCCCAGAGAGCTATTTATGTCCATCGTTATCTCCCGCGCAATTTTATTGCAAGTTTCAACCTGGTAAATCTCTATCTCCCGCTCAATCTTAATTAGAAAAACAATATCTGACAAAGCTTCATTTTACAAAATTAATTTTTTTTAAAAAAAACATGCCAAACTAAATCTCAGCTTTAAAAATAAATCAACTTTTTTTTTTTTTTAAATAAAATATTTTTATAAAAAGATTAATTAAACTTTGCTTGCTTTTAATTATTTAAAAAAACAAACAAGCATCATAAAAAAAAAATTATTTTATACTAAAATCAATTGAGAAAAATATAACATTTCAATATAAATAAGTATGTGCGTTATTGCATATATAAAACATGGTTATAATTTTCGGATAGAACTTTTGAATCGGATAACATATCCGGTTCAAATATATATATGTCAAAATAATACATTTATATATATAGGCTATGTAAAACAAGTTTAATGAATAAAGTGCAGACAGTATTTATTACAAAAGGCATATTCTGCATTAAATGCATTTAAAAGTAATTTTAAAAATATGAAATAATTTGTATTTATATGTTGGAGTATTTCCATCATTTAATATAAGTATTAAATGCCTTTTAAAAAAATTAACTTTATTTAAATATTCCATATACATTCAACTGTTACTAATAACAGACAGTTGAATGTATTTGGAATATTTAAATAAAATTATTTTTTTCTAAAGACATTCAATACTTATATTAGGTGATGGAAATAGTCCAATATATAAATACAGCTAAAATACCATCATCATAAACCTTCAGGAAAGCATGAAGTGATTTGTATTTTTTTTTTTTAATTATTTGCTTTCAAAATGATTTTTATTTTTTTTAAATATCATCTTCCAGAATGCTAATTATCACATTTATCCACCAAATCCTGTCTTCATCTATTCATGCACATTCTTCATAGACCGTAGAATATTTAATCAGTGATATTCTACAACTTTTGGCCTTTTTCTACTTCTAAAATTCTCTCTGATATTTCAATAAATGCCTCAGATATTTAAGTTTCTTTTTAAGCATTTCCCAAGTGCCCTTAATTTGTATTAATCAGATACTCGTGCACACACACACACATATATATACTCATCTTTGATAATTAAACCCTGCATTACACACTAAAAATTGTTTAGAAACAATCTTTACTGTTAAAGTAAGTGAGAAATAGTTTCAAGCTTGATTAAAAAGAATTTACAAGATCAGATAATTCAGATGCTGTCAATAAGTACTCTAATAAACAAATCAAAAATAAAATAAGATCAAACATTACGGCCACATGATTATAAAAAATTTGAAGATATGATGTTCCTCATTCAAATACTAATTGTGTTTATTTTGAATAGAAATTGACAATTCTAATCCAAATCAAAAATGATTGGTTTCAAAAATTATAATTAAAAAGTAAAAATAGTTAGTTTTTTTTAATTGCAAATTCTAATAAGCAATAAAATTGCTTGATTTAATTTTTTAATTTATAGATTAACATTTTCAATATAGCTTTGATGGCTCTATCTGGCCTGTTGTGTAGAACATCTATGCATATAATACTTACATATATATATATATTGGTTGTATGCATAAGCAGGTTAGCATACTGATGAAATAGTAGTGCTCTCATACACACACTACATTTCTGCAAAATAATAATGCTTACTTTACATAAAAAAAAGTAGTGAAATATTTATGATAAAACAAAAAAAATTGTTAATAATAGACTGAAAAAAAAAAGATAATATTTCAAATATTAATCTAATTTTAAATGTTTAATTAATTCAGAACTTTTGATTTCTCAATCTTTCTCGATTAATAACTTTTCTAAATTAAAAAACAACACATAGTAATAATTAAACAAGACTTCTTTAATTTTCAGTATATGTTGATAAGATAGAATTGCATATTTCATGTCTTTAAAATGCCTTACCTGTTAAAAACTTAAATATTAAATCTATTGAATATGTACTTAGAATACATTTTATATACTATATTCCACATTAAATTTTATAATTGAATATTTGGCAATAACTTTTTATTTTAACTTTGCTTTATTTCAATAATGTTTATGTAAATTAATACACTGTACAGGCTTACACACACCTGCACATATATAATGTAATATATAAGGGATTTATGATGGATTTTAATAATATTTAACAACTAATTTTTTTTTAGTTTTTTTTTTTTTTTTTGTAATAAAATTATTACAGGCAGTGTCCTAGTTACGAACTTAATTGGTTCCTGACATGTATTTGGAAGTTGAAATTGTTTGAAAGTGGTATTCAAAATACAGTATTTATTTTTTATTGATTAGTATCCGGAGTTTTGTTAACAAATTTATCAAGAATTAATTGAATTGTATTCTTTTTCTTCTCTTGATAAAAAATTCTGTAACATTCTGTGTCATTTTTTATTGCCCTTTGTACACGAGATATACACTCTCTATTGGTATCATATTCTTCCATGAAGGGCAAAAATTTGTCAAGATGCTTGAAGGCTTCATTCATATTCTTCATTGCCAAACTCTTAACAATAAGTTTATTATCAGGTTCTTCATTTGGTATAGTTTAATTAAGTCTTCATTTGACAAAGGTTCTGAGTGAGATTGCCTTAACTCATCAATATCTTCTTCAGTGACATTGCTTGCTACAAATTCAACAGCAGTCTTTTTTTAATTCTTTCTTCCAATCTTCATGAAAACTAAGAGCCTTAGCTTGAATAATTGATAAACTGACTGGGATGTCTTTTTGATGTTGATCTTCAATCCATAAAACCAAAGATTTCTCCATTTCATCCACTACTCTGCCATGTCTTTTTGAAACAATATCTGAAGAAATATTTCCACAATTTTTAATATATTCCTTAATTTTGTTCTGGTTTTTCACAAGTGTCTATATCGTTGATCGGTTTAAATTACATGAACGTGCATTCACCATTTTCAGTACATCTAATTATATCAATTTTTGTCTCGACCATTTGGGGTTTATGAGACATTGATTTCTTTTTGTTTGTATCAACGCTGCTGTTTTTTTGTTTCTCATTCATGTTTTTCATCAATAAAAATGAAAAAAATTCACTGAAACAGAAATATAAACAGTGTATATGTAACGTAATCGCGCACAAACTACTTCTAAAAGCAAGCACTAATCAAATATGATCCTGTTCAAGACAGTCTGTAATGATGCTAAAAATAAAAGTAATGTCAGAGTGATGGGAAGATTTATCGTATTTTATGTACGTTCTTATAGTTCTCTACAATATACTTTTAATCATTTTCTAAATTCCAAAGTTTATCTTTCTTTAGAAAAAATTCAATTATGAATGTAAATAGTTTTTTTTGATCAGAAACTGTAAATTTGTAGCATTAATTACTAAAAGGAATTTTTAAATTATTAAAGTACTAAAATATTGTACAATTTTGAATACCCATTTCTTTCTACAGTATATAGCACTAATTACACATGAAAGTATATACATAGAGAAAGATCTAAAGTCCAAAAGCGATTACTAATAGCAAAATGTTTATAACTTGAGTGTTCATAACTTGGGGACTGCCTGTATTAGATTTATAATAAAGTAACTAGAATCTTTCTTTTTTTCCAGTTATTATGTTAGTAAAAAAAATGTAATTAAAATGACAAACTAACAAAAAAAGACAAATGTATTATCACATTAATCATTACTGTGTTCATTTATTTTTTAATTTTATTTTAAAATATATATATATTTAAGATTAAATATAAAATATTACTTGCCAAAATAAATCTAGTGGTTAAGAAAATTTGAAGTACCCCTCATCATTTTATCATGTTAGGAAATTTTTATTACACAGATAAAGCAAGATTTTTAATAATATTATGCTTTTTAATGATGTAAGTGATTTCATTGTTTTATTTAAATGTGAAATATTAAATATTTTTTCTTAAGAATTTGGCAAGTCAAACATAATATACTACACTGTCAATGATCAAGTGTTATTACTTGGTAACAATTTTTATTGCAAAATTTATTCTGATCTGTCTACATACATTCATGTCATTGATGAAGATATATATATGAGGCCTAAACTCATATTAGGCTTAAATTATAACTATAATGATACAATAATTATGGTTGCATAATTATTCTGTATTGCAATACAATTAGTCTATATGATTAAAATAAAATAAAATTTTCAATTATATATATTATTCTTTATATTTATGTAAAATTTAAGCAGCCAGTAAGTAAAATATAACAAGTAATTCCAGTTGCTTCATTGCATAATGTGTACTCATTGATCCACCTTTTAGAATAAGGTTTTATATAAAAATAAACTCACATTAAGCTATTTTATAAAAATATCACATACACTAAGAAACAGGAACTTGAGAATTTTAACATGAGACACATCTCACCTTGTCTATGACATACACATTTTAAATTAAGCTTGCAATATATTTACCAACATACACAAAAATTCAAAATTAACCAGCTTTTCAATTAGTTGTTCCTGGCCAATGCAATGAAATGTTGAATTTATAGCTTAGGAGAAAAATAGGATTTTTTATACTGCCTTGATAAGGAGTGCAGGAGTTGAAAGCGCTTGGAAATAATGGTTTTATTTATTAAAGATTCTCTGTTTTAGCAATTGACGAATTCTTATATTGTAATTTATCAGTTATAGTAAAAACTGTTGTAAACAATAATCATAAAGAAATGCTTTTCTAATAATTTTTTGTAATAATAATATCTCACATGACAGGATAGATGAAGGATATTGATTACATTAATATACACCTTGATGAAAATCAATTTTTGTTTATTCTAGATAATGACTATCTTATATTTCCTTCTACCTGAGATCAGAAAGAACTCCATTTCTCTTAACACTTTAAAAAAATCAGATTTTTTTAAGACTTCAATAATTTAGTTTATAAATATGTATGTGTTATAATAAAATTAACTCTAAATATACATTTAATTTTCCCTCTTTTTTTTATATCTATATTCAAATTTTACATCTATTTCTATTAATTCTTTAATAACTATTAATTATTAAAACAGGCAAAACTCACTATAAGAAGTGGTGATGATGTTTATTGGCTTAAAACTATTAATTATGTTAAACATGTGGTTAATTATTCAAATGTTTTTCAGACTGATTAAATAATTTATATATATATTCCAAATCTATAACATAATTAAAAGATTAAAATAACTTAATGCTTAAATAATTATTCATCTTAAACAAATTTAAAGATTGAGATGAAATCTGGCATTGCAATAAAATATCTTATTGTCTATCTGGATTAATCTGTGCATGTATATGCATATTTAGAATAAATAAAGTTTAATAAAACCTTGTATTATACATACAAGTAGTATATTAAATTTATTATCAATGTACTCTAGAAAATTAGCATTAAGCTGAAAATCTGGACTTGATATTGAGCAAGGTCAATATATTTAAATGAGCTCTACTACATATTCTGAACTGCATAAATATCACTGGATACCTTCTAGTGGGACACACACCATTTTATACAATAATGTGAGCAGCATTGTAAGAAAAATGCAATGTGTGCGCTAATCGTAATAGAAGTCAATGAAATGGTTATCCTTTCATTTTTTTGTTCTAATATATATATATACAATATATTAAAGTGAAGACTTTAAGGAGCAGTAATTCATTTTATTTACCTTATTACAGATTCAACTAGTACATAATCAATGGAAATTAAATAATGATGGTTATATTCAGATCCTCAGACTAGTTTCTGAATGTTAGCCTTCTTCAAAGAAGTGAAGATGGCTATTTGCTGTGTGAGTTCAAATTCTATGCTCACAGAAAAAGACCAATACCACAAACTAGTTTTGGGATTTAAAAATAGTGCAACTATCTAATGCCCATTGATTATTCAATCTATATGACTTAAATTGAATAAATAATAAATTACTATTCACAATTCAGTTTTAAAAATTGTTTATATTTATTCATAAATTCTAAATTTTGAAAGATAGGATCTAAATTTAGATTTTTAAGAGTAGTTTCACTTGTAAAGAATATTCATAAAATATAAGACTATGCAACCATTTTTATCCCAAACACTTATTAAAAATAACTTTAATGGATTATAACTTATAAATCATACATATAATAAATTCATGATTCATTGTTTTTCATTAAAAAATTTTAGATAAGAATAACTGAGACAAAGTATAATTCAAATTTTATAATTTAAAATATCTCTTGTCTACTATTTGAAAAATGTGTGTGTATCTGTATAATTTTGATATCCTAGCAATTACATATGTTTAAACATTAAATTTAACATTAATTATAGTAATTAGATACAGTACAGAATTTTTATCATAACAATTTTATTTTATTAATTAAAAAAAAATAACAATCTTGCTTGGTTTTTATTTAATTTTACAAATAAGAAAAAATGTTAAATCTCATTAATACCTGCTTTAAGAAAAAGTATGAAGTTTTATGTGTTAAGAGTCCATCCAAAACTTTGATAAAGTTGACACATTACTTTCTAGGATTACTCTCACTGTATCAAATAATAATAACTGATTTAATTAGAAAGAAATCATGAGGGAAAAAAAGGAATAAGGATGGACAATTTTTTATTCTGACAATTACACTACATTGATTTTCAAAAAATGTAAATAAATTTCAATTACCTATTTTTTGGGAATATGATTCTTTTTTGTGTTTCTAAGCAAAATTCTAATAACATTGTAATTTTTACACATTGTTATACTTAATTACTATACAGTTATTTTACATTTTTATTTATACATTACTTTTATTCTACATTTACATATTCGTTATATTTATACAATTATTATTATTTACATATTCATTATACATTATGTGTTTATACCTTGACCTTGAATACTGCAGTTGTATATATATTAGAGTAAAAATATAAGTGATCTAAATATTTAGATCATTATTTTTTTGTTACCTCTTCTCATATTTATTGTTATTATCTAGTCATTCAGATTTTTTTATCTCTATTTCTTACATATTGATATATATATACTGATTCACCTTTTGACGATACCCAAAATGTTAAAAATATATTACTGTCATTGTATGTGTAAGTGTGTGTATATATAGAATGTGAGACTAGACTTCAATGCCTCTTTAAAACTTAGAAGACTACACGCGCATTGCGCAACTTTTAAGAGATTTATATTTAAGTAGTTTACATTTTATTAAAAAAGAATATTACCTTTCAGTATCCAGATTTCATAAGTTTGAGCACACTATTATTTAAAAAAAAAAAAAAAGGTAACAAAATAAAATAAACTGTAAATGACTATAAGTTTCATTTATTTTTATACAAGATATTAATTGAATTAAAATAACGCATAGTAATTAACGATCGCAATGATCAACAGATAATCCGAAGCAACACATTTAATGTAATATTGTAATAGTAATATATAACACATAAAACTTAAACAAAGAAATATTAACAACACTCAGTTAAAAACAGAAATACTTTTCACTTACTTGATTGATATAAAAGTAAAATTTCAATTCACTTATTTATCATTCATTTAAGTAGAGGTAGTGATAAATTTTAACACGATTTGAAAGTGAGGCCACAATGTTTGTCACGTGAAAAAAAAATAATGAAAAAGTCTGCCTTAATACCGTTTCCATTCTTTTTTTTTAAAAAATAAACTTTCAAAACTAAAAAAAACATTTCTATAAATTAATTAAAGAGCATTTATTGTGAAACTTCTGCAATTACACTTTTTAACAAACAAGGAAAAAAACAGTTAATGATTTTAAATTACTAGTTGATAAGGAAATATATTAATATAAAGCGTGACATTATGTAATAAATGATAACACCCCTGCCTTTTTAATTTAGTAAATGCTACCGTTCATTTATTAACAAAGAAATAGGAAAAGAACAAACGTAGTCTTTTTTTATTATTACTGTATTTTATTTTTTGTTTACTTAATTACGAAAAATTACAGCAATATTTTGAAGTTAAAATTTATTGATTTAGTCTTCTTTTAAAATTATTTGATATTTATTCAAGTTATCAGCATTACTAATGTTACTACTAATATGGCATAAAACTGAAGTCACCAAAATATATAGTTTCTTGTTTGCTGTCCAATCTATATACTATTCGAATCATCATCATTTTCAATTATTATTGAATTACTGCAGGATGAAGATTCCCTACAAATTTAAACCAATTTGCCAAATTTCTAGCCTGCTTCTCCATAGCACACCGGCAAACTTCCTCATTTTATTCATCCAACTCACGTGTGATCTTTTTCTAAATCTTGTACAATCTCTTGGGATCCAGCTTAAGACTCCAACTGCCCATCTATTGTCATCTTTTAATAATATGTCAAGTCCAGTTCCATTTATGTTTTTAATTCTTCCAATGGTGTCAGTGACACTTGTTTATTCTTTCAACTATGTATTTCATTTTCAATCTTTTATTTTTACTCCTAACATCTCTCTATACTTCATTGAGTAATCTGAAGTTTTTGTATTTCTCTTCTGTTAAGTATCCAAGTATCAGATCCATAGATAAGAGTTGATAAAACACATCTATTAAAAACATTTCATTTTAAGCATAAATTTATTTGATATAGCGTGTGTATGTGATTACACTAACTTTGTTGTAATTATTTACTAATTATTAATATTTTTTAAATATTATTTTTTATATTTGATTACACTAGTAATTTGGAGGGGGGTGATCACGTGATTACATTGGCAAATCCCCCTCCCCCATTTTGTTTTTTGCCACATTTCTTTTAATACGTGAGTTATTTATTATTTCTACCAAAAGCACTTCGTCCAAATTTAATTCTACGATTAATTTCATGTATTATTTTTTCATCTATATTAATAATCTGACCAAGGCACTTGTACTCATTAACTTCTAATTTATAATTACCATCTTTTATTTTCTTCTAAGAAAATCCATTGAACATTTAGTCCGTTTAGCATTTACCTTTAATCCTATTTTGTTACTTTCATCTGATAACTCTTGCAAGTTTTAGAGACATAAAATCATTTTGTTGCACCATTCCCAGTATTAATCTTAATATCACCACATAATCTAATCACTGCTGTTGCAATGGCAACATCATGGGTTTATATCGTGATGATCAAAAACTTAAATTATTATGAAAATGCTTATTGAATCAAATGCCTTTTATATACCATCATTTACAAATTCAAAGCATAATGACAACCCATATTCATTAGTTTTTTTTTTTATATTTTTTTTTTCAATAGTTGATTGTGATTTATTTTGCTAAAACCATTTTAAAATCCAGTTTATTCTTAGTTGATTAGAATCCAAAGATTACTATAGATGAATTATAATAATTTTGGTAAGAATTTTATATAAAACTGATAGAAGATTGGTATGTCTGTATTTTTAATATCCTCTTCATTATCTTTCTTAAACATCTTTATTACTACTGCATTGTTTCAATTATCTGGCATAATTTTATTGTTTAGATATTTGGCATATAAATTTGTCAACATTTTTTTTATATATATAATTAAATCAAATTAACATTTTTTATTATATTTCCACCCACTTCTTTTAAAATATCAATAATAATTCAATCACTTCTGAGATCTTGTCACTTCTTTAATATTTGCATGCCTCATTTCTTCATTTAAAATATTTAGCAATTCAGAAGACATAATAATTATAGGAGATAATTTTATTTGTTTCTTTTTTATGTAACTCTTCAACACATTTGTTGATATCATCTCTCTTTTTAGTAATAGTTCTATCTTTTCTTCTTATTGCAAAAATAATTTTCCTTCCAATACCAAGATCTTGTTTTACACTTTTGTTATTTATTTTTTTACTCTAGCTTTTGTTGCCATTTCACAATACTATTTTTTATAGCATTATTAACTCTTTTTTATACCATTTTACAAAACTCTAGATATTCAATTTTTTTTAAGGGATCATATTAAAAATCTATCATAGTTTTTATTTTCTTCATACATTGTCTTGTCTCAATAAAAAATTTACATGTAAATTACTGCTTTGTTTTGTCTTTTCTTTTTTTTTTTACCAGCTATCTTTTTTGCAGTTCATAATAATATATCAATTAGCCAATGATTTAAATCAAATCTGAATTACCTTCAAAATCTGTTAATATATTCAAATGATTGACAAGTTCTAATTTCAATTCATTAAACAGTTCTGAAAGCTAGGAATACCAACTGTTAATTCTGATTTTCTTAATAATTTTCATTTCTTTAGTTTTGCATTAGAATGCATCATAGGTCTTACTAATTGATGAATTTCCTGTAATGAATCTATTAAAAATATTATAATCTTGAAGTACATATTTTTTGTTAGTCAAAATATAATCCAATTTTGCTATAATTTCATTTGGATGCATCCATATCCATTTCCATGTAGCAATTTTCCCAAATAATTCTTAATATACAGCTTTTCTTTTTTGCAAAACACCATAACTCTATAGCACCCTTTTATTTATATCACCATAACTATATTTACTCACAGCACTTTCAGCTCAATTATCAATCATTTATTTATTCTAGCATTAATGTTTTCCATTATAATTTCAAAATGCTGTTTGATCTGATCAAAGGCATTTTATACATCCATAGAAAAATCCTTTACTTCATCACAATTAAAACTTGTGGACATAAACCTGAATGATATATACTTGTTGTCTTTTATTAACTCATGTTTCTGATCTTGCCATTCTGTATGATATACCTTCATTCTCCATGATATTATTTTTTTACTTTTTATTTATAATGAATCCCATTTCACTTATGCTTTGAATATTTGTGTCATTGTAGTAAAATACATGTCCATTTTTAAAATCAATTGTCTCTTCACATTTTTTTCTAACTTCACAAAGTACTACAATGTCCCATTTATTATTAGACAGTTTTTCAAATTCATGCAACCTTCCTTCATTTCAAAGTGATCTGCAGTTGTAAATACTTTAATATAAGGTCATTATTTAGTGGCAATTTAGATCTGCAATCGGAGTATTTTTAGCACCTTCTACTTTTTCTCTCCAAGCACTGCTTTGGCTGGCAATTTTAGCCTCATGGGAATATGGCCTTATTTTAATTTTGTCTGTCATGATTGTAAATCCCTACTAAAGAAGAAAAAAGTTCATTCACATTCATTCTGCCTTCAAGAAAACTCAACTCATAGAGAAAGGCCATGAGGTTTCTTGATTTTAAACTCAGAGATAAATGTCAAAAAACTCACAAGTACTGGCTGATCACATTAGTATACTATATGAATAATCATATAATAATATCAGCTGCTATAACAAGAATATATGGAGTGGATATTAGAGATTTGCCTGCTTAGTTCCTTTAAGGTCTCAATGAGAAATCATACGGTTTTCTTTCGGTTAACAATAGACTTTGAGAGTTTTTTATTTCAGACTATTAGTCTTAAAAAATAAAGTCCATTTAAAGATGGTTAAGGATTGCATAAGTATATTTGTTCCAGCTTTGAATCTTAAATCTTTGCTGTTGAAGACATAGTCCAGAAAATGATCTAGGTTATATATATATAACATCACAATCACTGAATGTCCATTGATGATTCAGTTTTCAGTTAATGTCTCTAAAATAGAATGAAAATTGATTTTGAAAATACTCGAGTAAGCTGAGAAAATTGTGATTTATTAATATAGAAAAAAAAAAAATAATGAGAAGTTTATTAGTTAATGTTACTGAAATACATTGTGAAAAAGGATTAAACTTTTTCATCATAGTAATTTAATATTTTTTATTAGATATAATGACAATAGTCAAGGAAGCAGCAGAATTATACTGGAAAATAAAAAGAACACTTAATAGACACCAACAATCTAAATCAAAAATAATCTATGTCAAGAGGGAAGCTATTAAATCTCTCAAACTAGGCAATCTATAATCATTCTCCTTGATGGCAAGGCAACACTATAATTTTAATTGATATTAATGATTATGATAAATTAAGAGAGCTTCTCATAACAGGCCAATACAAAGAGGTTATAAAAGGTCCTATAATCACAATAAAAACAAATTTATGTGCATTGCTCAGAAATTATCACAAATACTTAATTAATTCAACAAAAAATAATATTTCAGTAAAATTTCACATTTTTATAGTCTACCAAAAATCTATAAGAACCATATTCTATCAGGATCTATTGTTAGTTCTAAAAATTTACCATGATAAAACTTGTCGTCAATATTTTTTCTTAAGATTCTTCACCCTTTGCCATTAAAAGATACAAATCTTTGTCAAAAATTTACTTTGTGGAATTAATAAAAAACATTGAAAATTGAAAGCTTTAATATGGAAAGGTCATTCATAAATGTACTCTGTAATAAAATATCTATTGCAAGGAAAAGATTAGATGATGATAATATCTTATGAATCAGAAAAATTATTTCTATTGATAATATAATTGAGGTTTTAATATCATCTATAACAATAATATACTTCCAAAGCAACACAGAATCCTTTTAGTAAGATTAAGAAAAAATTTTGAGAAAACCATGAACAAGTATGAAAACAAATTGAAACTCATTCGGAAACATATTGGAAAATATGAAGCATTTCATATAGTGATCTAAGCTATTAAACAGTGAAAAACTAAGTAGCAATGATATGGATAGATCCCATCATTACAACAACAAATGCTTTGAGCAAAATAAAAATCAAGCAAATAAAACATTCTAGAGAAATGCTGTTCATGTAGTCATAAGGAATTGATTTCAATATGATAGTTCATCATAATAATAATAAAACCTGTTTGATACTATAAGTGACATGTCAACATATTATTAGCACCAAATTATATTTTTATGTAATAATCACACTAAATATTGTTTTAAATGATCAAAAATGTTAATTTGCATCATACTACTTAGCATATGTGAGTATAAATAATATTATAAACTGATATCTAACTAAAGAAAGGCAAACCATTCTATGTATGTAATTTAAACTAAAACACTATTATCAGATGGACCAGAGATTTAAATCACATGATCATCAAGATAGAACTATTAGCCAAATGTATAAGCATTTAGAAAATTTACTATTTGACTTTACATATTGTAATGGTCAGACTAAGCATATTTGAATGATTTACATTTATTTTATTGATATAATTTATACAGGCACCTCTGACTTTAACTCTTTTGAAATAAACCAAACATGTATATTTTAAACAGTATTTTATTTCTTGGAATAACTATGCCCATAACATGTAATCCCTATTTGTAATACCTGGCTAGATCATGAAGAACACAAGTTACTCCTGATGAATGAATGCATACCATACAACATTTACATTTAAAGAAGTTAGCAAATCATATAACAATAATTTGATTACAAAATAGAATTATTAATTGATGTTGAATTTATTTTCTTTAGCAAAGTTTTTCTCTAATCTTTATATTATTGGCTTATCCCATATAATACATGTAGGAAAATAATTATTACATATTAATGTCTAGGTTTCCTTATTGAATTGAATTTTAATTTTTAATTACGCTATAGAAAATAGAGTAGATTTGCTGTACAGCAAACCCCAACTTCAATAAACTTAAAACATAACTCTACATACATATGAATCTATAAATATCAAACTTTTCTTTCATTCATAAGTTTCCTATTATTGACACATATATATATATATATTCTGTATGGGATAGACATCAACACTATCTTTATATAATAATAACTTTTAGGAATGGCCTTTTTATCCTGATCCTAATTTAATAAAATTATAACTTATATAGGTATGGCTTATTCTGAGATTGATCTCTAATTTGTTAAAATTAGATATGAATATATTGTCCCATATGGATATAAATATAAACTATTTGACCATGAACAAACCATCGCATATATATGTTATAAATTCACATACACAAAATCTAATTCTCAGTAAAATTCTCCCAAAGAGTTAATATATAATAACTGAACAATTTTTTTCTTTTGTTTTGTTTTTCCTTTTTAAAACTGAGAATTTCTACAACATAATAAATGAGTTAACTGGAATTAAATACATATTCAAAAATAGTTAGGATAAATTTCAATCAATCGTTTTAGATATAAAACTTACAAAACAATAGAACTATAATTTACTTCTTTTTTATGATATAAAACAAACAAGATAACTGTGATTTACTTTTTCTTTATGACGAATGTTAAAACAATTCATATGGACCATAATATGCTTTTGTAAGCCCAATATCTGCCATTTGAGATATGCATTGTTTCTCTGAAAGTAATCTGTCAAGCTTTTCAATTTAGATTAATAAATATATTTGAATATTGAGTGCAATGTAGAGTGACTGAATAATTTTTTTATTAAAATTAAAAATAAAATGTTTTATGTCATATTGAATAATAACAATGGACTTTATTAAAGTTAAAATAAAAAAATTCATGCTTCATGAGCTAAATTTTAAAAGAATGTGTTATTGTTGTTACCAAGTAATGGAAAAAGCTCAGAAAAAAAAAAAAAAAAATATTCTGAAAAATTTTGTTTTATTTTATCTACTTTTCATTAACAATTTGTGGATTTGTGATAGAAACATAATATACTATGAGTAGAGACCATCTAGGAGTGGAGAACATAAATTCT
The DNA here is from genome assembly GCA_028023455.1 of Epiperipatus broadwayi. Taxonomy (NCBI): domain Eukaryota; kingdom Metazoa; phylum Onychophora; class Udeonychophora; order Euonychophora; family Peripatidae; genus Epiperipatus; species Epiperipatus broadwayi. The sequence goes on along the minus strand of JAQFVV010012440.1, from coordinate 5,759,705 downwards.
CCTTAGCTAATGTCTGCAGAAATATATGGAATGGATAACAACAAACACTATGCTGACTGATCAAGATACCATCAAAGCTTTGGATTTGCCATAAATTACAGTGTTACAAAAGAAATAATTGGTCATTATTTAGTAATAACAATTCCCATTGAATCATATGTCTTTCTTTGTCATTATGGGAATGTTAAAAAAGACACCATGAGAGAATGGAACTGTAATCCTAACATTTTTTTTTTAAATTATCTATTCAAATAACTTTTATTTATCTTTAATAGTCAAAGAAATAATAATAGTAATACACTAATAGATACCCATTTTTACTTTCTTTTAATAATTTAAATCATTAATGCATTCCATATTATTTGGTATGCAGTTAATTAATAAATCAAATAAATAAGACTTAAGGATCATTGATGTAATATTTTAGAAAATGAATCAACATTAGAAAAATAATTAATATTTAAGATTTAATTTAAATTATAAAATGACCATTATAACAAAAGCATTACTTGATTTAAGTGATATATTTTTAAAAAAGAAAAAAAAAATTGTATGAAAGATTATGTATTTAACCCTTTTGTGAACATGTACATTAATGATATTTAGATATAGATCATGTCTAATAATTGCAGTCTAACAAGAATATATTATAAGTATACAATAAATTATGTTAGATTGCAATTGTTAAAATTAAAATAATGCTATTTATGAGTTGATATTCATCTTAATAAACTTATATTTTGTTATTAATTTAAGCATTATTTGATTTGCCTATTAAACAAATTATTTTATTTCTAAAATATTTAGTCAGATCTTCTATACTATACACTCACTAAAAAATAAACCATTTATTTATTGAATTTATTTATCAGCACATACAGATTCATTGCCACCTTATAAATTCATGAATCTATCATAAGTTTAGATTATTATAAATTCATTTGTGGAACAGCTTATTCATCTATCTACCAGTTATATTGTTGGCTGTCCCAAGCTCATCTTTATTCATTATGATATATTTTCTTTCTTATACATATTGCATTATTATTATACTTGATTCTAGTTAATTTTATATATAAAAAAGATAGATGTCACTATATATGCAATGTGAATGGAAGCTTTAAAATAATTCCGTCACATTGACAAAGATAAAAATAAATATTTGCTGAAAAAAGCTTTTCTGTATTTTTATTTTTGTTATATATATACAAGTATTGCTATTATATAAGTATATTTTATTTTATACTGCATTATTTATTTAAATATATATAAAAAAGTATTATAATAGTAAATTAGTGATCAGGCTAATGCACATGCGCTTTACAGATTTCAAACTATACGTAAATGAATATTCTCATTCTCAAACACAAGATAAGGTCTTTATGAAAACCGTATTATATATATGTTTAACTTCAACTAAGAAAGATGTATAGTAAATTTTAAATAATTTCACAAGCTTCATTCATTCAAGCATAATAAAGTAATTTAAAATGACTGCTTAATATCTTCACGCTCTCATCTCCAAACCCTTAAGATTGACCCATATTCAAACATTTGGGCTGAAAAGCTAGATGGATTCATTCTATCTTTTCATAAAGACATTATCTTGTGTTTGAGAATGAGAGTATTCATTTATGTATAGTTTGAAATCTATAAAGTGCATGTGCATTAGCCTGATCACTGATTTACTATTACAATTTATTAACATAGCGCTATATAAATAAATATATTTTTATATATAAAAAGTATTATGGATTAAAGCTCTTTCTATTTTTGATGATTGTCTAAATAAATAATGATGATGAGTGCTGGTTCAGCATAAGATGCATCTTGGGGTGATTTGTTTTTTATTGTAGCTTTATTCAAATGTTTGAAAATGAATGTATGATGATGTTGGGGTTATTTAATACATTTATATCAGAAATATGTTTAACAAGCCAATGATTTAATTTCAAATCTACTGCCTTCAATATTTCAGTTAATTAGAAAATTGGGCATTAAAAATGTCAAGACTTTGAATCAATGTTTGTTTGAAATAGTGATCAGAATTAAATGTCAATTAAGTTAGAGTTGTTAAGCAAAGGAGAAAGAGAAAGAATAAATTGAAGCGTACTAATCTCACATATGAAAAGTGTTACCTATGCTTTACATTCAAGAATTGTACTTATCAATGTGATTCAATGTAAACAGCAATTGTCTTTGTATCATATTATGTTCTAAAAGTATTAATTTTAAATAGTAATATTAAGTGAGCTAACCTGCAGGAATAAATAAAATAACATTTGTCATCTTAGCATTATATTTTTAACATCATGAAACATAATAAATGAATATATATATAAATAAACATTTTATATAAAACTATCACAGTCTCATAAATTTAACAATTTCTTTGATGTTCATTTCATAAAAGTGTAAAAAAAAATATTGGACTTGCCTAATTTTAAAAGAATTGCTCAGAGAATTGGATCCTTTTTTCAAGATAATATATATCAAAAGTTTTGTGAAAATTTATCAAAGATAAAATAATGACTTATTTAGAACAATAATGTTTAACACAATTATAATGGAACACATCACTGCAGAAATCCCTATAACTCTAAATTAATACATATTGTAGTGCAATGGTCGTTATTTGAGCAACCATATTAATTTAATCAGTACTCTTCATAAACACATGATACCTACAGATTAGTTCAATATGTTGGGGATCAGATTTCTCATGTGATGATAATCCCATTACCAGACAATACTGACAATCTTCTAAGATAATAAATTTAGCCTTTATCAAGACTTAAAAAGTATTTTAATAGTTTTTATGCAACTTCTAATAATAAATGTCCAGTGATTTTATTCATTCTAAGAAGCTTCTTTTTAAATAGGACAAAATATTTACCTAGATTGTTATTGATTGTTACATTTTGATTTGCAAGTGTTAAACTTATTCCACCCACAACTTTGATATTATCCACTTCAGATAAATACAGTTATCCCTAATTATTTACTAAACTAGAGATTTTCTCTAGCAGATATACATTCTAAACCCTAGTTAAAGATTAATATACTTGATTTTTTTAATTAAACACACACATAGAGTTATTCATATTTCTCTTTCCCATGTGTAATATTTTTATAAGATCAAACAACCTCCACACTTCCACACATTCTTTTAAAATCATATAAATAAAGATAGAATAAAAGACACATGAACTCCAAAATACATTTTGTGTTGAACTAGCACTCATTAGTTGGCCCAGGTTACCATCTGTCATATACATTTCTATTATATGTAGAATATTTATTAATAGTGAATTCAATATAAATAATATATACAACATATATATTAAGAAAATAAATATGTTAAATATATCAAAATAGTATGCTGAGTATACTTTCAATTAATTAGTAGTCATAATCATAGCTATTATTATCCAAGAAAATTGCAAGATTTATAGAAGAATTACAAAAATAGTGATTTACATAAAATTTGATTATAAGGTATAAATAAATTTATTTACATGAGCTATTTTTTGACAAAAGGATATTTTCTTGTTGATTGTGTGTACATTATTGGCAGTGGCAGGTCTCTTTGCATTTGCATCATTTCTCTTGGAGCAGACAATTTTGGTTGATTTAAGTTCAAAGCTGTGACCATGTTTGGTCTCATGTTGAAGAAAGATAGATTTAATGTCTTTATTAGTCTTGACTCAATTATATTTTTATTTGTGTTTTTCAATTCTTGTAAAGAGATTGGCGCAGGATGAGGGTAGCTTATCTTTTCTATTGTTAATCAGGAGGTAGGTAGGAGGGATGAAAAGACTAACTCTGTATGTTTCAATGCATATTTTATTTATAATGTGGGTAGCTTCCAGTATATGTAGTGATATCCAAGGCTTTCAATGGTATGAGTAGTTCTGTTCCTAATTTTAGTATAAAATGTTTTGACAATATGAATAAGAACTGAATCTTCATATTCAATATTGTGTAAATCATTAATGTATGTTTCAATATTAATTTCCCAGTCAAATTATAATTTACAAAGATTATTGTCTTTATATAAAAACACCCTGTGGCCTGCAAAATGAACAGTAGGTGTTAATGATTCAGGATGTATAATCTCTCGCACTGGAATGGGTTTAATCAATTTTGACACTATCCACTTAAGATAAATATAGTGATGATTGTCACTATTAGAGATTGTCTCTCAGGCAGATATGAACTTTAAACTTTAGTTAAAGACTAATATATTTGATTTTTTTAATTAAATACACACATTTCTCTTTTCCATATGTAATATTTTTATAATTATATCAAATAACCTCCACACTTCCACACATTCTTTTAAAATCATACAAACAAAGATACAATAAGATTTATATCTTGCTGAATCAGCACTCATTAGTTGTCCCAAGCCACCATGTCTCATATATATCTATTATATGGAGAATATTTTTCAATAGTAAATTATTACATTTTGATTTTACAAATATTACAAATTATTCCACTCACAATTATGACATTATTTACTTCAGACAGATACAGTAATGATTTACTGAGGTTTAAAGTTTATATCTGTGCTAGAGACAATCTCTAGTTTAATATATGATTAGTGATGATCATTATTGTGTTTATCTTAAATAAATAGTGTCAAAGTTGGGGGTGGAGTTTCTTTGGAACTTGTAAATCAAAATGTAACAATTTACTATTGATAAATACTCTACATATAATAAAGATATATATGAGAAACAATGATCTGGGCAAATTGATGAGTGCTAATTCAGAATGAAATACATTTCGGGGGGGGGGGCATTTGTCTTTTATTTATGATTCTAAAAAAATGTTTAGAAGTTATTTGATATAATTATTATTGATCTTTTAACATTATTAAATAGTCAAGAGGTTTTCACAAAAAAGGATTGATTTTTATAATTACTATCTACATGTCATCATACATTTTGCTATTACTATACAGTTTCAACGTGTGTAGTATGCTAAATAAAAGTCTTTTTTTTTTTTAAACTTCTCTAGATTGCAGTCAAAGCACGATCCAACTTTTTCTTTAAATTATTAGGTCATGTAAAGAAACCTTAACCAATTAGAAGTAAATACATAAACTTTATCTCTAATGGTATGGATTTAAAACATTATTTTAAAGCTCTTTATCATAAAAACAACAATATATATATATTACCTTTTGACATAAATCGTAAATTTCTTTTTACATGAATAATAAGAAAACAAGCCGAATATATATATTTAAACAAATATATGTGTGGGTGTGAAACCATATAAAAAAGTTTTTTCGCTATTCACAATAGCATTTTTTTTTTACAGTTTATTTTTAGAGACAAATACAAAAACGACAATAATAATAATAATTTCCAATGAAAAATATTTTAATTCCCTCCCACTGTAATTTATTAAACTGTACTCGGATTTAAAATTGATGACAGACTTTAAACAATACCAACAATGCACGACCTTATTATAATGATGTCTGAATCATAATAAAAGCATGATTATAAAGAGAATTTGACCTCGATTAATTAAGCTAAAATAAACTGATTAAACAATCAAGTATCAGATTAACTGACTAATAGAAGATTTGTTATAATTTTGCTATATTTACGATATTAATTCTAATGGTAAAAAATATTATAATAAAATTATTAATTATATAAATACATCTTCATAAACATAACTAAAGACCTGAATGATTTGATATAGTGATAGAATGGTGGGCTATAAAGTTCAAAGACCATGGATTGTGTCTTCAGTTTAGTCACTTGAAGTACTTCAACTTCTTATGGATTCCTAAATAAAAAATCCATTTATTTAATATAGTTAAACATGCTGATATAATTTATAATATCCTTATTTGCAGTTATACAAATATCTTTTTCGAAATCCTAAATAAAAGTCTATTGAGATATATTTGATTAAACTATTGACAAGAAGAAGTACTCACACACTTCTAAAAAGATTAGATATATATTTAAAAAAAAAAACAGGGATTAAGTCAGATTCAAATGAAGGATCTAAATATTGTAAAACATATGACAAAATTAGCATACGTATTACAAAGAAATTTTAAAAAAGAAGAAAAAGAAATGCAGTGTCTTAATTATGTTTAAGATTAATCTCAATCGAAACAACTGAGTAATTGTATTGTGGTTTGGTATTTCTCTATAAATATTGTCATAAATCAAAGCTATGATTCTATTTCATTTGGATCACTATAGTTAAAAACATCATTGAAAATATGATCTAGCAGCAAATCGAACTCCATGTTATCTTTTAAACGAGATGTTATGCAATCAGAATAGTTTGTTTAAAAAAATTATACTTAAAATACTTTTTTATTTTATTAAGAAAGATATATATATACAACTATAGTATGATTCTTTTTATCTTACATTTGATAAATCAGTTTTTACAAGCAAATTAAATTAGTTTAGTCCTAATCCGAGTAACAGATTCCTCGTCCAGTGGCAATATTTGTGATCTGAAGGTACATCGTACCTTCAAGTTGCAAGTAGTGTCTATACATGCTGTATATGTTTGCAGGTTGTTATTTGTAAACTAATAAGTGATAGCTATATTAGATTATTCTGAGTGAGAGGATCTTTGTCAAGCAGCATAGGTTGTGCCCAAGTGTTTCCATAGAGACCCTTAGGTGCCAGAAGCTGGTTCCTGTTCTTTATTCTATGAATAATGTTCTTGCATATTATCCATGGGTGTGCACCATCCTGTTTAAATATGAAATGATTTCTTGTTAACCATACAGCATGGAGTAAGAAGATTGCCATTTTTATCATGGCAAATTTGCCACTAGTTATAGCATTGTTAACTGATAAGACAATCCTATTAGCAGGCAACACCCTATCTGTAATATTCTGCCTCATTAGTTTCAAGAAAGAACAATGACAGAAAATATACCTGATGGTCTCATCCTCAACTTTTCACAAACCGCATGTTGCTTCAATCCTGGAATGCTCTCTGTTATTTACCAAAAAATGGTTTGTCGGGAGCGACATTAGATTAAACTTTATTATGAAATCTATATACTTAGCCTCTATAGTTTAATGTCTTGATTTTTTAATTAGCAATTTTGTGGTTATGTTGAGCTCTGTCAGTAGTTCAGCAATGACTGGGTTCATATATTTATATACCTGCCAGTAGGTATTTTTTAGTTTCAATGATCGATCTTGTGACCTTAATGAATTTATTCACATATGCTAATAGATCCATAGCCCATTTACTATGGCTAGGTGGTGATGTATCAGTGGGCTTTATATCTTCTTGTGATGATTGCACAGGCACCTTTAATATATTGCTTTCAACATTCAGGTCTTTCGGTCTCTGCACCTTGACTAAGCTTATGGACACACTTTTCCTCTTTCACATAATGCCAGTGCAGATCAAGTTTATTGCATTCTGAAAGGACCTGGTTGGCTTAAGAATTGGCATATAATAGTTGATGCGCAGAAGCACCATCATGGTAATCAATGCTGCCTTGCCAGAAAATGACAAGTAGATTGCTGAGAGAGCACTTGATATTAAAATTACTTTGCTAAAAACAACTATAAAAGCCTCTAATGAAAATAATTTTCATTCAAAGCAGGATAATTGTTTTAGATGTACTAATTTTATTTTAGATAACTATGAATATATTACTTATACAAGTTTTTCTGCTTATTAATTATATAATTAAGCAATGCTAAATAATTTATCTAAAACAATAATAGATCGCCATATGTAATACAGTTACAGAATAAAAATAACTTTTTATAGACATAATTCTACAAGTCACTTCATCTTTATAATAAAAATATTAAATAACTTAAAATTCAACCAATATTAGCAAAGCAAAAAAAAAAAAACAACATTGAAAAATCTTTTGATTTTCAGAAGATCAATTGCTATTGTTTTCATATTAGGCATATTTTTATTTATGCACTCAACACATTAGCACTTATCTGATTACCTAAGTTAATGTGAGACATTTAACTCTATAGCTAAATTATCCATTTACTGACCAATATTGGATAACTAAATTAACTTTGGTTATGGTCCTAGTAAATATACAAAAATATCTTAAGCCTGCTTAATGGCTTCAAAATATTACAAGGATAAATCAGTCTAAATTCAAACTCCATATCATAAGTATATCAGGTGAATATATTAAACACTATATCATGATGCCTAAATAAATAGGCATAAAAATAATACAGACAAAACAGTCAAACTTATTAAGAAAGTAGTATCTAAATTTTATAAATATTTCAACTTGTGGTTGACTTGTCTATTAAAAATACAATCAACTTCTGCTAACAGAGAAATTTAGAATAATGATTGATGCACTTGAGGTTTAAAGAATTCAACAATTAAGTCAAAAATTTCAGCCCAATGACTCAGTTTGCTTTCAATTCATAGTTTTAGGCAAATGTTTAAGTAGCAATACCATTCACCAAACTTCTTAAAATGAAAAAAGTGTGTTCAGAAATCAATTTAATGACTATTCTAAACTCTTGAATTTTTTACTATAGAGGTAAATGAAGTTCATCAAAAGCATCTACAAATCCAGATCTTGTGATTCAAATGCAAATTAGAATTCAACAAGTCTAATATTTAATGTTTATCCAACTATGCAGCAGTATAAACTCCATAGTGGTGATAGATATCAGTGTAGTCTTACTGATTGTAATAAGAAAGATTCTAGTAAAAACTTAAACAATAAAATACATGTTTATTATGATAGATTCACTATAGAGAAAGTTCCAAACTGCAAACTTTTATTTTACTTGCTTAAATAATAAACAACTTACTTCTAACAGTTTTAAAAAATACAGATTATAATAAGAAGTAACTAGTAATAATCTAAAATTACTTGGTTAAAACATAGCTTATTAACTGATAATTCTACTGTTGCTGGAACATATTATAAATCTGTCCAGTTTCTATATGATTGCATAGATATTTTTGCTAAAAAACTAAACAAGTATAGACCAGGTTGTCTTGAATCTACTTAAGTCAAATGAAAGAAGTATCAGCCTATTATATACTAGATTACTAAAAAATAAATCTAAAGAAAAAATATATTAAGCCTATTAAGAATGAAGAATTTGATGCCATGTGACAAATAGAAAAATTAGGATAGAAATCAAATTGGAATAAATAAAACAGAAGCCAATAAAGTGCTTTAAATGTGGTAAAGAGTTATGTCAATATGTATGAAATAAACCATTAAACATCACATGATCACCATCTCTTATACTAGCACATAATTGTTTATAAAAAAGGCAAAATTCTTCATACAGTAGTGCCACCCTGTGTCAACCAGAGTAATCAATGGATGCCAGAAGGCTTGTGCATAAAATCCCTATCTAATGCCTACTCATCCAATATCCCCAGACTAGTTTCTGATGAAGGCCACAAACCAGAAACTAGTCTGGGGATATTGGATGAGTAGGTATTAGATAGGGATTTTATGCACAAGTTTTCTGGCATCCATTGATTACTCTGGTTGGCACAGGGTGGCACTACTGTATGGAGAGTTTTGCCTTGTTTATGTATGAAATACTCAAAGAAAGTCTTCATTATTTTAAATACAAAGAAATTACAGTAAATAATTTTTACTTCTCATAATAATCATGATATACTATTAGCCGTTATTTCCATGATTGAAGATTATTAGCTAAAATTTTTATAATTAATATTGCTTAAATAATAGTCAACTAAGCATAATGAGGTACAACCAGATTGAACTTGTGACACAGAGCTGTTAATTAGTAATTATAAACTTTAATAATTAACTCATCTTTAGAGTAATAAATTTAACATTCTGTCTTATCTCTTAGTAAATCCATTACAATAACTTCATCTTACTGAAGATTTTAAGTGCTGCAGACAGTTTTTGTATTTATTTTTATTTGATAACTTATTTTGCATAAAATTTATTATTAAATTTTTTCAGCTATTTTTCACTTTACAAACATACAAAACCTTTTTATTATGCTATTTGTTTGTAATTATTAAACTCAATAAAATTTTGATTAGAATCAGGATCCAAATATGACAAATACTTACTCAATTTGATCAAGTGACCTGCTACAAGCATTATGAGAACATGCCTTCTATTTGAAATATAAAATTATTGCAACTTTTTAATCTATCTTTTAATGAAAGGATAAGTCTTAATTGAGCAATGTAGTTATTATTACAAACTATTTGTTTTTATTTGATTCTCATTCTATAAAAGAAGTGTCATAGGAATGATTTTATTGCACTGCATCTGAGAGTCTTTATTTATTTAAGATTTGAATATCTTATTAGTTAGTATACATTGTATATGTAGGTAAAAATAAAATACCTTTTAAATAGTCCAGTGTAAAACAAAGACTTCTCCAACAGCCCTCATAAAATACCAATAAAGGAAGAGCAGTATCAGACTTTCTAATTAGTGTTTAGTGAAGCTTTGAACAGTTTTATCCTTGTTTTATCCTTTAAATATTATTTAAAAGCCATTTAATTACTAATATGGATAGTTACCTGCAATTAGTGATGGATCAGCTACTTTATAATTACATCTGATCCTGCTAAAAAAAAAAGGTAAGGTTTGTTCAGTATAGATTTGAATCCCAGTCATAATTACGGTAGATAAGAAAGCTTTAATAGCATCACTTATAATCAATATATTTTGCAAATTTCAATCAATATAAAAATATTGAGATGTGCCACAAACACTTTGGCTCTTTGACATTTTTTCTTTCAGCCATTTATAAATTTCCCTGCTATCACATTCTATGATTGCTTTCTTTGAACTTTCTCAAGAATCATTTATACCCACAATTCACTGATATTACCATCAATGTTTGAATACTGTTTAGCTATTTTGTATGTGGTATACAATGCTGACATATGTTTTAAGAAAAGTTTGTACCCAACATATTCTGTGAAATTTGTTTTTTTATGAATTTGTTCAACTAAAAAATTTAAATAGTTAAATAAATTTATTTTGCCAGAGTTATAAAGATAATTTGTGCCAATCTTGTATTGTACAGAACTGTTCTTTTTTATATATATTATGGCACTGAAACTGAAATCCTGAATCAAAATGCAATGTCATTATTTATTGTGTAAATGTATAAACTGACTGAAGCAGCATTTATTTATTATCTGATCTCAGATTATTCATTTCCCATATAGAAAACAACGAATGTATATCTACTCATAATATGAGAAATGTATATGAACATTTTTATATAGACTTTGATTACCATCATCACTACATCATTACTGAGACTATTGGCTTAACATCACTAAAATGTCAATTTGGATCACACTCAAAAGTTAACTTGTCTGTACCCAATTTGATAGTAATATAATGATATTTCTATGCTGAAACATATACTGCATCTAAAAAACTAGTTAATATTTTCAGTAACATATACTTAATGTTCTTGTTAGTGACAGTATATTAATTGAGGCTGTAAATAAAGAATTTACCACTACCATTACCCATATATATAATTATATTTAAACTTTTTCATAAAAAATAAATAAATTACATTTTGTCTGTTTTTAAATTTCTTTTTTAGTATCTTTCAATAAAGTTTAAAACTCACTGATTGCAAAATCATTTTATATTCATTGCGACATTAAGAGAAATGCCAATTTAATTTTGAACCTGCTTATTTATTTGTGCTATTCCTTCTGTTCATATTTTTTTTGTATCACTCGCAATTTTGGTTTAATTTTCGAGTTAAAATTACGTATAAATCAAATCAGTCAAATTATTAATTAATTGTATTTATATATTAGATTATTTCCATCATCTAATATAAGTATTAAATGTTTTTAGAAAAAATTAACTTAGTTTAAATATTTCAAATAGATTCAACTGTTAGTGATAGCACACAGGTTAGTATATGTCAAAGTTTCAAGAGGTAGTATTCTCCCATCTTCTACAGATGTTGCTGGCTTGGCCAGTGATAGTATTAGGATAGGAATCGAACTTGAAATTTTTACTGACTGTTGCCTTTGGTAGGATGGCTCGGTTCGTTAGAGTGTTACTTTAAAATTCAATATTCAAGAATTTAAAAGTCCAGGTTCAATTCTCATGCTAGTACTGTCACTGGTTAGGCCAGCAACACCTGAAGAAGAAGGGAGAATAATATTTCTTGAAACTTTGGCATATACTAATCTGTGTGCTATCCCTAATCATTGAATGTATTTGGAATATTTAAATAAAAAAAATTTTTCTAAAGATATTCAATACTTATATTAGCTGGTGGAAATAGTTCAATATATAAATACGACTAAAATATTTACCATCACAAACCTTCGAAAATATTAATTGTTTTTCTTTTTAGGTATAAGATTTTTTTTTTTTCAAATATAGTATTAAATCTCCAAAATACCTTCTATAGCATTTTAATTTTTCTGTTTAATTTTTCCATTTTTATTTCTTTATTTGATATTAATTGTTTTTAAAAACACCAAATTATTTTAATTTTTTTTTTTGTCAGTCACTTATAACACTTTTAGGCAATTCAAATTCATTAAATGTTTTAATTTTATTATAATTTATTTCAAGGCTTTGTTTAAATTTTAGGCTGTTGCAAATTACTTTTATCATTTCTAAATTTATAGTAACAAACAATTATTATTTACCCTGATATTTACAAACTTGTGAAGTAACATTTTGAATCACAATGGTACAGTTTTATATTTTGATTTTTTTCCATAGCTCCCTATAGTTTTATTAAGTGAAATTTTGAAAATAATAATTTTATTAAAACGTCCCCTCCCCACATCTTTTTATTTTTTAAAATAGTAATCATGTATATGGAATCAAAAATATTTTTCCTAATCAATGAAATCAATACATTTCAAAAGTTTCTGTTTATCTAACTCATTTATTAACTTAGATAATTTAATGGAATGATTTAGTTGTTGATTGGTTGTCCAGGAATCAGCTATCTTTTCTTAACTGTTCTATAGAACTTTTGGAAGAATAGCAAGTTATTATTGTTTATAATTTCTTAAATTTTTTCTATCAGATTTTTGCATAATGCCAATAGTAGTGGTGATGATAATAGTACTAGTAGTAGTATAAGTAATATTATTATTAATAATAGAAGTAATAGTAATAGTGATAATAGAAGTTGTAGTAATAGTAATATTACTAGTAGTTCCAGTAATAGAGATAATAAAAATAGTAGTAATAGTAATAGTACTAACTATTAATAGTAATAAAACTGATTTATTGTAATTGTTGAGAAGGTGACTTTTCTTTACATATGTTTTAAATAAAAGCAATAATGTCTTCAGCTCCTCCTCTGTATTAAGATACTGTCAGATCACTTTTTAGTTTTCCTATCGATTTTTCATATCTATTAAATCAAGTTGTTTATTGCTTATTTCATCAAGAAAAGCATCACTTTTATATTAATAAGTAAAGAATTCTTAGGCTTTTAAAATTTTTTTTCCTGTTAATAATCCTAGTTCCAGCTATTTCTTTTAAAGCCAAAATATGATGTCTTCCAACATTTAGAATTTTTTGTTTAATAACTTTCTGGATTAGATAGCATTGATACCAATATCATATTATAGCCATGTAGCTACATTGCTCTATTAAAAACAAATAAAAAATAATAAAATTAGAATGGGAAAATAATAGATTAACTTTTTCCCTGGTTGTTATTTTTATTATAATATCAAACATTAAAATTTACATTTTATTAAAATGATAACATGAACATTTTCAAACATTAATTTTTTTATAATAATATGATTATTTTAACATGTAGTATAAATGTTTTTCTGAAGGATTGTGATGATGGTGTTCTAGCTGTATTTTTATATTGGACTATTTCCATCATCTAATATGTGTGTTGAATGTCTTTAGAAAAGTTTAATTTTAGTTAAATATTCCAAATGCACTCAACTGTTAGTAATATCACAGGAAACAAATGTTAGTAATATCACAGCAAACAGGTTAGTATATGCACTAACTGTTAGTAATATCACAGCAAACATGTTAGTATATGCACAACGTTTCGAGAGGTATTTTTCTCCCCTCTTCTTCAGGTGTTGCTGGCCTGACCAGTGACAGTACTAGCATGGGATTCGAACCTGGGTCCTTAGATTCTTTATTATTGAATTTTAAGGTAATGCTCTAACCAACTGAGCCATCCTGCCAGTTGGTTAGAGCATTACCTTAAAATTCAATAATCAAGAATCTAAGGACCCAGGTTCGAATCCCATGCTAGTACTGTCACTGGTCAGGCCAGCAACACCTGAAGAAGAGGGGAGAAAAATACCTCTTGGAATGTTGTGCATATACTAACCTGTTTGCTGTGATATTACTAACAGTTAGTGCATATACTAACCTGTTTGCTGTGATATTACTAACAGTTGGTGCATATACTAACCTGTTTGCTGTGATATTACTAACAGTTGAATGCATTTGGAATAGTTAACTAAAATTAAACTTTTTAAAGACATTCAACACACATATTAGATGATGGAAATAGTCCAATATAAAAATTCATGTAGTATAAATATTTGTAAAAGAGAGAATTATTAAAAATTAGATAAATAGTTTCTTTTGTTCTCTCTCTTCAATAATTTTGTTTATTTTACCAGTATTAATTTTAGTTTTGGAAAAAAAGGGTACTGTTCTATTAGCTGGTATCTGCCAATTGATGGCATTATTTATATGCAAAACACATAAATATGCTGTTACGCAGCCATTGAACAAAACTCAACCAAATAGTCATAACTCTTTTTTTTACTGCAACTAATGGCTTGCTTAGTCTTGTGCAGTTTGTGTGAGTACACACAATTCTATCTTTTACTAATGTTAACATTTTGCTACTGTACCATTTTAGGGTGGGTGGATTTAAAGCTTGCAGAGCTCTTGCAATCTGCATTCAAAAATAATTACGATACAACTTAACTAATGTATTATTGAAAAGTAATAATTATAAGCCCATTACCCTGCTTCCAAACACAATGTGTAAAGTGTAAATAATTAGAAAAGGTTACAGAAAACCACAATTTTACTGTTTTTCTGAAAAAAAGTTATGGTTTGCGAGAACACCTATGTGAATTAAAATGTAAAACTGTAAAATTTCTTGTAGTTATATAGAGACAATAAGAAATTGTAAAAACGAGTACATTTATTTATCTTCCATAAAAAAAAACCCAATAACCAATCAAATTGAAAATTATTCATCATTATTAATCTTTAATAGTTGTATACCACAGTTTTCTGTGTTTTGGCCAATTTGCCCCATTGTAATTTTTTCCATAATTATTATACATTAAAATGTGTGTAAAATGGAATATTTTATTATATGAAAGTTTTTGCTAAAAAAATGACTGTAGAAGACAGGAAATTCAAAATTCCCACTCTAACAATAGACATAAGCCCTGCCCTGACATGTTCAGTCATTGTCTGTTGCCAAGGCTATAAAACATTAGGTGTTTTATGACATTGTTTAAAGAAAATAGTTCCAATGACCCATAATGTATTTATTTGCAAATTTATTACAGTTTTAGATATTTTTTAAAAATAATTTACACTATATATATTTATTACAGTTTTAGATATTTTTAAAAAATAATTTACACTATATTTATTAGATATCAAGAAATATAAATTATTAATAACTTATTTTGACTTGAATTACTTTATTTTCAAAAATATAATGTTATATTAGCAGTGAATGTAACCATGCATAAAGCAATTTACAAGATTAGCTTCTACATAAGCAATCTACTTATACTTATAAGTATCAAAATATCGCAATTTTGCAATAAATATTCAAAAAATTTAAACTTTTAAAGCATAATTTTTTTTACAATCATTACTTTTAAAGCATAATTCATTAGATATAAGAAAAATAAATAAATATTCATTTGGATATGTAAAAATAATAAGAAATAAGAAATATTTCATTGATTTTGAAAACTGAAAATAATCTTTCAAGAAACTATGATATGTAAACTCTTTGTTTTGATTACGATCTCATGTTTTTAATATTTACAGAAACAAAATATGAACATTTAAAATTTATTTCAGTAGTAAACAAAAATATCAAATGAAGTCAATTTATTATTTTCTGATAAGTAATAATCATTTTATCATATATTTTATGTTGATGTGTGAGACAAAGAAAAACAGAAGAATTAATAGGTGTGCCATTAATATACATACCTTAGTTACATATTCTTTCAAATATAAATATTGTAAACAATAAATAAATATTATTTTTCCCTTTTCAAGAATGATCGAAAAAATAAAATACAGTTCAGTAATTAAAGCATTATCATTTCTTTCTCCACGATGTACTTAGTTATCTCTCAAGCAATGATAGTAGACTTTTTAAAATTTTCAGGCAGGGGGAGCAAAGTCCTGGCATACACTGAGTCCATTAATCTCTAATAGAATATTTGCAATAATGTATGTCAATTTATAAGTTTTAATTATTGTGGATGTGAAAAGGCATATCATCTGCTTTCCATTGCAGAACTAAGATGAAATTTGTAAGCACTTATAATTAAAGGTTTAAATTTTGTATCATAAAATTGTTATTGAATACATTACAGTCATTGATTAAGGAAATCAATGAATTATGTTAACCCATAAGATAAAATGTCTGATTGTAAAATTTCTCGTAGTTCTATCCAGAGACCCAAAGAAATTGTCAAAAGAATACATTTATTAATCTTAAAAAAACAATAACCAATCGAGTTGGAAATTATTAATCATTATTAATAGGTGTGCCATTAATATCCATGCACATCTTCTTTCAAAGATAGCTATTGTAATAAATAAATAATTTTCCTTTTCAAAAATTAAAAAAAACTTAAATTCCAGTTCAGTAATTAAAGCATTATCATTTCTTACACCATGATGTAGTTAGCTATCTCTCAAGCAATATTTGCAATAACACATGTTAATGTAAAATTGTTATAAATTACAATAATTTATGAAGAAAATAAATGAATTATGTTACCCCATATGATTATTATTATTTCACAAATAATAGTGTGGGCCCAGTAATGTTATATTTTTATGTTTTTGCATAGCAACAATACCATCAAGTGTCTGACACTGGCTAATAGAACAATACTAAAAATGTACCAAAAGAAAAGTTTTCTCTTTAGTGGATTGTTTAGCAAGTTTTAATGTTAATATTTAAGAGAGATAAAGTAGATAAATTTTTATGTTTAGTAACATTTTTTTAAAAAAAAAAAAAGAAAGAAAATATGATTTTTAACAGCTTTGTTAAAAATTTTTTTAATTAATCAGACTTGTCTTTTTTTATTCTTTATTTCTCTCCAAAAGGAATGTCAATGTAATTAATATGTGAAATGGAATCTGAGATTCAGATTACGTTTCACAGTCCTATCCAATCCCTCACCACCAAACTGGATTCAAGTCTCAGTCCTACATGTATATACACACTTATTTAGTTCATTTTTTAAAAAATTTTGTATTCAAAATAAACGTTAACAAGAGATTTAATAATCTTGAAGAAATGAATTAATAATAATACTTCATATAATTTTAATAGGTCGTATATGTGCGTAAATCACATGTATATATTAAAAGTGATAGGGGCATAGGTATAAATTAATATTTATATTTGTATATGTTATATGAAAATGTATATTTAAAATTTTATATACTAAAAATACATATGTATGTCATGGTGGTTGGGATAATGTAATCGGCTTGGTAGCTTGTAAAAGCATTCTAAAACAATCAATTAGCGTGATTAAATTATTATCTATATTAAAAAATTCAATAAATTTCAATAACAAAATTATCCTTTGGTAAAATCTATTTCTGAGCCAGAAATAGCTTTAGAACAATTGTTTCAAAAATACTAATCCATTTGCATTGTTTTACACTACCTGATTAACAAAGGAGAAATTCCTCACTAAAAACTGTTCTGCAGTATTATTTATTTTATAGCCGCAGGTATTACAACTGAATAGCATTCCTTAGATAAACCGGAGTCATATAAATAGGGCCCAAATTCATTCATCAGGGAGAGAAGGTAAAGTCATAAGGCATCTGCCGAATGAATTTATGTCACTCAAATTTTCAAAATACACCTCCTCTCCATGACCAGACCAACTCAACTCCAGCCACCCTGTCACTAAAGATGAACATCCATGAACCTGCTGCTATACCGTGAGAACCAACCGGGTGATCTGCTACCTGCTTTCCAAAGATAACATTGTAAAGTGCCGCCTTTATGAACTCAGAACTTTCTCCTGATTAACTCTTAAAATATAAAAGAATGTAATATTAATTATTTGTAACTTTTATAGTTTATTTTATGCTATAACTATTTTGATTAGCCTCATAATTTCTTTCATTTTTAATTTAATGTGGCAATTATTTTATTAATATTGTTTTCTAATATATATATTTTAAATGCTAAATGATATTTCAATGAACTATCACCCTTGGCCAGTATCGTTATTTTTATCTGAGCTCCATGCATTAGATAGGAGTAACATTTAATTAATTAGTTTGTTTTTACTTTTAAAACTATAATGCTTGCTAAGTTGGGAGATTTTTTTTAAAAAATGTTTTGCTAATTATTATACTTTTTGCATAAACAACAGAGGGAGAAATAAAGTTTCACCTTTGATTAGTTTACAATTTATACAATGTTAATAATTTCCATAAGAGCGCAATATTAATGCAATCAAATACGTTAAATCTATATATTATTTTTTATTTCTTTATTCTCGCCCATTTAAACACATATATGAATATTTTTCTTAAAGCACACCTTAGATTTAATTGTATACTATATTATACGTATGTGGAATTTTATTAAATAAGAGTAATGAAAGGGGGAGGGAATTTATAACTTTCGTTGGTATTAAAATACTTTACTAATAATATCTTTAAACCACATTTAATAAAGACAATCATACCATTATTTTTGATGTCATTATTATAGGTTGTAAGCTTAATTATAGATATTTGACTAGTTATTAGTCTGTCCCAAAGCATTGTTAGCATAGGCCACTCTTCATGTTTTAAGCTTTATCTAGGGATGCGTGTCGGAATGCCCGAGCCATCTCATCTTCATTTCAGGTCGTAAACAGGGCAATGAATGTCCCTGGACCATATATATATATACTTGTACAATGAGAGCAATGCATGGGATAATTCCAGCAAAGTTTGGCCCATTTGCAACTCCGTCTGAGACCCTTTGTCAGCTGATTCCACAAAATGTGGGAGTGGCAAGTCAGCTAGACTGTTTCTTCTGTTAATCTGATAAAGCACCTCAAAATATTGGATCTTCAGATATTCAGCCATTATACTAACACCGTGACACTTTATATTAGATCCCTCTTTTCAAAAAGCTCAAGTCTATAAATATCCGTATCTAATATTATGGTCTAATTAAACATATCTCATAAATTAAATAACTTTTGATGTGTCACTTAACGATCTCTATATATAATTTAGAGAAATAATTCCACATATGTTCATCAAGCAAATAAAGTAAATAAATCGTTATTAAAAATTATATTTTCTTATATATAAACTTATGATAGCTTGGTCGGTTAGTTAACTGACAATTATGTAACCTATCATGGGATCAGTCAAGGTTGGGTTTTCATTTGTAATTCAGGTGAATCATTATAATTGTACACTTTATAAATGCGCTAGATTAATTGGAATGTCATTACGCCGCATCAAAATTCTTCATAACTTATTTGTAAACACTTAATATAATGCTCAAGTGTCAGTAAGTACAATATAACTTATTTGTAATATGAGGCTAATCACCATTTAATATAATTCAAATGTATATATTTTTTATTTCTATTTGTTCATTATTAAATATTTTAAAATTAAACATCTGATCATTGCTCATTCTTTAGTTAATTGATTTAGTATGATTTGATGTAAGATCCCACTAAAGTTAAGCATAAGTGCTTGTCTGTTTTAAAATGTATATACACATTTGTCATGATTTTCCGCTGAGTCTCTTTGTTTTTCCGATGAGTGATGTCGGCTGGTGGTAAATTAAATATTCTAGTATCATCAGATTTTCTGCTCATAAGTAATTGAACCTGGAATCTGGGCATACAGGGCAGAGTTCATGATTGTTACTGACATGTATCTCATGCATGATTGGACTCGAGGTACTTTTGCCTAGATGCTAGATCTTGTTATGTGGACAGAAAATTTCGACCAGTACATATGATTACCTTGTTTTCTTTTTGGCAAGAAAAAAAAAAATTTTAATTAAGAAAGAAATGTCAAAAACTATGATTTTCATTATGTTTTTGGCTTGTTTTCCAATCTCAATGTTGATGGAAGCAAATCGCTAAACAATTGTTTTTGTCCAAATTGACCTAATTATTTATTATTAAATTTGGTCATGTAGAAGACAGGATTATGATTGTTTAAAGACAGGTTTGTTCCAAAAATAGAAATGAGGGTCAATCAGTTATCATCAGTGTCCTGTAAGAAGTATTTCTAACCCAACTGTTGGAGAAAACATTCAATTCTAAGCCAGCTGCTGAAGAAGACAATAGGAAGAAAAGTTCTAATAAAGCTGCTGAAGAAATTAGAAGGAGAATTTATCTACATATAGAATACTAAGGGTTTAGCTATAAAATGTTTTCTAAAATAAATACAACCATGTACTAAGTTTAACTAAAAGCTAAATATATTCTTCCATGTAACCTGCTTTACTTGAAATTAAAAAAATAAAGAAAATGATACCTCTATCTTGAAGCAAGCACATAAGTGTCTCTATGTATTAGTTCTGACCTGGAAATTTGAAATAGAAAGAAATTGACAAATTCTTGCTATTTGTTAGTCTGAAAACTTCTCTTGCCAAGTAAAAAAACTGTATATATTAACCTAGAAATGAGAAGCCTTCAAGAAAAAAATATACATACAAACACTGGAAATTATAAATACAAATAAGGGTTCCCAAAAAATTTAAACCATGATAGGTTTTTGTTGTGTGTATATTATACTCTTGTGTAAAGAAAATTATAAAAAGTGCTTTTAGGCAATTTAATTTTTATTAAATTTAACATTTCTTTTCAGACATGTTTTTTGGTTTGTGTTATCCCCCCTAAATTGTATACAAAGATTAAGAAAAATTTAACTCCTTAAATCTGATAAAAAAGCTGTTCTTCAACTTTTGTTTTTTTATAAGGAAATAACTTAATAAAAGCAAAAGTTAATTAATTTAAGAAATAATATCAACTGGTTAATTTTTTATATGAAGCTATACTTTTGATAAGAATGTCTAAATTTAAATTGTAATATTATTGTGCCATTTTTTAATTTTTTTAAAATTTTTAATCAGTTAGTTTATTAAATAGTTGTTTAAAAATATTCTCATGTTAATGTATTTATTCTTCCAGCTATCTGTTACATGAATGGGCAGTGTGTGATTTGATTTTAATACAACTTAGAGTTTGAGAATTGTTTTTCAAATTATTCCAGTAAAATTACTTTAAATTAAATTAGAATAAGCTGTTATATGTATTTATCTCATGCTCACAGTAATAGTACATAGAGTTTTTGCTTTTTAAGCTGTATTAGAGCATAATGATTAGTTATATGAAGATAGAGAGTTATGTTTGTGTTTGGACAACCAGATAAAACTCTGAATGATGCAAAAATATCATTTTTAAAGTCCATTTACTGCATTGTATTTTTCATTATAAACTAAGTTTATAGATTGCCATATGTCCCTATCATTGATGATGATCAGTATGTTTCTGTATCCAATCATAATGTTTTTATTATTATACAGGATGGATTATGACTTAGGTATGTTCATCAAGAGTATTGTGTAATATTCTGCCCTGAGTTTGGTAGTGTTTAAATAAGTAACCTGGATTATAAGATATCTCTTTAAATCCAGTTACAAGTTGAACATCAACTACTGATGATTATTGATTGAATCATCATTATTATTCTGTAATTATGGCAATGCATCTTATGATTTTGTTCATGTTGATTCTCTACTCTTATTCTCTGTATTTCTTTTATACTTAATTTGATATATTTAATTGAAAGGGGGAAATGGTTTTCCATCTTCCCATGTACACCCCTGATTCCATACTATTACAACATGTTTAAAATATTTGTGTTTATTCTTGAAAATGATATTTTTAAAATTACATCTTCTTTGTCTTTATTTTTACACCTTCAGAATATTCTGCATTGTTTTGACTTTTTTGGCTCTTCTTTCAATAAGTAAATCGGCATCTTTTACCATCATTTCAAGTCTTTATTCACTATATCTTTAAGAGACAAAGATATGCTTTTAATTTCTGTCCAAGATGTTTATAACTGGTTATTAAATTAAATAAATGTATATTGTAATGGTCAAAAATGCACAGCTAACATGAAAATCACTCAATGGTAATCTGCATGCAGCTGCATATTTTCTTGTTACCTGATCACAAATGCTTTTTATATTCTGTTAGACTCAGTTAGATACAATAGATTCTTATTAGATTTTAATTACGATAATGATAAATGCTAGAATAATGAGAAATTATGATTTATTTCCATATATACATAAATCAAAATAAATAGCACAATAGATAGAAATTCTCAGGAAATATCAATCTATTGATCTTTTACCCACTGGGATTGATTTTAGTACAATAACACTTAAAGATCTAGTGTTTTATTTAACTATCCTAGTAGTTTGATAAAAAAATTAATGATTAAATATCCATTGCTTTATTATGCATGGACAATATTTGATCTTATGCATCTTAGTCCCTAGGCAGATACAGACATGCTGAACAGACTGACTGTAATTACTAATGTCTATTAATATAACAGATCACAAACCAGTTTTAAGACCATACTATTAGAAGAATTGGACTAACGTAAATACAAGGATGTAGTACTGGAAAAACTAATACTAAATGACTCGAATAAAGGAAACAGAATGTCATATGAGCCAAATGCTCTTTTATGTCAGTTTTAATAACATAAAAATAAAATCAAATGTCCAGATTATGCATCTACCTGGCATTAGTGACTAAGACTTAAGAACTAAATAGAAAGATTTGTGATCTACCTGGTGAATAACAATAATAATACAATAATTGTAAGTGGCAGGAAAAATTTCTTTACACTTGTTTATGAACAGTCAATGAATATATATATATAACATATGATATATGGTAGGAATGTGTGTTTATCAAATAATAATAGTCATGGTAAGTTGCCAAGTGTGAGAGGCAGGAAAAAGCATTTGCATTACCCTTGCTTCTCGACAATAAAAACGTTATATACACAAAACAGCCAGAAATAATTGTACATTAGCTCAGGAAAATTTAATACATACAAATATCCTTTGCCAAATATTTGAGAGTATTTTGCTTAAAATTGTATACTTTTATAACTATAAAAAACAATCTTTCTTAATTTATTTAATTTGTTTATGCAGCCCTTTATTTTATCCAGAAATCATTAATCCACATTATTTTCATTAATGGCCAAATTCTTATTTTAATTCTTAATATATTGAAGGCTAGTGGAAATGATCATTGTTAACTCTTGTATTAAAATATTTAACTATAATAATATTAAAGAAAATGTAAAATAAATCATAACAAAATTTCAGTGGAAATAAAACATAAAAATATAGAAGATTAAATATCTAATATTAGGGAGATAAAATCATAACAGTATATAATTAAAGTTCATGCAAGTTATCTCTTTTCATTTTAAAGATTCGTGTTCTGAATTCAGATATCTGTAGACTTTTTGTGGGACAATAGGTATAATATAGCTATATTTTCTGGTATTTTGCAAAGCTTCTGGATCATTCTTGCTCACTGAAATAGTCTTTATTAATATGCATTTCTATTTTATGCAACTGATGGTGTTTTTCTCACTGAATTATGGCTGGTTTTTTTTCCAAAGCTATAGACAGTTGTGAGTTAGGTGCCATACAATTTGCATATAATTTAGACACAATGATCAATGTAATGGTCATTTAGTACATTATGGCAACTTCTGTACTTCATGATGGAACTAAATTTGCACTCTTCCAACTTGGCTAGAGACAAGCAGATCGTGGGCTGCTCTGATCTGTCATCATAGTTAAATACTGCTTCTGACAGTCAAGAAAGGATAAATGAATGAAGAATCAAAGCATAAGCATACTAATTTGATTTTCCATCAGACCCCTATTTATAGTTCACTGAACTGCCTTATCAGTTTTCAGCATAGATCGATTTCAAAATCCATCCATTGGTTGCAGATTAGTCCTAAACTTTTCTGTGGTCCATAGTTTACTGACCAATTACAGACTTTACAAAAATGGCATTGAAAAGGAATTAAAACAAAATAAAAGTCAATATTTTGATTAAACAACATATGATATTTATCTCCTAATTAGCCAAATTGATTTATCTAGAATTTAATTATTTGTATAAAAATAATGTCATTTCCACCCACCTAATTATAAAATATATTTACAATTATTAATTAATAAAATATTTTGTTTTAAATTATTTAAATTGATTTAGATTTAATGAACCTAATATTTAACCATGCACATAATATATATATATTTTCTATCTAGCAAAATGTTGAAAAATCTTTAATTAAAAAATTCCTTACAAATTTTTTAAATTATATATGTGAAGTGCATATAGATATATCACTTCAATATGTATAAACAAAAATTTTAATATTCTATTTACAAATCAAAATGAAATGTAGATCTTATACCCCCAAATAAACATTTAATACTAAAGCTGTTATAATTCAATACATTGGAGCATGTTATTGTTTTTTGAAATTAATTTTATTTTAATTCTATGCATTTTCATTTGTTTTTTCTTCATACTCTTTCATAATTAGAAAGAATCATTGCCCTCAATTATTCTTTGAATAACCTCCCAAAACCATTATTTCCTCATTCATTTAACTATTATAAAAGCAGACACAAATTGTAATTTATAGGCTCTCTTTAGATGAGATCTCAATTACAAGAAAATATATCAAAGCTGGTGCAGAAATCATTAACTTTATCTTTCAATCATTTATTAACAACAAATTTTATTCACTATTTTTATATCTCCACTTTCATTTCTATTAGATATTTACCTTTATTTTACATAGACAGCACACAATTTAATTTTTCCCATTTCTTTCAATAAAACAACATACAAAAGCAGGACTGGATATTTTATGTTACCACATTTAGTAACTATAAATTAAATATCTGTTTGACTTTCTAGGATTATATTAAAAGACCATTCCTACTTATTATACTGGTTAAATCAGAATTTAAAGAGTTTTTTTTTTTTTGTTCTTTTTAATCTAGATTAATCATCTGTATATTTAATTATTATATATTTTATTATTATTATTATTTTTCATTTACTGTTTTACAAAAAAATTATATGAAGTATAATTTTTTTTCCAAATGTAAAAAACATTATTATTCTCTCTTTTTTTTTATGTTTTAAAATAAAAATGTTATAACGAAACTAGTACAAATCCATAATTTGTTATTGAACATGCTTCAGTGGATTCTAAACCCAGACAATAAAAATATATATACATTTGCATATAAGTTAATTAGCACAGCGTGGCATAAATTAAACAATATTTCAATTTTAAGTTTAGCTCTTTATTATTATAAAACCAACTTTGATTTATTAAGATTCTTCTCAATTCTTTTAACATATATAGATATTAATTTTATCCCCTCATTTCTATAATTAATTCTATCCACTTTAAAAAATTTTAAGATTATATAGCCTCCACTATATATATATACACACACTTGGTATTCACAGACTAATTATCCATGCTCCTAGTTATTCACAGTTTGAAAAAATAATAAATAAAAAGCAAAAAAATAAAAATTTATAAATCTGAATTCATAAATTATGTATATATTTTATACCTACTTATAATAGTCCCATCATAAATTATTTTCAATTGGCTATTTCCTTATTTTGTGCATTCCATCATATAGTTGATCTCCATCTCTCTAGATTCATTACTATACTGGTTCTTTTATAACTGTCTTATTTAATTTTTTGTTGTTGTTTATTACTGCTGTTGATATTTAAATGTATATTTTTAAAAGTTTAATTGTATCATAATTGTTTATGTGTGTATATGTTGAATGGGTATATTATGTGGAGTTTGCTATTATCCATGATTTATATGAGGATAAAGAGCTTTGGAATCAATGGCAATGGAATAAGCAATTATTGTATTTAATTATATATTTCAGTAGTAGTATACACAAATTTTCTTTCTTTAAAAATTTATAAAAAATATTTGAAATACTTATATGATATAATAGAAAAATGCAAACAATTATCAAGTTAAATTGAAAGTAATGAATGCTATTATTACAATTTAGATCACAGCTTTCTGTAATGTTTGAGTATGTAGTAAATATGCATTTAAAAGTTCTTTGATTACATACTTACTTTAAAAGAATACATTTTTTATTCTAATGAAGAAAATAGCTACAATTAAACTGCTGAAAATAACATTCCATATGACATTTTACTATTTGATCTTAATTATGAGGATTTGTTACAATTTACTATTTGTTAAAACAATTTATTCTAATATCTCATTATTTAGAGACATAAATTACAAAAATAAACTATCATTAATATGAAAAGACTTCAGATATTTATATATCCCTTTGTTTTATATCATCTATTCTTTCAATGACTTAAATAATTATGATTTAAAATTCAATTCAATATAACTAATGAAAATAATAAAACAAATTTTTTGATTCAATTGTAAAAAAACAACAAAACAATTGCTTTTATAAATACATATAAGTTGACAGTATATTTTACACTTAATTTATGTATGGTGGAATGGGAAAGATATAAAAGATAAGAAAAGTAAAAGAATTAAATTTTTTTATTAAGATTGGAGAATATGAGGATTGGGTTCTAAAACTAATGAAATAGTTTTTATTAAAATGAATCAGTGCTGAGAGAATGATTTGGTAATTGTAGAATGCAAGACAGTAATAAAAAAGTAAACGGATTTACAATTATCACTGTATAAATATTCTAAACAGAGCAAAACTCTCCATACAGTATTGCCACCTGTGCTAAACAGAGTAATCAATGGATGCCAGAAGGCTTGTGCATAAAATCCCTATCTAATGCCTACTCATCCAATATCCCCAGACTAGTTTCTGGCTTGTGGCCTTCGTCAGTGAGGAGCTTTGGATCTGAGAGCACTGCATCTAGATCTTAGGATCTAATGCAACCCTCTAGCAACCACCTTTTATCTCTACTTAACTACATAACTATGAGAATGAAATTGAAAACATAAAAAATATTTTCAATCTAAGCTCAATAGCTTATATAGTCATATGGGTCTGAACTCAGTTCAGAACCCATACATTTTGGTGTCTTTGGCTCTTTTACAACCATAGCCACCACTAACCCATTAGGCAGAACTGGTGTTAAACCATTAAGCATCACATGATCACATTTCCTATACTAGCACATTAATTGTTGATAAACAAGCCTTCTGGTATCCATTGATTACTCTGTTTAGCACAGGTGGCAATACTGTATGGAGAGTTTTGCTCTGTTTATCAACAATTAATGTGCTAGTATAGGAAATGTGATCATGTGATGCTTAATGGTTTAACACCAGTCCTGCCTAATGGGATAGTGGTAACTATGGTTGTAAAAGAGCCAAAGACACCAAAATGTATGGGTTCTGAACTGAGTTCAGACCCATATGACTATATAAGCTATTGAACTTAGATTGAAAATATTTTTTTATGTTTTCAATTTCATTCTCATAGTTATGTAGTTAAGTAGAGATAAAAGGTGGTTGCTAGAGGGTTGTGTTAGATCCTAAGATCTAGATGCAGTGCTCTCAGATCCAAAGCTCCTCACTGACGAAGGCCACAAGCCAGAAACTAGTCTGGAGATATTGGATGAGTAGGCATTAGATAGGGATTTTATGCACAAGCCTTCTGGCATCCATTGATTACTCTGTTTAGCACAGGTGGCAATACTGTATGGAGAGTTTTGCTCTGTTTATCAACAATTAATGTTCTAGTATAGAAAATGTGATCATGTGATATAAATATTCTGTTATTTATATAGTGCATGACCAGAGGAGTTGTTCCTTCTTTATAATTATCACTGTATATAAATGGTATTAAAGAGAGAATGTTTAATTTGATTCTGGGCATGTGGCCTATGCACAGAAATTTTTGGTTGTTTATGGTAACGCCATTTTATATCACAGCATTACATGTATTAATATAAGATATCTCCTATTTTAAGTCTTTTATACAATATTTACTAGTTGTTTTTTTTTAGGATTAGGTAGTGTAGAATTGAGGCGGCATATAGCCAGCTATTTGCATATTCCATAACCATGTTTAGTTTAGTGCCATTGAAGTAATATGATTATGCCATTTCTGCGGTTATCAATATATATATATATAATCAAAGTGGTTCTAAATTAAATATTTTTTTCTAATATTTAAACAAACTACTACCAATTTTCTACAAAAACAATATATGGCATACCATAAATTAAACAATAATTTAATTTTAAGCTAGTTTTTATTGCTATGATTCTGATGGACCCCACTAAAAGGACACACAGCTGTGCCTAAGTTACAAAGGAAAAAAATATTTCATGTTTCAGATGTGAAAAACATTTCACAATCAAATTGCTATAAAACTAACTTTCATTTAATAAGATTGATCTCAAACCCCCCCCCCCACAATTTATATATTAATTCTATCCAATCATTTTTACAATTAATTATATCCAGATTTAATATTTTCCATTTAAATGACATAATATAGTTGGTATATAATAGTACTCTATTCTCATGTACTCATGAATCAACTAGCCATGATTTCAATTGTCTACAGTTTGAAAAAATATTAAATGGAAAGTAAAAAACAAAAAAAAAGCAATTCAAAAATTAGAATTTGTAAATTTTATATGTATGCCAACAGACATGAAAACTATATCTTGATCAATTCTTTTCTTATGCATTAAATCATTTAAAACTGTCTTTCTTTCTAGATTTATTATTGTGCTTGTCTTTTTCAAAGTGGCTTTCTTTATTTTTGTTGACTATTTTTGTTAATATCTAAATGTATATATTTTTTAAAATTAAATTATATCATAATTGTATATATATATGTCAAACATGTATATAATATAAGGTTTGCTACTAATTACATTTTTAGGAATGTATGGAAAGAACAAATGACAATAAACATATGAGAATTATTGCACTTAATTTTATGTTTAAATCAATGTTTCAATAAAAAAAACCTAATGGTGAATTCAGAACTGAAAATTTGTGATTGATTATCAGTTGAGAAAAGTTTTTTAAAAAAAACAAAACAACTAAATTTGATCAATTTCTCAACTTACTGTTTGAATGATGAAATGTCACGTATCCTAACAATCAATTACCCATATAATTATTTATTTATTTAGTAGATGCTAAAGCAATTGTTGATGCTCTTTTAGTCAACTTTATTTACTTATTAATTTATTTTTAGAGCAAACCAAATACAAAGTTAATCAACATGGAAACAAATCAAGTAAATCACTAATAATTTCTACAATACAAAATGCCAAATGCATCTAAATAAAGCAGTAAAAGAAGTCAGCATCTCTGCACATTGAACCAAATCATTTATTAGGAAAAATTTGGGTTTAATAATATTTAAATTAATATATTGTATGATAAACTTTGTGTTCAAAAAAGCCAAGGCTTTTCACTTACCACCAAAAGTAATTAAAACAACTCACCATATTTATGAGTCCATAAAACTATATAATATTACCATTATGATATGTTTTAATGTTCTGTTTTTATTTCCACACTCTATAGTGGATTAACATATCTTAATTTCCTCAAATAGTGATGATAGCCATCATCCAAATTCTGTTCATTATTCTTTTTTATTAAACAGCATATTCTCTTTCATTATTCTTTTCAAGGTCTATTTTGACTAAGTGTTCATTATGTTCTTTCTTAAAACAATATCTTCATCTAAATTGAATCCTCATCAAATATCTTAACATAATCGCTCTTTTTTTCATCACTTTTTTTTATATATATTCTATTCAGAACTTTTTTTATATGAGGCATGCATTTTCTTATCTTCAATTTAGAATCATAAAATATTTTTACCTCAGTTAAGAGTCTTTTTATTTTTCTTGAGGTGCTTCTTGATATTTCAAATCTTTTTCCCCATGGAATTACTCTTTACTCATCGATTTCAAGATATGTATTTATTGCTTTTTTTATTTGTTGGTTTTATAAACTTTTAAGATATTAAAAACTTCAAATTCTCTCTTTCTATTTTCTTTTGATCAATGCAGATCCTAATTTTGGTTTTTGTTCAATTTATTTTTATTTTTTAATTACATAATAGAATTGTTTGTCATGGTGCATCTTGGTAACTCATGATCACTATACCATCCTCTCTTCCAGATATGCGGTCTACTTTTAATCTAAAATACCTTAATAAAACAATATTAAAAAATACAAAGTATCTGCTTATAGTTGACTTTTGTGACAAAAACATATATTTTATTTTAGGATTAAATCTGAGCTGATAGGCAAAAAGAGGATCTTTGGCAACTAAATTGCCAACATATCACTTTTAATTCAAAATGAGTTCAAGTTTTGGCTTAGGTGTATATTAGTGTGTTTATCAAATTCATCCTAGTCTTTATTCTAATTTGTTGTATTTACAGAAATTTAAAAATAACATCTTAATTGCACCAAAAATACTATTAAAATTCAGAGTTTAATAAATATTATAATTACTTTCTTATAATGGAGAACAGATTAGTGAGCTTATAATTTTGTTAAATAATTCCATTTTTTTATTATACAAACATGCGCACAAAAATATACTAACATTCCTATTTTGAGATTAGATCAATTGCAACCATTGTACTTAAACAGATGTAACTGATAAATGAATTAACTTCAAAGTTCTGAAAGTAAAATCTCCACTATTTCGATTATATGAATATAAATCAACTATTTAGAGTATAGATATAGAATGTAAATAGACAATAATAATTTACTTTTCTTGAAATTACTTTAGGCCTTAAGGCAGTTATCAATATTAAAATCACACCTATTTAATATTGACAGTTTTTTGAATACATGATAACAAGTCCTTGAAAGTTTTTATTAGAAACATTTTATGAAAAAATCAATGATTTAATTCAACAAAAATAATATAATTGCTTTGTGTGATTTAGAACAGTGGAAGAAGGGGGGTTTCAAACTAAAAGTTACAGTATCAACATTTCAAATGAGTAACAAAGACGTTAAAAAAAGATATTAGTTTAGTTACTTCAAAGAAACTGTTGTCTCAACCTGTCATTCAGGATGTGATATGACTTTCCAAGCAACTAACCGGTTATGTATGTGTATATATAACGTATAAAATTGAGAGAATAGCTATATAAATAATTGGGGAAAATTAGTAAAATAAAACTTATTAGATTTACAAAAAGATGAATTATAATTTACAAAAAGATTAATTACTTTTTAGACCGACTTTAACCTGAATCAAATGTGCCTTGAAATTTATAATAGGCAAGCAATATCTTTATTTTGCCAACAGAGGAACCTCTCAAACCATGACACAAGATAATGACTTTTATAAAGATAGGGGCGGCCATCTTATCTTTAACCTAACTTTCCACTTATATGGGCCAATCTGAAGCATCTTGATTTGGGTGCATGAAGCTGTTGTTTTATTCCACTATTTAAGTCCAATATTTCATATACAAATTAACTTTCACGAAATCATGTGATTTACAATGAGTTAATATTACGGTCTTTATACTGGAAATATATAAACTATTGTAAAGTTGTAATTATGTATTAAGTGCACGGGAAGTATATGTAAATACTTTTAAGACAGACTTTAACCTGTATCAAATGTACCTTGAAGCCTGTCTTAAAAGTATTTACATAAACTTTCTATGTGCTTAATAAATAATTACAACTTTACAATGGTTTATATATTTCCAGTATAAAGATCATAATATTAACTCATTGTAAATTGCATGATTTTGTGAATGTTAATTTGTATACAAAATAGTGGACTTAAACAGTGGAGAGAACAATAGCTTCATGCTCCCAAATCAAGATGCTTCAGATTGGCCTATAAGTTAGGTTAAAGATAAGACAGCCACTCTTATTTTTATAAAAGTTGTTATCTTGTATGGTAGTTTGAGAGGTCCCTCTATCGGCAAAATAAAGATATTGCTTGCCTATTATAAATTTCATGGTGCATTTGATACAGGTTAAAGCCAGTCTTAAAAGTATTCACATATAATTCCTGTGCACTTAATAAATAATTACAACTTTAAAAAGATTAATTACAACTTTGATAAAACAACTTTAATTAGATTCCTTAAAATCTCAAATGAGAAGACAAGTTAACTGCATTCCTACAAAAATTTAGTAAGAACAAATTAATTCTCAACAGATACAAAAATATTAAATAATACCAGAAGGAAGTGAATTGATCAATAAATTAGATAAAAAGGAATTCTAATAATTATTAAATAGGGCACATGTTCTATAGTTGTTCAACTAAGAGATACTTGTTTATGTAAGCTATGAATGTAAACATGGATTTGAACATCTCTGTGTATTGCATAAAAGTGCTTTTATTGTGGAAACACTTGCTTCCAAAGGTGTCAAAGCAAGTCTATGAGCTTTATTATGCCCACCTTCATTACAATTATTGTATGCCTTTGGGTTTATATAGTTTATGATGGTATAAATTTTTTGTATTAATTGTGTAATATATATTAAATAATAATCACTTACAAGTTGAGTAGTCTTAGTTTTTAATAGAGGTTAATTTGCATAAGCATAAGTTTGTTTTGAAGTGTAGAAATTATTCTCAGATGTAACAATTAGTGTAGTCACAATTTGAATCTTGCTAGTAAACCATCATGCAAATATCAGTTAGTGAGTTTGATGTCAGTTATGAAATTAATTGGTTGCTCTTTCTTCATCAATAAAACTGACAATGATAAAATTAAAGTAGCATCACTGCTATGTTTGCAGGTACAAAAGTAATAGAGATAGCTAATAGGCTCTGAAAACCTGATACTCCTGAGGATTATCCTTACAATCAAGTAAAACACTACTTGTTAAATTTCTGTAGTTCACATCAGGAACCAATATCATGTCAGAAATAAAAAGATTAAAGATATCAACATTGTTCTCTGTAATGTTGCAAAATTTTTTATCTATAACTTATTTCTTGGTGAGGCACTCTGAGAGCAATTTTTGTGGAAGTTTAATAATATCAGTTTGCAGCAACAGTTGTTTGCTGATAATGAGGTAGTATATAATGAGGTAGTATATAATGAAGTTGTAAAACTAGCTCTTGAATTAGTGTTCAGAAATCATGAGAATTCACAGAGATAAAATTAAAAAAAGAAATTGATGTTTGTAAAATGTTCCTGAGAGAGAGATATTTAGAAACATATAAAAAAAGAAAATTAATAATAAAATGCTTTTTTTTTGCTTTTGTTGTGATAAAGCTGACCACAAAGCTAGCAATTGTTTTTGCAAAGCTGATTGTTATAAACTCTGTAGAAAAAAAAGATCACATTGAAATGATGTGTAGCAAAAAAATTCGTGAAACCAGTAAAATCAGCAACAATAATAAAGGTGTATTAGATAGAAAAAGCAATCAGTAAGCCAGTACAAAAAAATATGTAAACTTCTGATTGTGAAACATTATGTTACACTTAAAATTGTGCAGTAAACCCATATTGGTAGATTTGATAGTGAAAGTGGTGCATTTTTGCTTTGAAACTATGCATTTTCAACAACACTTTTCTAATAAAAATGTATATCATTAAAATGTCACCAAAGTTCAGTTATAATAATGAGATCAAACAATGAATGATCAGTCATTTGAAGATCTGGCTGTATAAAAACTACTTGCATTCTATAATCAATTATTTTTGTCCAATTCATTTTTATATTCTTTTATTTACATGATTGGACTTACTGTACTTGCCAAATATAAACAGCCACTGATAATAAAAGAACAGTTAAAAGTCTTGGATATAAACAGCAATACAAATAAAATTAAAAGAATAGTGTTGTATAGGTAGAAGGCTTAGTTATTAATGTGGAATGTAGTGTTAAGTATTTAAAGATTAAAAAATAAACAGATATTGCCAAGAGTAAAAGCTATTAATTACATTATATTGCATTGAAATGCAATTTTAGAATAAAAACAATAATTATACATAGATGAAGTGGTCAGATTGTTGGCTCATGTTATAGTTTGTGTATTTTTTGAACATGTTAATAAGCTATAAACAAAAGGTCAACAAGGTTAGCAAAAATCACAAGTAAGAAGGATTCACAAGTTGCAGAAATCATAATTATGTTATACACAGAAGTTAGGTTTAGAGACCTACAAAAAGTATGTGGAAGCTAACCATAATAAGGGTAGATACTATAAGAAAGTTTGGCATAAGAGCAAGCATGGATGCACAACATCCAAACCATCACCACCATCAGTCTTCAAGATAGCAACTTCAATAAATCTACAATGTATCTCACGAATCTCTACACCTATATATAGCAACAAGAAAGACAAGGGTCAAGTCACAAGCAATGTCAAGGCAAAATCCTGAAGAGACTAACAGGCTCTATGTTGGAGTAAACAAATTAAGAATACAGAGCTAAGTATGTATAAGGTAAACCCACATACTTAGTCATAAATATTATATGCAAATATTAATGTTTTAATTTTATGAATACCAGGCAGGGATAATTAGGATTATCAAGAATCAACATGCAGCTCTAACTCTGAAGATAAAATAGAAAGTATCAATGAACAACAATGATCAGCATTATCTGATTAGATGTATCAGAGAATTAAACAATTTCAGGGCTAGAATGAACAATAAATCCTGAAACCCACTGTTGTGTGAAACCAAAAATCTGACAATAGCATTATAAAAAATGAATCAAACTATATGCATAGAGTATTAGTAAATTGTTTAACATATTTTGGAGTTTGTATTTGTAAACTACAATTGCATAGCCAGATTTAAACGCAATAAGGAGATAAATCTTCTGTTAGTATAAAGGATGGTAGAACTTATTATTTATCTCTATATATAGTTTATGCTTCAATAAACCCACTAATTGGATGTGATTGATTTAAATAATTGGGCATTAAAATTGCGCTTTTTAAAAAGATCGAAATCGAGAAAAAAAAAAAAGGGGGGGGGGTTCCTAAACTGTTTAAAGGAGAGTCTGGAAAAATAATAATTACCTCTTTATCTCCTGAGGTGATACCTATAATATGCAAATCACAAGGGTTTGTTCATTCAAAAAGAAAGTCAAGAAAGCAATTAATGAATTGAAAACAACTCTTTAGAACCTTCAGAGAAATATAATTGTGCTATGCCATTAATTAATTAATAGGGTACATAGAGTGCAGTTATTCAACCAAGAGACACTTGAACATGGCAACTATATGTGTGAACATGGAGTTGCAATACTACGGTGCTGGGTATCATCATGTCTTGCCTTAAAGTGTTTTTACTGCAGAGAGATTTGCCACCAAATGCACCAAAACAAGACTAGATCTAGGAACTTTAATAGATTGTACCAACCATCATTATGATATTTGTATGTCTTTGAGTTTGTAATTTAGATTGAATATATATATATGTAATAAATAAAGTTTGATATCTGTATTCGTTTCACAATATATGTAATATACAAATCAATATATATATATATCAAAATACAGTACAATTTATATAAATTATATTCTTTTAGAAGTACTTTCGACTATACACTTTGTAGTCTTTATCAACTATATAACGTTGAATAATATTGATTTGTATATTACATATATATATAATTAGAGAGGATTTGAACCTAGACTTTTATTCACTCTATCTTATATAACTGACATACATGACCACATATACGTGAAAAAAATAAATGATCCCCAATATGCATATTTTGTGCTGAACCAGCACCCATCAGTTGGTTCAGCATGAAATATGTATACTGGTGATCA
The DNA here is from genome assembly GCA_028023455.1 of Epiperipatus broadwayi. Taxonomy (NCBI): domain Eukaryota; kingdom Metazoa; phylum Onychophora; class Udeonychophora; order Euonychophora; family Peripatidae; genus Epiperipatus; species Epiperipatus broadwayi. Next base: position 5,723,537 of record JAQFVV010012440.1, on the reverse strand, counting down.
TTTATTTTTTGCACATGTAAGTAGTCATGTGTATTGGGTTGTATAAGATGAAGTGGATGACTGAAGGTAGTTTAAAAGTCTGGGTTCAAATCTTCTCTAATTATATCTAGCTTAAGTATATGTACTATACTTGTATTTAAATATTATATATATATGATAAACAAATATGCAATATATAATATTTATATATTGGTAGGACGCCATCTGTGGACATATATATATATATATTGTAATCTAAAAAATAGTGATTTCCATCAAACACTTTATCAAGGTGATCATTTGATATCTTATTACTTATTGAAAACCAAATACATTGGAAAAGCCAAATTATAACTTAAAGAATTGGACTATAAATAAATAACCAATAAAAAAAAAACAGTTAAAAACAAAACAATGTTATTGTCTAAGCTAATCTCAGTGGGTTTCAAATATGCCACAATAATAAGAGAAAAGGGGTAAATAATTGGAAAAATTATCATTAAGATAAAAGGCAACATTAGTGACTTAAGAGAAGGGGAATTTTCCTACTCACTCTTATAAACATAAAGACTCTTAATATTGAAAGCACATGGATTAAAGGTTACACAAAACTTCTTCACAACATCTACTATTATCACACTTTTTATCAATCTTCTAAGCATTCTATTGCCATGATCAGAGGAAACATTTAATTTATAAAACTTTGAATATTTGTAATGGTTCAAAAAATGTTAAAACATTTTAAATAACAAACGCTTTGAATTTATAATAAAGAAAATTTATTTAAAGCTGAGTGCTTTCAATAAAATTTTTTTATTACAAATTCAAACCTGTTTTGTTATTAAAAATATTTTAACATTTTTTGAACCATTACAATTATTGCAGAAAAACAGAGTAAAAAAATGTATAATAAAATATAAATATGTTATCTTAAATATTTGCCACAATGATATCTTATTTGAAAATAATTTCTTCTTTAGTAAAATGATTTCTTTAATAAGATAATTTATAAATAAATTGGGTACCTCAGGGAAAATATGATTAAATTTAATAATAATAAAATAAATTCTCTTTTAACTCTCACAGATTATTTAACAAAGAATGAAATCTTAGTATCAAGAACAGTGAGACATATTTTACCCCTAAGATAAGGTCTACCACAATTATGATAATAACATTAATGTTTAAAATAAACATGACAACTCTTAATTTAGAATAAAAGAAAAATAATCTACTAGGATAACATTCAGATAATAAGAATAGATAAGGGATTTTATGGCCATTCTAAATATCACACTAATCAACCTACTTTAAAATATCTAAAAGTAAATAAAGTAATTCTATGATTTAAATTTATCATGGCATAAGAGGATAATTTTATAAATACTGTATGGAAAATATTTTAAAATATGCATAATGATCTTTAATAAACAAACCAAATTGACTAAAATGATTTTGAATGGTAAATATGCAATTATGATTCTTTATTCAACAAAATAAACTCTTTCTTAGAGATAATTCTAATATCTTAGATGCAATTTCAACAAAATGACTCTTATGTTAAAAATTTAATATCCACGTATTCATAATTCATAAAGATTTAAAATAATTTATAATATTCTTATGCTTTTATCAGATTTTTTAATAATGAGTGAAAGATGTGGAAAAATGACTATAAGAAAATTTAATTAACAATAAATTAATATTTATTTTCACATTAAACAGGAAACAAACAATAAATCTGACATATCTTCAAATGTCATTAAGCAAAACCTCTACAAATAAGTTTCTTTATTTATAATATATATGTACATATCAGAAAAATTACTGCTTACAAATTTATTATGCAAATTTAAAAATAGATAAAGAAATAAAATGACTAAAGAAATATGGCTTACTCATAAAACTTTCTATAAATTTGAATGTGACTAAATCCTCACATTTTCATAACATTCATATTATTAGAGTGTCCCTTATGAACATTTAATACAATTTAAAATTATAAGCTTATCAATCTAGCAATGAGATGGATATTAAAGATGCATATTGTTATTTTCTACCAAAACAGAACTTAAAATTTTGAATCTTCATTATTTATCAAATTTATGTCCTAAGTATGAACAAAACATAACTATAGAACTTACACTCAACAATATTATTTAGACTCAGAGAAACTAAAGGTAAGTGTGACATTTTTCAATATCTGATGAAAAATATATCAGTAACCAGGGTTAAGCCATGGCAATATATTACCCATGGCTTTATACAAATTACAATACCAATAAATGAAATCCATATTTGAATGACAAAATAAATGCAAAGTAAAAATTTGATGTCATGAACTCACAAATAAACAGCTATTTTTGAGGGCAGTAAATAAATGAACTAGGACTTAATCTCTATTCATGAAGCAATGACAATAAACCATCAGTGAATACCAATGATAATTAGATTTGCATTAAACAAAGCACTACATGCTTGAATATAATAAAGAGTGATAAAATACATTTGAAAATATGGTAACAACATAGAGAGAGACTACACCACCTGCAAGACTATACTGACCAGATAAATATTCTTAGAAAACAAGAGGGAGACTAAGCTACTATCTTTTAAACAAAAACAATAACTAACATGTATAAAAATGATAAATAAATAATTAATGCTAAATCTAGCTTAGTAAAATTATGTAGTAAAATAAGCAATAAAAATATAGATGCACTTATACTTCATTCAGTATAATTATACATCTTCACTAAATAAATAATTTATAAGGGTAAGCATAACATTCTTAAATATATTATTACCAACCAATAATATTCAGAGAATTGTGATATCATTTTTAAAATTAAATACAAAAGTATACTACATAATATGCATATAAAATAATAACATTCTAAACAAAAAGTAGGAGTATTAAATTTAAAACTAACCTTTTTACCAATGATAAAGTAAAGCAATAGTTCATTTGTATCCAACTATTTTAGTAGGATAAGTCAATAAAGTGAATAAAGTTCTGAAGACATCCAGTATACAGGAATGTGACATAACAATTGCACAAACAGCACTTCACAACTATAATTAAGCATAAAATATTTTAAAAAATTAATGCTAGCAGGAATGTGTATATGGCCAGTTAATTAAGAATCTCTTCTATGGATTAAGCAATAATAATAATATTTATTTAATATTATAATAAAGTCATTTATTTTTCTATGCTTTGAAAGCATTTTATAAACAACAATAAGCATGAAAATGAATTTTTTTCTTGAAAATATCTTTTTATAATGGAGAAATTTTCCAAATTAATCATGATGAGAAAGAGAAAGCAGACTTTTATAATAAATGCAAGATTATCCATCTTAATTTTTAAACAAGAATAATAAATTTAGAAACATTCTTAAATTTTTAATTAGTAATCCAAAATATGTTGAAAAATATCTAAAAACACATTATCAGTTTCAAGCTATTGTGCGCTTTTTATGAGTGTTAAATAATAAATGAGTACTTCCACTTCCAATACAAGATATAGTATTTAGGAAAGAATAAAATGAATCTACTTATTCTATCCAACCCAAATGCTTATATATGGGCAAATCTTAAGTACTGTATGTGAAAGTGTGAGGATAGACTACTCACTTTAAACCACTGTTTACGATATCTGAATGAATGATGTTGACAAAATTATCTAGAATTTACTAGACGTCACTCACAAATGAAACTTTAAATATATGTAAATAAACATTTATTTTTAGCACTGTTTCTAATTGTAATAAATTTAATCAGCCATTCAAGCTATTGTGCACTTTTTATGAGTGTTAAATAATAAATGAGTACTTCCACTTCCAACACAAGATATAGTATTTAGGAAAGAATAAAATGAATCCACTTATTCTATCCAACCCAAGTGCTTATATATGGGCAAATCTTAAGTACTGTAAGTGAAAGTGTGAAAATAGACTACTCACTTTAAACCACTGCTTACGATATCTGAATGAATGGCATTGATGAAATTATCTAGAATTTACTAGACGTCACTCACAAATGAAACTTTAAACATATGTAAATAAACATTTGCCCATATATAAGCATTTGGGTTGGATAGAATAAGTGGGTTCATTTTATTCTTTCCTAAATACTATATATTGTGTTGGAAGTGGAAGTACTCATTTATTATTTAACACTCGTAAAAAGTGCACAATAGCTTGAATGGCTGATTAAATTTATTACAATTAGAAACAGCAGTAAAAATAAATGTTTATTATCAGTTTCATAAAACAATAAAAGTCATTCGTTTTAATTTTAATGGAACGTGAAATAAACATAAGAATTATTTATATGAAGTAAAATTACTTTTACACCACTATTTTGAACAATAATAATTGCTTATTAAAATAACAGAATAATAAAATATATATATCCAAATAATAATAATAATAATAATAATAATAATAATAATAATAATAATAATAATAATAATAATAATAATAATAATAATAATAATAATAATAATAATAATAATAATAACAACAACAACAACAAGAAAAAGAAGAAGAAGAAGAAATTAAATAAATTAAATGTTTTTTTTATTAAAGCATTTGAAACTTCATTTGAGACATTGATAATATTTTATTCTTATTATATACAGGTTTTAATATCAGTAACTGAAAGTTCATTTAAATTGAATTAATTATATGAGCATTTTAAGAAAAAGCATTTCAAATTAATATTTCCAAAACACCTAAATAATTTAAAGTCATTATCATTACAAAGATTTTTTAAAAAAAAAATGTATATTAAAATAAACTTGAACTATCAGCTACATTTTAAATGAACATTGAAATTAATTAAAATTCTTACATCACAGGAATGATAACATTGCTGTTTTTTAAAATCTCACAAAGTGTGAAATTTAAATAATATTAATCAAACATTGTAGAATATTTAGTAAATTTTCCCATAATATTTCTCTAATGTGAAGCTTTTGCACTTGAAGTCCTTGACTTAGAAATTATGCATGAATAAGGATATTTTTCTAGCAATACATTACTTTTACTAAGAAAAAAAAAATTTTTTAAAAAAGTTAAAACTTTAACTAATTAAAACAATTAAATAATTACAAGTAACAATGAACAAAACATTACGCAATACCCAATGTGGATGCAAGTGTCATCTTCCCTTATTTATACCCTAAGTCATGTGATTACTTTATGTTTTCTAATATTGTCATTTTAATTTCCACTCATTTTATTTCATTGGTTTGAATCTAATATCTTACAAACTCCAAGGAGATATTCTAAAAATAATCTCATTATAATTTTTTATTAAATCAATTAATTTACATCTAGACAGACAAATTTCTGTTAAAATAAATTATTTATAAAATCGAATATTATAGTGAAAATAAAATACATTGTAAAATTAAAATTACCTTATTCCAAATAAAAACATCATCTTATAATATTTGTTTGACATATTTATTTTAATTAAATTAAGTCCTCAGAACATTTAACATTGTTTTTAAAAAAAATAAAAGATTTAAAAAAATTTTAAACAAGAAGTTAAATAAATTAATTACTTTACATTCATTCATCCAGATATTCATGTATTCACTATTTTTAATTCCTAATTTTAAAATTATCAGCTTTATTATGACTTTTTTTAACTAACTACAACTAAAATATTTAATTATAATATTTTATATTATAATCAAAATTGAATTAAAACAATTTAACATTTAATTTTAATATTAATAAACTTAAATATAAGAATTTGAACTTGGTTTTCAAATTTAATACCAATATCAAACTTTAAAATACTTTAATAGTTAAATTATGATTATTTTAACCTTATTGGCTTACAAACTACATTAACTAAAACTTTAAGTTCACAATACTTAAAATTTAAGTACTTTAAAATTATGAAAAACTATTTATAGGACTAAAATATCACAACTAGACTTCTAAAATCATTTTACAGCTATAAAAATTGTAAAAATATTTATACACTGACTTGTCATGTAAATAAACATAGCATCATTAAAGAACAACAAAGTTTATTCATTTTAAAAATTAAATTATTGAAAAATATATATATAACTCAACATTTAGCTTCAAGCAAAAGCTAACGGTCACAATTCCCTTGAGCTTATAGGAAAAAAATATTTTTTTTGTTCATGCATTACAATATAGTTCAATAGACTTCAAAACAGCACTGTGAAAAACAATATTATCATTACTCTGCTAAGAAATATTATTTCTAATTCATATTCAAGTCAATTTATTTGATATATATACGAAAAAAATATTTATTAGGCTGAGTGTGCTGTAGGTACTTTTTTTATGTGTTTTCTCACCCCTTTCTTATTTACTTGATTGATTATAAACTATTTTCATTTTATACTTGATTCTAACATTTATCAAAGTGATTAGAATAACATTAAATTGTTCAAATAAACTAGGTTTTATAAAAATAACATTCAATTTGCATTTCCAATAGCAGTAATTAAATAAAATAAGTTGCACAAAAATGATCTTCTTTTTGAATTTTCTTTTATTGCTTATCAATATTATTTTATCAACATTAAATTGTTTAGATAAAAGATGTTCTATGACAATCATTTTTAATTTGCATCTAATCTTAGTGCTTATAGGATAACACCAGATTGGTCAAATAATTTTTTATGACACTTTTTCATTCTACATTTGGTCTTAGTGTTTGTTAACACTATTCTACCAAATACAATTGATTCTTTATTAAGAATTTTAAAAACTTTGATTTGATTTTGCAATTTATTCATTAATTAAATGTAAAGTAACTAAATATTGCATGTTCTACACATTCTTGTTTCCTTTTACATTTTATCTCAGCAATGGTGGATATTTTATCCACAAAAATTTGACAAAATTGGTAAAAATTATTTTGAGTCTACATAATGCAGAACTATTCTTTTATTCAACTCATTAGGGCTATTAATAAGCCTTCTGAATTTAGGCTCTATATTGGAAATAATATTATTTATAAATGAATAAGATGGTATTCTATTTTAAGAAATTTTAAAATTAATACTATCTTTATATTTAATTATTGGGCCATTATAATTCTTAATTCTGGCTTTTAAATAACTGAATTCATCATTCAATTCCCACTTTGGTGGAAGATAATAATTTTTTATACACTTTAAATTTGACTTATATTGGGATATACAATTTCTAGTCTTTCTTAAATTATCATAATTTTTAATATTTATAACATTATTTTGTACTTTTTTAAAAAATAATTATGACTTTTTTATTTGTACAAACTGATTTATTTGGTGCTCTTACATCTAATATTATATATTTTTTTACAATTTTGAGATTCTATTTGATGCTCTATAATTAATATTTTGTTCTCTAAAGATTTATTTACCTCTACTATAGTACTTTCTTGAGAATTTATAGATTCTATGTGAAAATCTACTAGGTTTAATATTTAACTCTTCTCAATTATCTCTTTCTTTTAACTATTTTGTGATTTTTCTGAATTAACTAATTTATTCTCTTTTATTTTACTTTGAGGCTTTATATAAGATTCTATTTGAGGTTTTACTGAATCTGATATTTTTCTCTAGAACTATTTTAAATTCATTTAACTGACTGCTTTGACATTTTTTTGAATCAACTAACTTATTTTCTGGAGATACTTTTGTTTCACTTGGAGATTTTTCTACCTCTTTTTGAAAGTTTCTTTTCTATAATAGGATTTTTTTATAGTTTTTTTCAAATTTCTTTGAAATTCAAAATGTTTGTCATATCAATTTTCAAAAAACTCTTTCATCTCTTCAAAACATTCTTGAACGTTCAAAAACATTTGAGACATTGCTTTCTAAGTAACAGGAGTTGGAACAACTTGAGTATTTCCAAATTCAACTTTTTGAATAGGAAGAGATATCATTGCTTGGGTCCTTCCCAAATTATTCTTATCTTTATTTAAATCATCCATATTAGTTTTATATTAATAATATTTCATCAATAATTTATTCAGGCACAAAAATCCAAATCTCAAACTATTAATACTCAAAATTCACATACCATATACACTATGGATTACCAATTTTGAAATAATTTAAAATTAAGGAAATACATTTGTTTTCAAGAGGTTTATATTATTTATTTCTAACTTAATTACTAAATTGATAAATAAGATAATTTTTAAATTTAGCAAATATCATCATCCTCAGAGATCTTTTAAACAATAGTTCAAAATTGAATATTATATAATTAAAATAAAAGCAGTAATTTTTTAAAAAAATACAGGTTACTTTAATACAGATCACTTTATTATGTTTAATAAAATAACTAAAATTAACAATTAATAATGAATAATTAAAGTTTTTTATTAAATAAGTTGTAAAAATTATAGTTAAATTAGATTACTGTAAAATTGACTAAAAGATAAATTCACTACAAAAATATAAATAATTATATTATAATTATTATTTTACTGTGGCATTAAAATCTGATCATTGCAATTATTAATGCATGACAATAGGTTACTTTATGCATATTATTACTGATTGATCTAGCAAACATACTAAAATGCAAAACAACTCTTATAACAACTTATGCCCATACATTTAGTTGGAACTTTTAACCAATCGAATGCCCTTTTAGTTGGGTTCTCTAACTAATCAAAGTCCCTTTTATTTTGGATGCCAAAGGAAATTGTGACCTTTAGCTTTTGATTAAACTTTGTTGTTGTTTAACATGATTTTAGCAGCTTAGTTATGATATTTTAGTCCTATAAATAGTTTTTCATAATTTTAAAGTACTTAAATTTTAAGTATTTGTGAACTTAAAGTCATAGCTAATGTAGTTTGTAAGTCATTAAGATTAAAATAATCATAATTTAATTATTAAAGTATTTTGAAGTTTGATATTGATATTAAACTTGAAAATCAAGTTCAAACCCTTATATTTAAGTTTGATAATATTTAAATTAAATGTTAATTGCTTTAATTCAATTTCAATTATAATATAAAATATTATAATTAAATATTTTAGATGTAGTTAGTTAAAAGAAGTTATAATAAAGCTGATAATTTTAAAACTAGGAATTAAAAATAGTGAATGCATGAATATCAGAATGAATGAATGTAAAGATAATTAATTTCTTTAACACTTTCTTGTTTAAAATGTTTCTTAAATAACGTTTTTTAAAGACAATGTTAAATGTTTTGAGGACTTAATTCAATTAAAATGAATATGTCAAATAAGTATTATAGGATACTGTTTTATTTGGAATAAGGTGATTTTAATTTTATAATGTATTATATTTTCACTATAATATTTGATTTTATAAGTAATTTATTTAACAGAAAATGTAATAATTAATTTATCTGTCTAGATGTAGATTAATTGATTTAAAAAAAAAAAAAGAATATATAATGACATTATTTTTAGAATATCTTCTTAGAGTTTGTAAGATATTGAATTCAAACCAATAAAATAAAGTGGATGGACATTAAAATGTCAATATTAGAAATCATAAAGTAATCATATCACTTTGGGTATAAATAAGGGAAGCTGACACTTGCACATGCACTGGGTATCACACATACATTTTGTTCATTATTACTTGCAATCATTCAATTGTTTTAATTAGCTTTTTACAGGTGTTGTATATATATTTTTTCCTTCTACTACTTTTATATTAATTTTTTTTATTATTATTACCAGTGCAAACCTTTCCATCCCATCTTGGCTTGTTTTTCCTTATCTTTTAAGCCCTGTTTTCATTTTGTTTTTCTTAATTCTATTGATTATGTTTAATTACAGCTCCAATTAAATTTACCTGGAATTAAATATTACCAGAAACAACTTAATTAGTTTTTTTTTCGGTTTTCTCTTTTTTTAAAGACAGATTGTTACTCTGAATTAAATCATTAATATTAAAAAATATTCAAAGTTTTATAAACTTTGCCAATTTTTTTTTGATACATTAATATTTCATGCTCATTATGTAATTATTCACATATAAATTGAAATTATACTTATATAGATAATCAATTGAGAAAGTTTTTTTAATTACATTTATTTCAACTTATTTTATTTTATTTGAAAATGTGAACTTAAATTCCTCATTCTAAACATTTATATATTTTAAGCTTGTAATAAAAGACAAATCTACATAAAGCAATATCCACTCATAAAATGGCAAGACAATGAAATGGAGATGAACATTTCATTTCTCATTATTTAAACTTCAATCAGACTCTCTCCATTACATCTATAACTCCAATCAGATCACATATCTGCAATTCAGTTTTGACTTCTTACGTTTTATTATATTTATTCTTCGTTATAGGAGATTTAGACTCACTCTGTAATCAATTGCTATTTTTAATGGGTTGCATTATTATCAGTGCTGTATCATCTTGAGACCACCAGGCAATTGCACACACAACTGTCATAATATATTCCTACAAGCAATTTGCTGTGCATAAGAATTGAGAATTAGTGCTACAGCACTAACAAATACATTTAATACTACCATACAAGAAGCAATCATTGGTTTACTACTATAAGCCAGGTCTTCTGCCACAAGTGTAGTTTTAACTAACAAATACTACTACTGGTAGGGATGTTTAATTGGTATACAGGTAGTTCCAGGAAATTTTGACAGGTTCTAGCCAAGAAAAGAATGGCCAGCTTTCCATACATAACTATAACAAATAATAGGTCTGTATAAATAATAGAGAGTATATGTAGCTGATTATTCAATCTCACACAGATACAGAAATGCACCATGATACCATTTACACTCATCTCTCAAATGATCATAGAAATAGACACTGTAATCAACTACTTTGTTCTATTGATTTGTACTTCACTAAAATATGACATCAGCATTCTGGCATTAATATTTTACCATTATTTTTAGATAATTTACTTAATCATTATCATTATCATCACTGTTAATATTATTATTATGTTTCAAAAAGGAACTTTATTACAGATTAAATTTTATACTGGTTTTGATTCATATACATATACTTACATTGATGAACACTGGGATTATGTGTAGAAGTTTACAGTATTTAAATATATAAGTTGGGGAGATGGTTATAATTATGTATGGGTAACAGATTTTGTTGCCTAGGATCCTTAAATAACTAGATATCTAGAGGTTCGAATTTGGGTGAATTATTGATTCAATCAGACTTATATGTGCATTGAAATAATGTTTTTATGTAATAGTAATTATGGGTGCATATGTATATGATACAACATTGCTATTTTTACATGAGTTTTAGTAAGGTTTATAGTCTATTTGCACTGGTGTATTGTGGCTGCTTACAAGCTTCTTATTGAGAGTATTCTGTATGTTAATGTGTGTCATATGCTATTGTGTCTATTGGTGTTTTCTCATCATCTGTGATAATATGGCTTTGCTAGTTAAAGTTGATTTGTATGATGCTTGGTTCTTTAAGCTATAAGTTGTAGTGAGCAGGTGTTTGGCTTGAGCACATATAAGATCCAAAGTAGGGTCTTTTGGTAAGAAGCTTGCTATTGACAATGAAATATTGGGCCCATCTCAGTGGAGTGTTAGCTATGTCTGTTTTGGCTCTCAATGGTGGCTTATTCTTTTTTGTTTGACTTGGCCCTCTTTTGGTTTCTGTTGATGCTGTTTTAATAGGTGGAGGGCATATAGTGAATGCCTCTATGAAGTGATTGGATGTTTTGTTTAATATGATGTGTGAATAATTTGGCTTGCTGCAGTTGCTTATTTTACTGTTGGTGTTTTGATGTGATTTTTATGTTGACCTGTGGGTATCATCTGGAGCATATTGTGTATTAAGTAAGATGAATGATTAATTTGGAGATGTTTGAATGACACTAATAGTAGTGGTGTTTGTATCTGGTTTGGTTATTGTGAAATCAATTATGTCTGCATCTTGTGCAGTGGGGAAGAGATTAGGTGCTTCACTGAAGTGTAGATGATCATGGATTTAATCATGAGTATTGGAATCAGTGGTGGTAGAGTGTGCATAGCTATCTTTTTGGTGTCAACTTTAGCTAGAATGATTGTAGGTTCTGGCTGGTGCTGCAGTATATGGCAAGAGGGCCATGTCAACCACATGAGTAATACAGCAGCTTCAGACCCATAATAAAGAAGCAAAGTATAGCCTCTTGATCCACAATCTGTGTTAGTATGGTAATTGGATCAATGTCCTTACATAGTCTTATCATGCAATCATAGTTATCAGTATAGACAAGATTAGTGTTTCCTTGTCGCTCAAAGGGATATGACTTTTCCAAATGATTACATCATTTTCTGGAAATCTTGTATTATGTATCTGAGGTACATGTGTTTTAGTACCCTAATAATACAGTTTTGGTGGTCAGGATCAACTGTTACAAAAGCATAGTTTCCTAGGGTTTGAACCTTGGTCTGGAAGCAGTTTTTTGGTTCACATGGAAAAATTCAAGAACAATATATCTGGAATTGGAGTGTTCCACAATTTGCAGAATCATATCCCTCAACCTGTGCAGTATTATTGCTTCATATCAGAGGGATCAAGGAAAACAAAAGATATTTGCATCTGTGGCAGGTAGTATAATTGAGCAGGGAGAAAATTTTCTTGAAAGATATATACAGTCCTCTCAGTCTAGTATATAGTGTTGTTAAATCTATTGTTAATGACCTTCAGTTCATCTGTTGTCCATTTTATTTGGGGGGGGGGAGATTGGCTTTCTTGGGTTTTCAAGTCTAATTCTTTGACATTGTCTGTATTAATTCTTCCATAACAAAGAAATATTTTATTGTTGATTGAAGCTGAAAATGTCTTGTTATTATTAGATTGTAAATTACTTTTAATAGTGTTTGCATAGGTTTTACTGTTGATCAATGTCAGGATTACTGCAGGGGTTATTTTGGCACCATTCACCTGTTCAGCTGACTGAGTGACTCCATCTTCTCTGGTTTTTCCATTGACAAATTATTTGTTTGTTTAGAATTTCAATAATTGAATTGAAAGTGTCACAGAAAAAGTTATTTGTAATTGATCAGATTTATTTATTAGTTATATATATGTAAGTTTCATCTTATGATTTGTGTATTTTATGTAGTTTTTGGATTTAAACCCAGCCTAGAAAAATATCAAATGAGTAATACTCAATTTTCTGTAGAACTGTTACTATTACTACTACTATTTTTTTTCTTCAGAGGAAATATATTGAAGCCACTTCACCTTCCTTAATGCACATCAAGGTTTTTTTCTCAAGATGCTACAATATTTCATTTAAACTTTTATTACTATCAGCTCATGGATGGACTTATGATCTTTGGATCATTTATTGTTTCACAATTTATTGATCACTTCTTAGTGATTGGTCACTCTTGTACTTTTTTATAGCAAGCTTATTTTTGTAGTAGGTTATTGCTGAGTCTCTTTTTTAATTTTTTATCTATAAGTAATTCAGCATTTTGTAAAATTATTTTACCTTACAACAGATCCATGGTCATCAACATAGTAAGCCATCTTTATTGCCTATCTAAATGTTACTTTTTCCCTCTGTCATAAAATTTTTTGAATGATGATAGTGTTTTCATTCTTGGTGATTTAGAATATTTTCTACTGTCTTCATAGTCACTATTTATTTCTTTATTGTTAAATTTTCTATTATTCATTTTATTTTCTGGCTTTACTTCTATCTTTATCTTTCCCAGTACTTATACTTGGATAGGGAGATCCACCTGGAGATATGTTAGGAATACCTTGGGTTTATTTAAACTTGGGTAACTTTATAAACACCTCACTATTCATGTTTTTCACATATCCATATTTTTCCTCCTATTTTGATTTTAACTACATGGGTAGAATCTATAGATATTATTCATATCCATACACCTGATGTTGCTTTGTTCTTTTCTTATTTAATAACCCTCTCTGTTTGTTAAATATATCTTCCTTATGATGGAAATATTCTGCTGGCTGACTGCTTAGATCAAGTCTATTGAGCAGATCAGCTATTTATTCGATAGATTGTTGATCAGTGCTAACAAACATCTGTTCAATCTTAAGAGGCAAATTCCTTTTTATATTCCTAATAACCTGATTTCAGTTAGAGGATGGACAATCACTCTAGCCAATTTCCTTCTGAAAAAAGTAATGTGTTTCCAGGTCTACACCTTTCCTGTGAGACTTTGTATTTAGTTCAATAGCTGTCCAATAAAGAAGTAGACTTGATAAACAAAGAACTCCACCATGCCTCTGGTGCTCACTGTAAGAGGCTGCATGCTATCACCATCTTACATTTCTCTGGCATCAAGTTTAAAATAAAATGTGTCTAACATTGCTTAATTGTTCAATAGGTGCTTCATAAACCTGACCTCTAAATGTTATGATCTTAAGGAATTAGTTAACTAAGCTATTCACCTCATTATTATTTAGAACAGAATTCAACTTTGCCTCTTCTTTTATGATTATTTTGATTTCCATTTTATCTCCTTCAATGGAACTTGGCATTATTAGAATCCCTTTTATTCATTCCAATTTCTTTAAACTTGGTTTTTTTTTTAATTATTCGTGTTTAAATTTCAGATGATAAATAATTTATTCACATGTCTTCTGACTAGAATTTTTTTGCTGAACCTTTCTGTCTATTCCTTCATTCCTTTTTCTATATGCACTCCATATCTTATTTTACTTTTAGTACAATTTCCTTTATGTTCTCTTGCATTTTTAATATAGCTTCTTTATTTGATTTTATATTTTGTTCAATTTATGTTGTTCTTTCAAGCATTTGAATTTCTGTCATCTAGCTTCTCTTTTTATTGTATTTGGCTTTTTTATCTATTTTTTGTGATTTGATAAAATCTACTTTCCCAGATTTTGATAATGGCTTCTAATATAGCTTGGATTTCAATTTTTATTTCCTCTTTCATTATCTTTAGTGCTAACACAATTTTCTCTGTGTTCACATTATTTTTCTCTAACACTGCTTACTAATTTTCTTTATTTTTTTTTATCATTTTCTTTGCGTTTTCATTTAACCTTTTGTTCATTGCTTACTGACTTTCTTTAGTTTTTTATCTCTTTCATCATCACCTTCATTTTCACAAGCATTTCCATATTAAACTCAGCATCTGGATTATTTGGGGGTGTTTTTTTTTTTTTACATTCTGTGCCTTATACTTATTTTCATTATTGCATTCTATGCTATTATCATAGCTATCTCTCAAAAATGCACAAACTTATCTCCCATATTATTTGTTTTATCTAATTGAGATTAGTTTCTAACCCTTTCTTATATTGTTTTCATCAGCCAGTAACCTGTACAGTTTCTTGGGCATTAGCTTAATTATCTATTATTTCAATCTTCATTTTTTCTGCTTGCCTTATTTTCTTAAATCTTGATCTTGTTATCATTAATTCTATAATTCTATTACTAGTATGATTATACTTTTTACATTTTCTATTTAACATTTTTATTTTCATTAAAGAGTATACCAGCCTCATCCTCACAATGCATCTCACCAATCTCAAAACTAAGCATATATCAATTACTAAATTATATATATATATATATTAGCTTTGTCATTCCTAACTGCTCATTAATTATATCCACTTATAATTCCATTGTTAAGTAATGATGATACTTCCCCCTATTATTACTATTTATACATGTGTATATATCTCTCAATTTTATTCTCATATTTCATGCCCATCTCAGATCTTACTCCATACTATCTATTTGCTTTGTATTTATTAGTGTAGTAGCTCATATTTTATCAATGATTCAACTATTATGTGTTTAAATAAATTTTCTTAGGATATGCTCTCTCTATATATATTTGTATTGAGCCACTCCTTGGACAGCCATTTCCCTACTGGAAACTCCTTAACTAATCGCTACACACACATACAACTCTTTTGGTATATATATTATAATGGTATACATTAGGGCTGAAATATGAGATGAGGAAACAATCATCATCCCCAAATAAACAAAATATAAAATTAAATGTAAAAAGAATGAGCATGAGAAATCAATGCAGAATTAATTATAAGTAACTAAAAATTCACCAGCATTACAGAATAGAATAATATGATCAACAATGAAATAAATCCAGTCAATCTTGATTTTGAAATGGGTCTACTATAGGCCAGGCTAATTGCTTAGCCCTTGCCAACTTGGGGCAGATTATATTAACAATAATTTGGATGGACAAACTTAAGTGTTAATCCATAAAAATATGACAATTAAAAAAATAATGCTGGGATACTAAAACCTGCTGATCATCATCATTGCCCTGGCCATTTAGTAGCATTAATGTACTGGCCAACTATAAACTTAATTTCTAATAAATACTAAACTAAATAAAATGTAGTGCATGGTCTTTAGGATATCCTCTTTGTGCCATCCAGTATTGAAGAAGTAATGAAATCATCATAAATTGAATGTTCATAATCACTAAATATAAACTCCTTTTATATAACAGACCATTATGTATGAATCCAGCTCAGTAAGCAAAAGCTCTATAAATGTTACTGTGAGCAAGAGATATAATACAAACACATAACACATAATATTCTATAATATTTTAACATTAAATAAATTCACTGGAATAATTTAAACAGTGAAATATAAATTTATTGATTAGAAACAATAAAATAAAATTAAGGTCTGCTGAGTATGCTATAAATATAAATTCAGCAATCTGATTTTGATTAATACAAAAGAAATAAGCTATCACATTGTAATTTACAACTATCTCAATAGGTTTACATAAAACACCTATATATCAGCACACAGACATGCCTGTATAATATAAAATGAACATATATGAATTGTCATAAACTAAGAATAATAATAAAATTTCATTTTAATAATTCATAAAGTATAATTTTAACATATGTGTCTACATGACATGCATCTGTATAAGCACAGACATTCTGTTTAATAATATAGAATTAACATATTAGAAATGTTATAACCAATAAAAAATAAGCCATCATGTTTTAATGATACATAAATAATGACTGTTTTCACATATATATATATATGTGGGAGCCCATAGAAATGTGTGCACACACTAATATTTCATTAGTTAAAAAAATAAACTTATTAAACCATATCCATGTTGAAAATATACATAAAATTCACATGCATGCATGTAATACATAAAATTCACATGCATGCATGTATATCTTATCTTATTACTAATCTAATTTATTGGCTCACTATTTTTAATTGTAAATAAAAGTTTTTTCTCTTTCCAAAAAAAAAAAAATATTACTTTTTTGACAGTTTTTCATAAAGGTTTTTCTTCTTTTTTTTTAAGGTTAGTCTTGATTAATTACAAACATTCTTAATAATATTCTAGCAAGTTTTTTTGTTTTTCAATCTAGGAAGATTTTTGAAGTTTTTTTTTTTAATTTCAAAATAAAAATGTCCTTTTCAATAAAGAAAGTTTCTGAGTTTTTCTTTTAATAAATAAAACTGGAAAAAGTCATTTATTATTATTTTTTCATTATTTTAGTTTTAGTTGATAAAAGTTATTTACTTTAAAAATATTTGTAATTTAAAAATTTTAACTGTCATTTTTAAGAAATTATTTAAAATAATAATATTTCAATATATAGCACATTCTACTCATCAGCTGTACTTTACATAAATCAGATCAATACCTTTGCTTCTCTGCATATAGATAAAACAATATACATGTAAATTAATTATTCAACAAGCTGATGGACTTTCTTGGTAAGATGGACCCTTTTAAAACAATAGACTGGTTTATTGTTATCTCTAGGAAAAGTATAACCCAGTAACTATTGGCATACATACAGTCTGCTCCATTTAGTCTAGAATTTTGATAGACTTCAGTCATAATAGCTAACATACAATATATATGGGGTAATGACCATGCAAAAAAGTTGGTCATGGCCTTCGTGTGGATCAAAACTCCTCCATTATTGCAGTAGCTTGATACTCCATCCCTTGCCTTCAGTTATAACCTTTTTTACAATCAGGATGGAATTTTTAAAAAACACTGTAATTAAAAATAAGTTTTCTTTATCTTGATTGAAAAAGGTTAATGACTTTTCAGTTCACCTTAATCCTTTCAAAAACAACTTTATAAGATTTTTATCAAAATATGTTATACAAGTTTTAATTTAAAAAAAAACAGATAGTGGAATTTCATAATTACTAGTATAATTATTTTAACACAAAATTTTTGCTTTAATTTCAAAATCAGAATTAACAAAATATTACTTATACCTTTTTAAATGTTTTAAATTTTTTTAAAATTCAAAATTATTTAATCCTTATCCAGTGTAATATAGAAAATATCTACAAAAAATTGTTGTTTGTCTTTATTTTTACTTTTACTTTTAACTTTATATATATATATATATGTACACACACTATTATGTTATTGTATGCCATGAGACACATAACTGTCTCAATATATACATATGCTTTTTTTTAAATTGTCATTATATCTATAAATTAATAAAATTGAAGTTCATGATGATAAACAACCTTATATTCCCTACATAAATTATCATTTAAGGCACCTGGTTATATATCATCATACACCCAATTATATCTAAGAGAAGCTCATTGAATATTTATTTATTAGGGTTTTATTATTACCAGATTTTAATCTAATTATCGACAGTCCTTAAAAAAGATCCTAGACAAATATTATATCCTCTAGCATTGTTATCAGAATTTTCTCAGTAACAATCCTGCATTTCTCAGCTCAAACATAATTGCTTAACCTAATAGAAAATCAATACTATACACATTACTGAGAAAATGAAGCATTACCACAAAATAAGTTAAATAAAATATCAAATCATTGATTTACTTACTCTCAAATTGATTTTATAAAAAAAAATAATCAAGCAGAAATAATAAATTTATTGAATATCATATTTAAAATGTTAAAGACTAAAAATTAAAAGGAATTGAAAGGCTACTTGGTGAATTCTGGCTGGTATATCATGGGATACCTTTAGCTGTTCATGTTTTTACTTTTCTTCTTAAATAAGATAGACATTCTATTTGGCTAGTTAAGTGACAGTACTGACAATTACTATAATATCAATCTGAAGTAAGTTAGAATTATCCTGCAGCTAAAACTGAATTTAGTGATGGTGATGTACATCCTAAGTTCTTTATAGGCATTGCATATATATATATTGTACCAAATAAAAATGAATTACATAATGATAAATAACTCATTAGTTCAAGTCTGAGCCAAAAATCAATGATATGTGCATTATAAATAATAATGTAGCTTAAATCACGGCACATGCGCTTTACAGAAGGAACACTATCTAAACAGAATACTCTCCTTTCCAACCACAAGATAAAGTCTTTTTAAAAGACAGAATAATGATCCATTCTGTCTTTTAAAAAGACTTTATCTTGTGTTTAGAAAGGAGAGTATTCAGTTTAAATAGTGTTCCTTAGGCAAAGCACATGTGCTGTGGTTTAAGCTATGTTATTATTTATAATTTATATAAAACCATCACACTACATCAATAAAACATTTAGATATGTGCATTATATATAAGATCTTTCATATTCAATAAGCATAAATATATAATTATATAGGTAAGAATATCCCTTACATATATCTATAAATTTTATAAAATCATAATATATATCCATATCATTAAATTATGTTAGTGGAGTAAGATGTCAAATTAGTCTTATTATAATCGTCTATTTAATTAATGTTTTTTTCAATAGAAAATGTTTTTTTAAATCTTGTGTAAAGAAGAAATAAAATGTTCATTCTTATATATGTGCGTTAGTCAGATGTTTAGACCTGCCGCTATCTTATAAGCTTGTACTAAATGGGCACGGATAATTTTAAAATCCGTGATCATTTAATTATAAAAGCATTTTTGTTTTATTTTAAAGGAAAATAAATGCAAACAAAAG
Source organism: Epiperipatus broadwayi (assembly GCA_028023455.1). Classification (NCBI taxonomy): domain Eukaryota; kingdom Metazoa; phylum Onychophora; class Udeonychophora; order Euonychophora; family Peripatidae; genus Epiperipatus; species Epiperipatus broadwayi. The sequence goes on along the minus strand of JAQFVV010012440.1, from coordinate 5,703,609 downwards.
TAAAAGTATATAAACTTAACAAATGAAATGTTAATCGCTAATGTAAACTCGTTCATAAACTTATATAATTATAAAGTTAATTTAAAGATTGTGTTTTTGTTTTTAAAGAGCTTGAGTTAAATATTAATGTAATATGCTTAATGACTTTTAAATATATATATATAACTAAGACAAAACTTCCAGTGTTCCTCGAATCATTTTTATTTACTTTTATTTTAAATAATCTTTGATTTTAAATATATCTATAAATCAATCACCCAAGTTCTCAGTAAAATATAATAAAATTGAATCTCATGCTTTAAGACTCAACTGCTGGCACAGTAAAAGTAAAGGAATTCGATCGTGTCATCGAGAAAGGCTACTGATTAGATATTTGACCTGAGGATATAGGTAAATAGGGCAGAATCCATGATGTACCTGATTTATATATCTTGTACGTGGTCGGACTCGAGGTACTTTACCTGTGTTCAGGGCTTTGTTGGATCGATATGCGTTTTTCGACCGGTACAATATATAAGATTTGAAATGCAGGCATTCTTATACCTGGAACTTAATTGTAAATATAGAGGATTTGAACTCAGACTTTCAAGCAATCTTCAACTATCCACACTATCTCATACTACTGATATACATGGCCACACACATGTAGAAAAGATAAATAATCACCAATACATATATTTTGAGCTGAACCAGCACTTAACAGTTGGACCAGATTATCATCTCCCTCACACGCACGTATATAATCAGTGCTCAGTTTATATTAAGATAGCAAATCTTTATACTTTAATGGGCAGGCTTCAACCTACTCCCAACTCTTCAGCCATCCATACTATTGAAAATCTGATGATAGAATGCCCAAATCCCATGCTGATGCCAATATTGTTATTATGCCCATGTTGACTTAAAGTCACTCTGACCCCTCATGTATAGAACAGTATCCATTTAAATGCATAGAGAGGGATGGGCAGAATGCAGGAAAATGTGTAAGATTTGAAATACAGATATTCTTATACCTGGAACTTAATTGTAAATATGGGGGATTTGAACTCAGACTTTCAAGCAATCTTAAACTATCCACACTATCTCATACTACTGATACACATGACCACACGCATGTAGAAAAGATTAATAATCAACAATAAACATATTTCATGATAAACCAGCACTCATCAGTTGGTCCAGATGGGAGATGATAATTTGGACCAACTGATAAGTGCTGGTTCAGCACAAAATATGATTATTAATCTTTTTTACATGTGTGTGGTGTGGATAGTTGAAGTTTGCTTGAACATTTGAGTTCAAATCCCCTATATTTACAATTAAGTTTCAGGTATAAGAGTGCCTGTATTTAAAATCTTACACATTTGCCTGCATTCTTCCCATCACTCTTTTATGTATTTAAATGGATACTGTCCTATAGATGAGGGGTCAGAGTGACTTGAGGTCAACATGGGCATAACAACAATATTGGCTTCAGCATGGGATTTGGGCATTCTATCATCAGATTTTCAATGGTATGGATAGGTGAAGAGTTGGAGGTTGGAGTAGATTGAAGCCTGTCTATTAAAGTATAATGATTTGCTATCTTAATATAAACTGAGCACTGATTATATATATATATGTGTGTGTGGGGCGATGATAATCTGGACCAACTGATGAGTGCTGGTTCGGCACAAAATACATATATTGGTGATTATTTATCTTTTCTACATGTGTGTGGTCATGTGTACCAGTAGTTTGAGATAGTGTGGATAGTTGAAGGTTGCTTGAAAGTCTGAGTTCAAATCCCCTATATTTATAATATATATAGTAAAAACTTAAATACTGTCTACTGCTATACTAGTAATGATAAATAAAATAGAAAAATATATAACAGTACAATACTAGCCAAATAAAAAACAACAAAATTTTACTAAAATTCTTTCGTGACCATGATTTCATCTATTAAGTAGATCTTTTCAAGTGAAATTTAACAAGATACAAACAACATATATATACAAAACAGAATAGCCTTCCATTTAAAAAAAAACAACAACTTCCTTTAATATCAAAGAATGTCCTCATGTAAAAAAAACTAATTAATATTGTTCTCCTAATTTTTTGAGTGCATTTAATTAAATGTTTTCAGATGCTTTTTCAGTTCAAGAACAGAAATATGATCCTGTCATATTTTGTTTATAATGATCCGATCCTAGTGCAATATCAATCTATATCTGCTATTTGTTCATTATGGTTTTATGTCATTAAATGTTTTATTTTTAACATTAATGAACCTATAATTTAGTTTTCATTTTAAATTTTTAGATTGCGAGTGCACAATAGGGATAAGATTAGCTCTAAATTCAATCATTTTTTGTACAATGTAATGTGAATTTTTTGACATTATATTTATTAATATGAAAAGTTAGTTTTTATTTATTTTGAAAGTTAATTTTTTTTAATTTCTAATATATTTATTTTATTTGTAATATTTGCATATAAGTATAATGTATATACTGAACTTTATATATGATTAGAGAGTATTTGAACACAGACTTTCAAGCTCCCTTCAGCTAATCACTTCATCTTATATAACCGAAACACATTACTACATACGTGCAAAAAAGATAAATGATCTCCAATATGCGTATTTTGTGCTGAACCAGCATTCATCAGTTAGTCCAGCATATCATCTCTCATACATATATGTATAATCAGTGCTCGATTTATATTAAGATAGCAAATCTTCAAACTTTGATAATTAGGCATCAATCTAAAAAAGATTGAAGCCTATTCATTAAGATTGAAGATTTGCTGTCTTAATATAAACTGAGGACTGATTGTATACATGTGTGGGATATGATGATCTGTTCCAGCTGATGAATACTGGTTCACCATAAAATGCATATATTGGAAATCATTTATTTTTTTTACATATATGTTGTCATGTGCATTGGTTGTATAAGATGATAAATGTAAGAAGTTTGAAAGTCTATGTTCGAATCTCCTCTAATTATTTTATTTTTAAAATTACTAATGTTTTTTAAAACTTTAAAAGTAAGACAGATTTTTTTTTATTTTTTTTTCTATTAGTGAAAGCCCATACATAAATGTTTTCTTCATTCTCAATTTAATTTTAATATCTTAGCAATTTAAAAATACTTCTATTATTTTTAGTAGTTTTAAACACATTTAAATAATAATTATGATAAAATGTAATTTAATTTATTATAAATTCTCTTTAAACTGAAGGTTATATATACTGAGATTTAATTTAAACACATGCAAAAGTCTCTGAGAAGACATAAAATGACAATTTGTGCTTGATAATAAATTGTTTTTATATTATTTTTTGTTTTGGAAGTATCTCTTCTACAATGAATTGAGAAGATATAAAAGATTCCTGCAAACTTAAAATGTTTAATATTTTATTACTTCAAAGTATGTATTAGCAGTTATAAACAGCAATTTCTATAGCATGTGCATCTTTTAAGATTAAAAGATCAGGTAAATTTTAATCACTAATTTTACCGCCCTCCCTTTGTGGTTTATCTGCTACTTATTCTATTAAGTGATCAAAGAGTTTTCATCAGTGTCTGTATGGTCATCTAGTTAAAAATAATTATTGACTATAAACTTTTTCTAGTGATAGTAACTAATAACAAATCATAGACAATCTCAGTCCAGAAATGAAAAGATGGACAAATACAGTGACCTTATATAATTACAATTTAATAAATTAATAATGCACAGACATAAAATATGTCATTGTGCTATGAAAGATCTAGACTAGCTAGCAGACAGATTTGAAAACATCCTTTCAATGACTTTCTGGGAAGCTCATGAATTTTTATCCATTCATAAAGGTTATATATTAATGGAAGGCAAGTTGTGATATTCAAGGACGGCAGAAAACATCTGGAGAGTCACCCAAATTTAGCATAAACTAAAACTTTTAACAAATTGTTATATTTGGTGATTTAATTTAATCATAGATTCAGAAATATGTGAAATATGTATTGAATATCATCCCACAGATTAATTACCATTAAAGATGCATATTTCTTCACCAAAGTCAATTAGTCTATATCAAAGGTCCACTTTGACTGTGCAGTACCTATAAACCCATACCTTTTAATTTTAATTGATACAAGCATCGGATGGGCAAAATATTACCTACACAAAAATCCTGGAATGGTTGAAACCATCATGAAATTAGAAACATCTTTACATACCATATACAGCCTGAGCTTATTGTGTCTAACAACTGAATTGATTTTATCACATGAAAAATAGATAATTTTTAAAATAAGGCATCAGGAATGTATTCAGGCCTGCCACCCATTCTGTGTTGACAAGTCTTTCTAAAAATGCCATTCAGAAACTCAAATGAATTTTTAAAGAAATGAGAGCACAAATATTCCAAACTGTTATATATTTTGACCTAGTCTTGAATAGCTTCTTTCACTTTTGACCTTAGGGTGAATGGAATTTTTTACAGTTTACATGTGATGAGCTGTGAATTTTTAACTAACTCTATGTTGACAGTTTTATTTTAATTTCTGCTAGTGCTGATTTAAACAACTGTCAATATATGTTTTGGACTTTGGACTCCAATTGTATTTTTTTGATTATATCAATTCAGATTCCCAACAATCCAAACTAATTTTTTCCTAAAATTGGAATAAAGTCTCTTTTCATGATATATAGTGGCAGTAATTTATTTTAGCTTTTAGCTTGACTGGTACCATTACTTTACCTCATATATCTATTACATGCCCATTTATATCTGTGGCCATAACCTCCACTTTTTCCAAATGATGCTTTCCCCCCCCCCCTTCTTTTGCACTGCTATCAATTTTCATATTGTTTTTTGCCTGAGATTGTGAACATTTAAACAAATATGCTTATTATTTATATTGTTTCACTTTCATTTTACTCTTAACTTATCTTCCCTATAATTTAAAATCCACATGTAACTCCCTTTTTTTAACTTTCTTTTTTGTGCAACACATTGTGAATGACATGTTTTTCCACATATGTGGCATTTCTCATTTTTGAATTTACAGGTCTTTTTTAAATGACCTTTCACACTGCAACAGTATCATGTAAAAGCCTTCATGGGACTTTGACAGCTCATGGTCTGAATGTCGACTTTAGTCATAATCATTTTATGTGTTGCAATAATTCTATTATTCTGAAATTCTGTAACAGCTTCCATGACTAATTCTTATGTTATACATTTGTCCACCGCTTGCTTATATATATAATTATTTGAAAAACAATACAATAATTAATACAGTAAACAATATTTTAAAAACAAATATCTACTATAATTTAATAAGTACTTTCAACTATCTAAGTAGTCAATATCAACTATATTCAAATTCTATTTAAAAAAACCATTACAAATGTATACAAAAACAGTTATGTCATACATCAATTTTCTCACAATTCATTAACTTTTTTGTAGTAGATAGTTTATAATGACTACTTAGATAGTTGAAAGTACTTCTATTAAATTATAGTAGATATTTGTTTTTAAAATATTGTTTACTGTATTAATTATTGTATTGTTTTTCAAATAATTATATATATTTTATTATAATTGGAATACAGATATTGATTAATAATATATATATATAAAATAAGGGATGAGGAAATTGGGGTGATGAAAAAATATAAAATTTAAAATATTAAAATATTTAAGTAAGATATTAAAGTAATATTTAATAAAGTAATTATTGACTATGAATTAAATATCACAAAATATATAAAAAATTTTTTTTACATATTATAAGGAGGTCATGAGATCTCTGAGAGATGAGCCAGTTAACTCCTCATAGCAATTAAAAGTATAATTAACCATACATTCATAAATCCACCAGCATTATCAATAAGTAAAAGTAAGAACAAGTACTACGCAAAATAAATAATTCATCATCATGAATGATCAACAATAAAATAAATCAACAGTCCTTCTTGTGGCTGGATTTGAAATGGGTCTACTGTAGACCAGGCCAATTATTTAGCCTTTGTCAGCTTGGGCAATTATTTTAACATTCATTTGGATGCACCAACTTAAGTGCTAATCCATCTGGATATACAATAATAAAAACAATAATGCTGGGATATTAAAATGTGCTGATCATTATCAATGCTCTGGTCACTTAGTACCATTAATATACTGATCAACTATAAACTTAAATTCTTATAGAGACTAAACTAAAATAAAATGTAGTACAAGGGCTTTGAAGAATATAATCCTTGTACCAAACCAGGACAATGCCATAGCGGAATGCCCCTGCACTAAAATACACCCCCTTTAATATATTATATTTATGCTCAAATGTAGCTCAGAGAACATAAGATCTATAACTGCAACTGTGATCAAGAGATGATTTAAATAAAATATTTTAAAAACCATTTAGAATTAAGTCACTGGAATAATTTTAACAATTGAATACAAGTTTATTAATAACAATAACAAAAAAATCAAATTGAGGTCTAGAATATGGCTATTCCCACATCAATTAAACCTTCTGATTTTGAGTAATATTATGATTTACATAATTAATATAAAATTCAAGTTATTACAATGATTTACAATACCTCTTAATGGTTTTACATACAACACATATATAGATATGTGCACAGACGTGCATTTTATAATTTACAATGAATATATTCCAATTGATATTTAATAAAAATTTTAAAATGATTAAATTTTACATATGTGTTGATTAACATAGAAGCAAAATTCAATTTATTACATTGTGATTTACATATATGTTCCAATAATTGTACTTAAAGCACATTCAGCACATGGACATGTGGCTAATAATTTCTGAACATACTAGAAATGTCTAAAATAAAAACCTTTTCAGTTATTACTTAACTAATATAAATACCCCAATTTAGGCTTATTTAAAGATATATATATCATCTGTGCACATATGTGACAATAATTGATTTAACACATAAATGGAATTTATCTATCATGTTTGAATTCATCAAAATAATAAATGACATTAATTTTTATAACATGTAATTAACATATACGTTTGTGGATATAGAAATATATGTGCACACTGGCATTTATATCATATATTTTTAACTCATCAAAATAATAAAAATATTAAAATGTACATTTTCACAATTAAATTCTTTGTTGAAAGTATATCAGTTCCAGATACATGTGTATAATGGAAAAAAATAATTTGAGTTAGTTATTAAATATAAGTCTACTTCTTTCTCTCTTTTTTCTTTTAAAAAAGTAGTCAATTTTGACAGATTAATAATTAATAATAATTATTAATAATAATTAGAAGTGTCTTTAAATTTAAAAATATAGATTTTAAATATTTTCATTTATTCTCTTGGGAAAACAAATATAACAGCATCTATGAATTAAATCTTCATTTTTAGATATTTAACTTTAAGTAAAATTACTTATTTGTTCTTTAAAATGTCATTTTAAAAAATCACTTAAAAGAACTTATTTAAAATTTAGTGCTCATTATATATAATGTCACCATTGTGTGTATATATATATATATTTGTCTGTGCTTCTCTGCCTATGGATACATTAACATATGTATAAATTACTTTCTTCAGCAAGATGAGGTTCTATTGGTGAGATTGATCTATAGTCACATCAGGAAAAGTATAATTCGGGTAACTGAAGTGATCCCTTCTTTCAAAATTTGATAGATTTCAGGCCAGGAAGTTGTTTTCCAGAACATATTTGTACCTATGAAACACTTGAAGTTGATTCTTTTCTCTATTTGACTTCAATCTTTACCATCATTAAGTAAAGAGCAGCTTTTTTTGATTTGCCCTCCTTGATGTCTTATATCTTCATTGTAGTTTTCTGTCCTGATCTGGAGTACTCTTCTGGCAGCCATAACCACTCTAAACTAACTACAACAAAATATCATTAGCCAACTTGTCCCCCCCCCAAAAAAAAAACTATCAGCCAACTAAACTAATCTTTTTATCAACTCTTTATAATATAGTCAGCTGAGGTGATAAAAATACCAATTAAAACTGTTTTTAATTTAAAACTTTCTTTTATTTTTAATCCTTTCAAATCACTTTTAATTAAAAGCTATTTTTTGGAATAATAAAAATGTTTACAATTATCAGTTCTATTTTAATATAAAGATCTTTTTAAACTTATAATTTATAATAAAATTTTATTTTAAATCCTAAATTATTTAATCTTTTACTAGGATTATTTTATTGCAGGAAATGTAGAAAAATATCTACAAAATTTTTGTCTGTGTTTATTTCTACTTTTCCTTTCAATTTTATATATATTTGTGCATGCATACTATATTATTGTGTATTATGTAACAGAAGTGTTACAATATATATATATTGTAATGGAAACAACCAATCGAAAGCTTAACTTCCCTTTTATTTATATATAATGGGGAATTCTTAAAATTCAAGATCGTCCACCTTCCGCTAACACAAGCAGAGAGAACATACAGACATAAACGAGTCTATATCTGTACTTGACCGAACCTGCAACTATACAGGTATAGTGCCAGGATATTTTTCTGGTCAACTGTCTCTCGACTGCTGTAAGATTTACAGAGTTACAGCGCTTGGATATTTATAAATTTTATTGGGATCAAAATACTGCACCACTAGCTTCACGTGTTATTTCCCAACCCTACGACTATATTACTTTTTGGAGTGGCGAAGAACGAGATGAAACAGATTTAAATCAATAAAAGATATTTAATACAATAAATTAAACAATAAAAGAAATACTTTAAATCATTTACACACAATAAAAACAGATTATTTGCTATAATGCTACGTGTAAAAATATAAAAAGATCCTATAAATGATTGTACATTTATAATCCTCACTCCGGGTATATATATAAAAAGTTAAAGAATGTCTGTATCATTCAAAGTAAGAATTTGGCCATTGTCTAAATTAAAGGTATGTGCACATATAAGTATAAAATATAGTATACATATTTACCTAGGTTTATTGAGTCTCTGAAGTAACTTTAAGTTTTGCTGACTGCCACGTGGAATTTCTCCACTTCTTTAGCAGGGAATGGTTGCTCTTAGATTAGATTTTGGTTGTGGGAACTCCTCCATATTTAGGACATCAAGGACAAGGCAAAACAAACCCTCTGGCAGGTGCTACATTAGCAGTTGTTACATGTAGATGGGAATCGTTAGAGCATGGGAAGTTTGAATCGGCCAGCGATCACAACGGCCCTTAGCCAGCCATTCTTGATGAGTCACCGATGTTAGAAATCATATCTTGTTCATTTAATTATCCGTTATTATGTTGGAGTCCTTCCACTACATTTCTGGGTTCTCTCTTGTTTGTTTTCTCTCTTAAAACTTTAAAAGATTTTTAAGTTTTTGTTTCTCTCAATTCATGCTTATTATCGAAGCAGTGTTTCCACCAACGTCTCGACAGAAGTCCCTAACTTTACTAATCATTTTTAATTAAAATTTTCCACAGTCCTTTATTTTTTTGATCCTTTGTTTTTAACTTTTATTCACACCTTTCCTTTTCTGAATGTGCCTTCGGCCATTTATATAGATTTGCCTTTACATAATTTCGTAACACTATGAACATTTATTTATAAACAGATTTTTAATAAAATGTTTTTTTTTATTTTTTATTTTGACAAGCATTAATTTTTTCTGTCTTTATCATACTTCATATATACTCTATACACGCATTTCATTTTATCATCAAATGTGTACTTTTATGACTCAGATCCTTATCTTTTGGTCATGTTTTAAATTTCTATTTTACTCTGACTTAAACCCTTTAAACTTTACCTTTTCTTCAAAATCATATTTTAGTTCATATTTCATTTCTATTTCTTTATCACTATAAATTTTATTAATATACAATTTCAATATTTCTAACTTTAATTATTTTTTATTTCTCAAAATCTTGACTTTGGAGGGTAAAAGATAAGAATCTTTTCAATTCTATTTCCCTCTCTCTTATTAATTAAAACATTTCTTTTTTCCTAAGTTTTGAATTCTTTTGCTGGTATTCCAAAACACACTATTTAATATTATTTAAATGTTAAATATCTATATGTGACGGCCACGTAAAGTCGTTGTCACACGTATATATTTATTAATAAAATTAGATAAATTAGCTACTAGAAAGTAATAAAGGTGAAATGGATTAGCTATTAAATTTTTAAAAAAAAGAAAAAGAAAAAAGTTGAAATTCAAATGTCGAAATTACTTTGGATTTTTGTAATAGTAAGAGAAGGGGAGGGGGGTGCATAAAGAAATGCGTCTCTTTCTCTCTTTTTTAAAAAAAAAAACCAGTAAGTCAAATGCTTGAAAGTTATTTCTATTTATTGTGGGAGAGGGGAAGGGGATGCATAAAAAAATGTGTCTCTCTCTTTTAAAAAAAAAAACTATATTGTAACAAGTTAAAATAAATTATGAACAAAAATATGAAAAATGAATTGTAAACTTTTAAATAAAAATTAAATGTAATATGTAATATAAAAACAATATGGCCGTAGGTGTTAAAGTCTGTTGGATTAATTAAATTCCTCGGACAAAGAAAATGTATAACAAAGAAAAGCTTATAATTACAGCTAAATTAATTAAAACCTACATTCCAGCCACTAATTAAATAAAGAAACATGATGATAAGAATGGGTTGGAAATCTAAATCTTAATTAAAAATTTACAAAACAATGAACAAAGGAAAGACAGTAAGAGAATTACAATTATTATCTGGGCATTACTAGTAGAGATTTTGAGGTAGCAACAGCTCAAAGAAAATGAAAGAAGTGCGCGGCTAGTGGCGTTAAAGGGACGTGGGTTCGTATTCAATCCATTTCACCATTGACTCACAATGTAAAATCTATGCCTGACCTGCTAGAGAGACCACCGCTTCTGTGACTGACAACTTAAAAATCTACCTAAAGAATCGACAAGAAGACAAAAACTGGAACGAGAAATAGCCCCACAAACTGAGAGAGAAAATCAATCCAGCCGACAGTGAAGGACATCATCGTCTCTACAAAAAAAGGGATGATCTCCCACTGGACGGTAAAAAGCTCTCGAAAGAAATACCCATCGAAACAACTACAAGGAAAACCTAGGTAAAAAGCCTCATGCATTTTAATTTATAATGTTAGTAAATAAATAAACAAGGAACAATTTTGATAAATTTAGAACTCTACCCAATAGGACTTCAAAATAACTTTTATATTTGATCTGTTTTATTATGTTTTATTATAGCCACGTATTATATAAGTGTGTGTGTTTTTTTATTATTGTTATCATGTATTTTTTTTATATAAAAGTGAGTGTTATTAAACATATTTATTCATAAATTGCGTATACTTGCTATATTCTCTATCACCAAGCTACGACAGGGGGGAAACTGTAATTTAGTGATTAAAAGTAAGGATGATTTTTAAAGGTATTCATGTGCTGCTTGTTCGTGCAAATTTCCCAATTATAAAAAATAAATAACAAGCGCTGGACATTCGTTAAATTTCTTGAAATAGTTTGCTTTGTCCAGCAGCCTAGGGTTCTTGATCGGGAAAAATAATGCCAAGATAATATGTATGTATTGCCTTGGGGTTCAGTCAAGGGTATAGATATGAAGTTAAATTTGTATCTGTATTAGCTCTTTGCTTGCATTGTAATGGCATTGGTTAAATAAATAAATAAACAATATCCATTACAGTTGGAGGCTAAGCCGGGATATTTCGGTTAGCAAAACTGATAGTAAACAAATAAGAATAAATAATAAACAAAAGGAAAGATAAGTTGTGAAAAAATAAAAGTATAATAAAAAAGTATAAATAATATAAAATAAAATATAATTGAAAGTATAAATATATAAATCAGCCATCCAAATAACCATTTCCGGTATAATTGGGGGCCAGGTTCCGGGATATTTTCATGTTTACAAGTTCAGCCCATTTGAATATAACAAAATTAATAGTTTATGCAATAATTAATAAACAAATCAAAAATAGCTTAGTGGTAGACAAAAGCAAGAAATAAAATAAAATAATAGAGGGTAAAAGGAGAGAAAGAGAACTTGATATAATTTGGGAAGCTAGGTTGTAAATTGGAGACAGTTGTGGAGGGGTCTTGAAGGCAGGTGTGGGTGAGTGATGATTAGTGAGTGGGACAGAGAGAGTCGAACAAACGTACCTAGGGTCAGTGAAATATAAAGTCAGTAAAGTAAGATAATCCTATAAGGAGAGAGTTAGAATAATAAAGCCATAGAATAAAAGATAAGTGATTAGTTAGTGTGTGTGTTAGACAGATTTATGCACACGAGATCAAAAACAAAAATGGACACTCTAGGGGGAAAAATAGAAAAAACCTCCGAAGAACAAATGGAACCGAAGGAGAAATAGCTAGTGAAGGGGAGATAGAAATTAGCAAGGGAATGGAGACGAAGATTGATAATAAAGATAAAATAGAAAGCTGTATTATAATGGATATGCTTACGAAAATAATGGAAGGCCAGCAACAGTTGATTATGGAAATGAGGGAAAGAGTTGGATGAACGACTAAGTAAGAATTTTAGCCAAAAGGTTGAACAAGTAAAGAAAAAATGTGAACAAAACTCATATCAAGTGAAGGTCATGAATGAAAGGTTGGATCACCAGGAGGAATTAATGGAGAAAATAGAGCAGCGCCTTCTGGGAGTGTGGGTTAAAGTAAAACACGGCGTTGAGTTCAAAGTAAATGATGAGATGGAGTATGTGAAGGATAAGCTGAAAACGTTAGATCAAGAAGTAGAAAATTTAAAAACGGAACAAGATGAGAAGTTAGAGACTATAGCTGATGAAAATGAAAAAATCATCAGAATAACAAGGCACAATTTTCCCCATAATGTAGAACAGATGCTCATAGGCACAAAAGAAAAGACTGTCGAACAGGTTGATGAGTCGCTGAATGCATTTGACATCGCTAGGCCTAATTACAAGGTGGAGGATCGGGGATTTAAACCCAACCCAATGATCCGCACATAGGGAGAATGTAATACAATCCTCATCATGATTATTGGGAAGGAAACCAGACATTTCCTGATAGATCAGAAAGTGCCAAAATGTCCAAACAGACCGGAAGAGGTTCAAATATAAATTACCCAGATAAGCAAGCCGACTCTAGAGGACATCGGAACATTGCTCCAGTTTCAAGCACAAGTGGATATATGTATGGTAAAAGGAATGATAAGAAGCCTCCAGACAAAAACTAAGCCTAAAGAAAATAAACGGACAGAAATGTCAGTTCGATGAAACGGATAACGTCATGGAATCACGAGAAATAAAATTGGTTTTTTTTTAAACATATGATAGGTGGGGCAAATCATCTCACGACAAATAATTAAAGTTCCAATAATAAGCAAAAAATATGTTCACGGAGTGAAATCAATGATAAACTTAATGCGTGTTTATGTGCAGTCAAGCACAGCAAGACAAATGTAAATAAAAGTAATAGCAAAAAAAAAAAAAGAAAAAGAAATCTGAAATAATTTATTCGTATAACAATCTGTCAATTATAAATGCAGATATAATTAACAAATAAATAAAAGTAAAAATAGAAATAAGAATCGTTTAGGCTCATTAAAGAGCCAGTTAATAATTAATAAAATAAATAAATGAATAATAGTGATAATGCGTAAATGACAGATATCACTAGTAGGTGTATGAGGTTGCAGATTGAGGCATATATGGGTGTGTGCATTATGTTTGGGTCATATTTTGAGTTTGATTCAGCCGTCTCTTCGCACTGTAGATTCTCATGGCTCTCGGTGGTAAAACTTTTAAATGAAGCACCAGTAAGAATCCTGGACTCATTATATAATAAGAATTAGTGTCTCGAAATAAATAAAATAAATAAATAAAGAAATAAGAATTTGTTGTTTGTGCAAGATGAACAGGCAGTAGAAATATCCTGCTGTTCACACGCTTAAAACCCTTTTTTGTTTTGGTAGAGAGTTAAGTTATGCCATGGTATCTTATGCATAGAGATTAAATTGGTTGATCAGCCAAAATCGATCAGAAAAAATTGTGTAGTTTTACCTTGCTGTCTCTCTGCAGTCATCCTCATCATCATCATAACTCATCATGATAGAGTGGAAAAGTATGTAATAGAAGCAGAAGTAAGGGTTGAAAGCAAAGAATTAAAATAAGCTCTCATCTCAGACTAAGATTCGACCCGATTTTAATTCTCAAAAGTGGGCGGAGTGTAATGTGACGGCCACGTAAAGTCGTCATCACATATATATTTATTAATAAAATTAGATAAATTAGCTACTAGAAAGTAATAAAGGTGAAATGGATTAGCTACTAAATTTAAAAAAAAAAAGAAGGAAAAGAAAAAAGTTGAAATTCAAATGTCGAAATTACTTTGGATTTTTGTAATAGTAAGAGAAGGGGAGGGGGTGTATAAAGAAATGTATCTCTTTCTCTCTTTTAAAAAAAAAAAAACGAGTAAGTCAAATGCTTGAAAGTTATTTCTGTTTATTGTGGGAGAGGGGAAGGGGATGCATAAAGAAATGTGTCTCTTTCTCTCTATTAAAAAAAAAAATATATTGTAACAAGTTAAAATAAATTATGAACAAAAATGTGAAAAATGAATTGTAAACTTTTAAATAAAAATTAAATGTAATATGTAATATAAAAACAATATGGCCGTAAGTGTTAAAGTCTGTTGGACTAATTAAATTCCTCGGACAAAGAAAATGTATAACAAGAAAAAGCTTATAATTACAGCTAAATTAATTAAAACCTACATTCCAGCCACTAATTAAATAAAGAAACATGATGATAAGAATGGGTTGGAATTCTAAATCTTAATTAAAAATTTACAAAATAATGAACAAAAGAAAGACAGTAAGAGAATTACAATTATTATCTGGGCATTACTAGTAGAGATTTTGAGGTAGCAACAGCTCAAAGAAAATGAAAGAAGTGCACGGCTAGTGGCGTTAAAGGGACGTGGGTTCATATTCAATCCATCTCACCACTGACTCACAATGTAAGATCTATGCCTGACCTGCTAGAGAGACCGCGGCTTCTGTGACTGACAACTTAAAAATCTACCTAAAGAATCGACAAGAAGACAAAAACTGGAACGAGAAATAACCCCACAAACTGAGAGAGAAAATCAATCCAGCTGACAGTGAAGGACATCACCGTCTCTACAAAAAAAGGGATGATCTCCCACTGGACGGTAAAAAGCTCTTGAAAGAAATACCCATGGAAACAACTACAAGGAAAACCTAGGTAAGAAGCATGCATGCATTTTAATTTATAATGTTCGTAAATAAATAAACAAGGAACAATTTTGATAAATTTAGAACTCTACCCAATAGGACTTCAAAATAACTTTTATACTTGATCTGTTTTATTATGTTTTATTATAGCCACGTATTATATAAGTGTGTGCATTTTTTTATTATTGTTATCATGTATTTTTTTTATATAAAAGTGAGTGTTATTAAACATATTTATTCATAAATTGCATATACTTGCTATATTCTCTTATTACCAAGCTATGATAGAGGGGAAACTGTAATTTAGTGATTAAAGAGTAAGGCTGATTTTTAAAGGTATTCATGTGCTGCTTGTTCGTGCGAATTTCCCAATTATAAAAAATAAATAACAAGCGCTGGACATTCGTTAAATTTCTTGAAATAGTTTGCTTTGCCCAGCAGCCGAGGGTTCTTGATCAGTAAAAATAACGCCAAGATAATATGTAGGTATTGCCTTGGGGTTCGGTCAAGGGTATAGATATGAAGTTAAATTTGTATCTGTATTAGCTCTTTGCTTGCATTGTAGCGGCATTGGCCATTAATTAAATTAAGAAATAAATAAATGAAAGGAAGAATCAAAGTTGGAAAAAAATTAAGTAAAATAAATAAGAATAAAATGCTATAAAATAAATATAAGTGAAAATAAAATGTTGTAAGATAAAATATAATTAAAATAATAGAATTAAAAATAAATATATAAAACAATCATCCAAAATAACTGTTTCCGTTACAATATATATATATATTAAGCTACTTAATTGAAGAGAACTTGACATAACTAATTGTCATTTATCTCCCTTAGCCATTGACAAAAGAGCATATCATCAATTCACCACTAAATCACACGCTTCACTAATTCCCACATTGACATATCATATTGGTGATACTTCTCATTCAATGTTTGTCTTCTATTTCTAAAATATAGATGTAACACCCATTTAGACATTGCTAGTTCAAAGTATCTATTTAATTTTTCTTCAAGCTCATATGCTACTGCTTCTGGAGGCTTCAGTTCACAAAGTCTTTTTATTATTTGCACATCTTTGCCTGTCAATCACATCAGCATTGCTATCTTTAGGTTATTAGCCTTTATCTTATTAATGAGCTTATATTTCAGTGTGTACTTTATACACAAACATCAATTTGCTGCATCCAATTCATATACAAATGTCACAATTCTTTCAATAACATGTGACAATGCTAGTTACCCACAGCAAACTATTATTAATTTACAGATTCTTTTTAACTATTCTAACTATTTTTGGTTATAGATTCCTCTATTGTTTGCATGGGTGGACAACTGTGGCATTACACTATAAACTTCAAATCTCTTGTTGACTGCGGACAAGTTGCTGTGTACTCCAAGGATACATACCTACCAGCTGGGTCACATAAAAATAAACAAATAACAAAAAATAAATGTGAATTTATTAGACTCATAAATAAATAAAATATAAGGATACATGAAATGAAACACTAATCATAGAGGAGACAGACTCTAATATAAAGTGTCTTTAGAAGCGTTCTATGTTCATTATTTGAAATAATTATAAATCTGCATCTAATTAAACAGAATGTTTGCACACTGCACTTTACTCTATCTGCCACTGCTTTTAGTGTGAGTTCTACTCATATAATTAATTTGCATAAAGTATTTTAGATTCAGTTCTAGCTAATTTCTTGTAAATTTTTTTAGAGTGAATAATAGAAAACTATGTAAGTGTTGTGCGGTAATACATTAACAATCATATATATATATATTGTAACGGTATATAAATATGCCATTACATTAATTTAAAATAAAAATTTTAAGTTCGCAAATAAAAATAAATTTACTAAAAACTAAAAGCTAAAAAAATTAAAGAGTTGTTCAATATATATATTCGCACAGGTGCAAAACTTTACAAGTATTTTTTTTTTTTTGATTAAAAAAAAAAAAGTGTTTGAACATATTTTTTTATAGAAAAAAAAGTACAAGACACAAAAATAAAATATTTTTGTGAAAAGATTTATATAATTTTTTGTAAATGGAAATGATTGTTTTATAAATTAATTGAAAAACAAACTAGCTGTTGGGGCTCTTATAGAAAAAGTCAGTTAAAAAATATAGATAAGAGAATGAAAAGAATTAGCTTGTCCAATATAAAAGCAGCAATAAAGGCCTGGACCATAATGAAAAAATGGAACAGTGACATCTTTTGTTCATTGAATCCAGAGGATCATTATAAAAGAAAAACAATTAAAATTAAAACAGTTTCCAGACAGTTCCAACTTGATGTTGTGGGAAAAGCGATAAGATGCACTTGTCGCTCTCTCTCTCACTTATTTTAAAAATGAAATGACTGTGATACCGGAATGGAACCAGTTAAGGCTACCTCCAGAATATCAGACCGGTCTTCCATGAAAGTCTTTGTGGGAATTGATAACAGGAACCGGGAGCTCTTCTACTGTAAGGCGTAAACAGAACAATTTTAATACAAATAATTAAGAACTTTAAAGATTTAACAAGCTAAACATAATTGTTTGCTTTTTTTAAATGAACTTTAATCTGACTTTCCAAATTGATAATTATTGTTTAGATTTTATACATTTAAGTTTGCTAAAAAAAAATCATTTCCATTTTTTTATTTTTTTTATATTTCTATAAATTATTTAAATGCATTAAATTTAAGTTGGACATAGATGCTTGCATGGATTCGTTCACGTTTAATTATGTTTTTGTTTTCATATTTGATCAAAATATATAGACATTCGGTAAATAATGATATCTTACATTGAATATCTAAAATGTATTTATTCGGATGTCTTTTTAGTTATTGGTGTTAATGCGGCATCTTATGATGAATGCCATTGGGTTTCTTGTGAATTCCTTCATGCAATTACATCAATGACTTTATATTTTAATCATTTATGTTTATTTTGAAATGTTTTTGAGCATGTAATCTGTCTAGTCGATCTATGCTCAACATTAAAAAAAAAAAACTTTTATAAATTCATCTGTGCGAATTTAAATAAATGTTAAATTTAAGTCAGGTGTGAATGGCTATATAGATTTGTAAAGTTATATTAAGGGAGGGTAATCTTAGGTTATTCGTTTCATAGTTGAATTAGGTCAATGGATTGGATATATTGGTGTAATTAGTAGATGTAGTATGAGGTTTGCTATGTGCAGGATCTCCATTATACGCCGCCCACCTCTGTTTGCCTATGGAAGGAAAAAGTAAGACGGAGAAATGCTGTCTCTTCCTATGGAGTTTTTTTTATTGTTCTTCTTGCCATACAGATGTAACATTCCTGTATTGAACAAGAGTCAATGTCTTCTCTAACCATGCTGTTCAGATGTACATTCCTGGATAGTATGATATATATATTGTGCTGTCGTATTTTCATGCTACAATGAATACATCAATGTATCAGATGGATTGATGCCGGTTTGACTGCGAACTTTTGGCCTAAGATTAAATAATGGATAAAATATTTTCTTTTCAAATGCAGATCTATGTAGTTTATTCATACTCGACAACCTTAAAATAAATATAAATTTCATCTGTGTAGATGATTTAAAATTTTTAAATAATAAGTTAAATTAAAAGAATGTTAAAATCTAAAATAATAAATATTATTCCTCAAAATTTAAAATGATTCAAAATTTATATGTGCATAAATAAATGTTTGTGTGTTAATTACTGGCAGTGGCTTTTATTTTTATATATATATTTAAGATACAAATTAAACAAGTTATTTATTATCTCTGCGTCTTCATGAACTAGTGACAATGGGATAATGGTCTAAATATTTAAACAAAGTGGAATCTTAACAGCGCGTATCTGCCTACTTTATACATTTTTTAGGTTAAAATACCTAGATGGCGCTCTTGTAGTGCAGATGCAGTAGACTGCTTCCTCTACTTTCTTTTGGATCGTTATAATTGGCCATAATGATCAGAAAGTGGAGGGAGCAGTCTACTGCATTTGTACTACAAGGGCGCCATCTAGGTATTTTAACCTAGAAAAATTTATAAAGTAGACAGATACGCACTGTTAAGATTCCACTTTATTTAAATATTTAGACCATTATCCCATTGTCACTAGCTCATGGAGACGCAGAGATAATTTGTATCTTAAATATATATAAAAAAAATAAAAGCCACTGCCAGTAATTAACACACAAACATTTATTTACACACATATAAATTTTGAATCATTTTAAATTTTGAGGAATAATATTTATTATTTAAGATTTTAACATTCTTTTAATTTAACTTATTACTTAAAAATTTTAAATCATCTACACAGATGAAATTTATATTTATTTTAAGATTGTCGAGTATGAATAAACTACATAGATCTGCATTTGAAAAGAAAATATTCTATCCATTATTTAACCTTAGGCCAAAAGTTCGCAGTCAAACTGGCATCAATCTATCTGATACCTTGATGTATTTAATGTAGCATGAAAATATGACAGCACAAATATATATACCATACTGTCCAGGAATGTACATCTGAACAGCATGGTTAGAGAAGACATTGACTTTTGTCCAATACAGGAATGTTACATCTGTATGGCAAGAAGAACAAAAATTCCATAGGAAGGGACAGTGTTTCTCCATCTTACTTTTCCCTTCCATAGGCAAACAGAAGTGTGCGGCGTATAATGGAGATCCTGCACATAGCGAACCTCATACTATATCTACTAATTACACCAATATATACAATCCATTGACCTAATTCAACTACAAAATGAATAACCTAAGACTACCCTCCCTTAATATAATTTTACAAATCTATATAGCCATTCACGCCCAACTTAAATTTAACATTTATTTAAATTTGCACAGATGGATTTATAAAAGTTTGTTTTTTTAATGTTGAGCATAGATCGACTACACAGATTACACGTTCAAAAACATTTCAAAATAAACATAAATGATCAAAATATAAAGTCATTGATGTCATTGCATGAGGGAATTCACAAGAAACCCAATGGCATTCATCATAAGATGCTGCATTAACACCAATAACTAAAAAGACATCCGAATAAATACATTTTAGATATTCAATGTAAGATATCATTATTTACCAAATGTCTATATATTTGATCAAATAGGAAAACAAAAACATAATTAAACGTGAACAAATCCATGCAAGCATCTATGCCCAACTTAAATTTAATGCATTTAAATAATTTATAGAAATATAAAGAAAATAAAAAAATGGAAATGATTTTTTTTTAGCAAACTTAAATGTATAAAATCTAAACATTAATTATCAATTTGGAAAGTCAGATTAAAGTTCATTAAAAAAAAAACAATTATGTTTAGCTTGTTAAATCTTTAAAGTTCTTAATTATTTGTATTAAAATTTTTCCGTTTGCACCTTACAGTAGAAGAGCTCCTGGTTCCTGTTGTCAATTCCCACGAAGACTTTCATGGAAGACCAGTCTGATATTCTGGAGGTAGCCTTAACTGGTTCTATTCTGGTATCACATTCATTTCATTTTTAAAATAAGTGAGAGAGAGCGACAAGTGCATCTTATCGCTCTTCCCACAACATCAAGTTGGAACTGTCTGGAAACTGTTTTAATTTTAATCGTTTTCCTTTTATAATGATTTTCTGGATTCAATGAACAAAAGATGTCACTGTTCCATTTTTTCGTTATGGTCCGGGCCTTTATTGCTGCTTCTATATTGGACAAGCTAATTCTTTTCATTCTCTTATCTATATTTTTTAACTGACTTTTTTTATAAGAGCCCCAAGGGCTAGTTTGTTTTTCAATTAATTTATAAAACAATCATTTCCATTTACAAAAAAATATATAAATCTTTTCACAAAAATATTTTATTTTTACGTCTTGTACTTTTTTTTCTATAAAAAAAATACATTCAAACACTTTTTTTTTTTTAATCAAAAAGAAAAAATACTTGTAAAGTTTTGCACCTGTGCGAATATATATATTGAACAACTCTTTAATTTTTTTAGCTTTTAGTTTTTAGTAAATTTATTTTTATTTGCGAAATTAAAATTTTTATTTTAAATTAATGTAAATACCGTTACAATATATGTATATATCCACACACCTATTATTTATAGTACTATACGCATTTCTAATTCTGAATATCTTTATATTTAATTAAATTGTGTTATCATCCATCAAAAATGTGGATAAGTCTGTCCATTACTTATTTGCATATCTCCAAATCAAAATCCAGTCATACTCTGATGTATCAAAATAATGTACAGACCAAACATTGTACTAAGATAATTCAGAAGATTGGTGTAGCTTTTGCATAAACGCAAGTAACAATAATCGAGAAGCACATGTTTACTCCAATATTGACTTTATTTCATAAATACATTACTTTATAATGCATAAATCTATATGCAATGCTTAAAATCTAGTATTCGAATATGGTCCAACCCAAATTCTTTTCAAATGATTTTTTAAAAAAATATTCTAATTAAATAATCGAATACTGGTTTACTTTCTAATCGAAAAGCACATATTTATTCCAATATTGATTTTTTTTTATAAACCACATAACTTTATAGTGTATAATATATCAACCTGCTATGTTTAAAATCTGGGATTCGAATATGGGCCAAGTGAAATTCTTTTCAAAAAATTCTTTTTTCAAGTAGCTTACTCATAAATATTCTAGTTAAATCTTCGGACACTGGTTTACTTTCTAAATATTCTTAACTAGAAAGGTAAAAGTAAGGATGGAAAAAAAATTCAAACAACCAGCAATAGTCTGGTGAAAATTGTCTCCTATTTATCTTTGAGAGGCTATAAAATAGGCCTTTGCTGCTATGGACTACTTATTAAAAAGACTGCCTTAACTTTTACCTATTAAAACATCCCAGTTAATAATTTAATTCAATAAAAAAAAAAATTCTTATAATGTTTTATTTGCTTAATGTAAAAATTAAACATTTCAAGTTCAATTAAATTTTATTGATGATTCAGCGCGAAGTACGTGTATTGGAGATTATTTATCTTTTTCGTATGTATGTGGTCATGTGTGTCCGTTATATAAGATGGAGTGGATGACTAAATGGAGTTGGAAAGTCTGGATTCAAATCCCCTCTAATTACATATAGCTTAATTAAAGTATATATACTATATAAGTATTTAAATATTAAATATGATAATAGAAAAATAATAATAATAATGTTTGTATGTATAGCATTTTAATTAGATAATAAAAATATTACAACCAAACTATGCACGATCATTTAGAATTATTAATTTGAAAGCTGAAAAAATGTTGTTTAAATCAAAAATATATTAAAATGTTTAAATAATAGAGGGCAGTTTGTACCCAATGGCGGCGACTAGTGAAAATATAAGCAAGTTCTTCGAGTTTGGACGAAAAATTGTGGCTGTTGGAAGAAATTACAAGTAATCAATAAAAATTAATAACTTGCAATGTTGATTTTAAGTTTCTGCTTCTTAAATTATCGTGTATAGACGTTTAGTGTCGATGTATAAAAGAAATGAAACTTTATTATTTTGACCTTTAATAGAATGTCTTGTCAAGCAATGCATTTACAATCTTTCTGCTACCTTATGCTTATTATGTTATGCTGCTACTCAAAAAAAAAATAGAAGTTCAATAGTAAAGGTTTTGATGTAGTTTCAATAAAAGAAAGGAAAATAAATCGTGTTAAGAGAATGACAAATTGATATGATTATTTTGACCTAGATATCGGTCTTAATTTAAAAAAGGATTAGGATTTAATCTTGTCAAGTTTGTTCTCATAATGAATATTATTTTTTAGAGATCATGCCGCTGAACTAGGCAATCCTATTCCAGAAAATCCACTTTTATTTATGAAACCAGCTACTGCATATGTTACTCAGGGAAATCCTATCAAGGTACGATTTGATATACTAATGTTTATAGAACTATTTTTGGCAAATTATAATATATTAAATAAACTGTTCTTTTTTATTTCTGTTTTTATTTATAAATTTGTATTTGAAGTTTTATTGTTGCTAAAGTAATGGTATGGTACTTACGCATTAGAGTTGCCATGATATTTTTTTTTCTATTCATTCCAAATAAGTTGATTTATAAGTATGTATGAATTTTGAAGTACACATTTAAAGTTAATGTATGATATATTGGGCACCGAAGTATTGTTTATTTTTATTTTATGAATATATGCAGAAGTAGAATGTGGAATTGGGGGGGGGGGTGCATAAATAAAAATAATTTGGAAATGCAGTATCATATTTTATATATATGTGATCTTGATAATTATTAAAACAGTTAATATTTTCTTTTACATAACATTAAATTTAAATGTGTACATCAAAATTCATATATACTTATAAATTAATTGCTTGGAATGGATAGAAAAGAAAACAAAATATCAAGGCAGCTTTTATATGTAACTTGTAACTTAACTACCAATGGTATTTACCCATTAACGTTATTTAAAAAAGGAAGATTCAATTTTTGGAGAATAAAAATATCATGATGACCAGTCTATTTTTTGTAGTATATACTTTCAAGATGATACCACAGTTATAAAGACTATTATTTTAATAATTTGACTTTGATCAAAAACACAAGGTAAAACTTTTTGAGAGTAAAGATTAGTCCATCTTTACTCTCTTACCTTAATTTCATTAGAGACCAATTTAAAACACCTTGGAAACAAAGTATAAAGATCCCAAATCAATCATATTACTCCTTTAAAGCTATATTTCAAATTGCTTTATATTATTTTGCTTAACATTTGTGAAATTTTTCAATTTACAGGTGGACCGATCTTTTCTCTCAAAAAGTTTGTCTTGTGTTTTGGATTGAGACTATTTCATCTACTTAATAAACCATTGTTGGAGTATTAATCTTGATTATAACATATATGTATTTAACAGTACATAATGTCTAATAGAACAGAATAATTTACTAAGTACTACCATCTAAATAACAATTATTTATTATTACCATGGAAGGGTTCAGGGCTTTGTAGCCATTCTAATTTTAATTGGAAACTCTATCCAGATGGAGTAGCTATCAACTATGGCTAGCTCATGGGATTTATTGGTTTAAGCCAACAGACCACAAAATGGTATCTATAGTATCTTTCTCACATTATTCCCATTCTATCCAAACCTATGACTATACATATCTTATTGGTATCTTGCTCTCAAAACTGGGACAACCATTTCATCAGATTACCAACTCTCCCCATTCTCATTGATACTATTTATACATCTGGCTCCTATTGTGCCAGGTCAATATCAACTATGCCATAATGAATCATCACCATATGGAGCCCCTAACTATTATAAAGACTGTCCATGATCATCATCATCAATGTAATTATTTGCTCATCGTTTTCTAAGTAAACTCATTAATTTAGAGTATATGAGTAAATCCCTTTATTGGAGACATAAGGGGGGACACAAGACATACATTAAGCCCCATATGTCACCATTAATATTCAATTAAATCATATAATTCATAGATCCATATTCAATTTGATTCTGGGTGTGAGACTATTTTTATATAGCTCTATAATCATTTAATTAATGTTAAGATAATCCAACCATAACATTCATATTAATACCTTGTACAGTCATCAGCTATGACGATGAATATCCCATGATTAACTAACCCAAGCTATATCCATCACATATAAATAGGCATTTATACTTTGTTTACTATGACTTATGATGCTAACTTAAACTGACTGACAATTGCAACCAACAACCCTCTTGATTATGACCACAGTATGACTATCCTCACCGTGTTATCAATTAACTAAATAACTAAACCAAAAATAATAATAATGCTAAAGCAAGAATATTAGATAATTATGTTTATTAAGATTCACTTATTTTATTCATAAATTTCCAATCATGTAATTGTCTTAGATAATAATATTAATCATAACAGTACATAAGTAAGAATTATTAAATGTATAAATAAATAAGAGGCTCAAATATATATATGCTCATATTTATCTAGTGTAAGCTGGTATAATATGAAACAACCCAATAATAAATAAAAAAATTCTATTTAATATTTTCTCCCAGCTTTATGCATATATGTTGTTAAATCCAATAAAATAATCATTTGATCATTTAATCAGTTGCGTGGTATATGTGTATTCACTTTCATACAATTGCGTCCATGCTTTATTAATTTGTTCACTCAATGTAACACCTATGGAGCATTAAAATTTAGCATAACCTAATCCTAATTTATCCTAACTAATCTATGTTTGGATATGCAGTCACACATACACACTTTGTGATATGTTGATATATATAATGTAAAACACATTTTATAGAATATAAAAAAAAATCTTTAAACCTTGAGCAAAGAAACTTTACATCAAACTTAAATAAATAAAAAAACATTATAGAAATATGTATTGACAGGTTGCTCAAGTATTTTGATTACATATTAATAGCTAGGTAAACAAACCAATAACAATAATAAATAAAAGACATATTTATAGCAACACAAAAAAAAATATTCAAAGATAATAAAAAAATTAAATTTAATGATTTCAAAACTATATTTGCGTGTTGTTATGCATAATAACCAAGAAAAAAAAACTTTTAATGTTTATGTGTCAAAGTAAAAAAAAAAAAAAGAAATGAGGTTTAAATTCATAGAAGAAGATTTAAATGATTACTTTTAAATAAGAAGACATTAATAAAGTTCTAAAATGTTACCACTCCATTTCAGTTCTTGAGGAGATAATTTCTCAGCTGAGACAATTGACTTCTCTTTTATACTTTTCATATGGCAAAAGCAAAAAAATTGACAAAGTTCCTGCTATTTTTGGAATCTCTTGAAAACTTTGTGGATACCAATTAGCACTAGAATTCTTTGACACTTCTAATAAAAAAACAACTCTGACAGGCGTCATAGTAATAGATCAGTGAAAGCTGGACATGTGGATTTTGTACAATTTCTTCTTCCCTTTTTCTTTCTTTTTTTAAAAGATGATGGTGATTCTTTAATGAACCATAGGATCTGAAGTGGGCCTCCGCAACAAAATGTGCTTTTAACGTGGTTAACCGGGAATACAGCCATTCTATTGGTCTGTTATAGGTGTATAAACAAACAGCCAGCTCACAGTGGCTTGGATCTGAGGCAGATAACCACAGCTAACAATGCATTATCTCTTCTGTTACAGCCAAGAATATATCAATCCAGAATCTGTATTTTGGAAAGCAATAATTAATATTGTCTATTATAAGACTATTTTACTTTTTAGTTTTGTCTTGAGGATTGATTGATTGATCTTTCTTGATCAAGGTAAAAGACTTATTGCTTTCTTCAACTAACTTAAATGCAATAAATTGTTATTTATATAGCTACACATCTTCCTTTGAGTCATTTTATAAAAAGTACTTATTGTAAATTTATTTTCAACTGGCTATTCTTTAAAGATTATCAGAATTATTTGAATTTTTTTAAATTTATTTCCTTTTTATTGACAATGCTAAAAAAAAAAATATGTATATTATTTGTAAGAAAATGTTATTATAACTTCATTTAATATTATAACATTTTATTGAATATGTTGAAAATTAATGTATCTATCTATTCTTCACATATAATGAAAAGTTGATTATTTCTAATGTTTGAAGTTTTTTTTATATTTCTTTTGCATATAGTTTATGTTCTAGATGGATAGAGAGAATCACTGCAAAAATCAAATATGACTTTCTTCCTTTTTTTATTGGTGGTATTAGCATATTTCATCATATGTAGTTAGAACATATGCAGGATTCTGTGCATTTCCTATTGTATGTATAATCTTATCATTTAAGTTAATTTTTTTATACCATTTTAGACATATATCTTTGTATAAGATGAAAAGCTTTGGAAAATTTGAACTGAATCAGTGTAAAAATGTTTTTTATTACATTAGTTTAATTAGTATATTAGTATTTAATGCATTGCAGTGATAATGTTCAAATTTGATATATTTAAAGAAAGATAGAACTAACAGATTTAGACATTAAAGTGCCAAGATTGAATTTAAAAAGAAGTACAGTTTGAATTAATAAACACATTTTCATGTAATTTAGTATGTAAAATAGTGTAAATTACAAGAATTGATTTGTGATTCATTCCTGTAAATCCGTAATCATTTCCTTAATTAATAATGATTAAAAAAAAATCATTTTTGTTAGATAAAGATTGATACTATTATTGGGTTTGCAACCAATTTTTAAATAATATCTGAAAGTGGCCCATATTAATATTGGAAATTAAATACTTTTTAAAATTATGTATGAAATAAAGGGCTGCCATGTCAATTGACATAATTTTAAAAAGTACTAAACATTAAATGTATTTATTTTGAATTTCTGAAGAATTCTAATTTTTGTTTTTAGCAATAACTGAAATATATTTTTTATATCTATATTTTTGTAATAATCTTTATATGTACAGTATATGGGGGGGGGGGGTTTAAAGTTTTAATATATTTAAAAACGTTTTGTTAACACCATTCAAAAATATATTTTTTAAAAAAATAGTTAATAATCTTAATATTCACAAATGTACGAATTCTGTAGCATGGAGATATCTAATCATATTTACTTTCCATCTATAACACATCAAAATCATTATTTGATTATTAAATACACACACACACACACACATTTACTCATACATAACAATCTACCTGCAATTAATTCATTGCTTTTACCTGGAAGAAAATATCCAAAATATTAAATATAATCTATATATATTATCAGTAAAAAACACTCTTTTTAAAGAGAAACAGTATGCTCAAAATAAAAAGGAAAAATTAATTTCTATATTTAAATGTGAATTTTCCAAACGTATTTAAATGAATACTACTGAATTTCTTGTTCATTCCTGAATTGATGTTTTTTTTATCGACTATGCTTCAATGCTTCATTTGTAGTCTTTTTCCTGTCATTATGTTTGCTGCAAACCATCTGCGTATAAACATATATAACAAAATATTGTGATATGAGTTGCAGTATTTGGCAAAAAACATGAATTTATTTTAGCAACTTTTTAATTAAGCGTGATTTTTTGTAAACAGGTTTTTGTTTTTTTTTAAATTTAATGGCAAATAAAGTTTTTAAACTATAGAAAGTTAATACTCATAGCTCAAACAAGCTCTTAATTGATAAGTGCGGTATGAGAAAATATTTAAAATCTCTATCCAGAACCTTCCCATCTCCAGACCAATTGTTTTCGAGCTTATGGTTCACATCAGTGGAGAGCTAGAATATTCGGACACTAGATCTAAAATATCAACTCAAAACCCAGCACTTATTCCATATGTAATATTTAAGTAGAAACTCTGAAATTTTCGGACATGAAAATGTCTTTAAATCCAGCTATCTAACTTAAATAGCTATATGGGACTGAACTAAATTCAGATCTGTCATATTTTAATAGCCTCAGCATAGCCAAAGCCTTAATGGTAAAATTATAATAATCAAAAAAGCAAGTCATATATATAACATGACATTACTTTTATAAGCTTGTATTTACAAAAATGTAATACAGAGCTTACCAATAGCTCAAACAAGCTCTTAATTGATAAATGCGGTATGAGAAAATATTTAAAATCTCTATCCAGAACCTTCCCATCTCCAGACCAACTGGTTTCGAGCTTATGGCTCATGTCAGTGGAGAGCTAGAATATTCGGACACTAGATCTAAAATATCAACTCAAAACCCAGAAATTTTTGGACATGAAAATGTCTTTAAATCCAGCTATCTAACTTAAATAGCTATATGGGACTGAACTAAATTCAGATCTACCATATTTTAATAGCCTCAGCATAGCCAAAGCCTTAAAGGTAAAATTATAATCAAAAAAGAAAGTTATATATAACGTGACATTACTTTTATAAGCTTGTATTTACAAAAATGTAATACAGAAAGCATACCAATAGCTCATACAAGCTTTTAATTTTAAGTTAGATAGCTGGATTTAAAGACATTTTCATCTCCGAAAATTTCAGAGTTTCTACTTAAATATTACATATGAAATAAGTGCTGAGTTTTGAGTTGATATTTTAGATCTAGTGTCTGAATATTCTAGCTCTCCACTGACGTGGGCCTTAAGCTTGAAACCAGTTGGTCTGGAGATGGGAAGGTTCTGGATAGAGATTTTAAATATTTTCTCATACCGCACTTATCAATTAAGAGCTTGTTTGAGTTATTGGTGCACTCTCTGTATTACATTTTTGTAAATACAAGCTTATAAAAGTAATGTCACGTTATATATAATTTGCTTTTTTGATTATTATAATTTTACCTTTAAGGCTTTGGCTATGTTGAGGCTATTAAAATATGGTAGATCTGAATTTAGTTCAGTCCCATATAGCTATTTAAGTTAGATAGCTGGATTTAAAGACATTTTCATGTCCGAAAATTTCAGAGTTTCTTCTTAAATATTACGTATGAAATAAATGCTGGGTTTTGAGTTGATATTTTAGATCAAGTGTCTGAATATTCTAGCTCTTCACTGATGTGAGCCATAAGCTCGAAACCAGTTGGTCTGGAGATGGGAAGGTTCTGGATAGAGATTTTAAATATTTTCTCATACTGCACTTATCAATTAAGAGCTTGTTTGAGCTAATTTCAGAAAAAATTTAAGATAACATTCTTAATTAATAATGCATTAAGCTTTTAAAATATTTTCCCATAACATATGCAAATAATTATATATATATATATATATATATACACACACACATAAGTTTAATCAAAAACCAGTAGTGACTAATTTTGATAGCTATTTATATGTTTTAATTTTTAATATGTATAAACTTGATAGTTATTTTTTTTATATAATTTAATTTGAGATGTAGATATTTCCTAATATAACAGAATGTTGATGCAAGAATATAGATTTTAAGTATTGAAACCAAAATTAACATGTTTAAATATTTATTGTATATATACATCTTTGTCTATATTAAGATCTTAAACTAGAATGAAGTTTGGAGGAATCCATTTAGAAATAATCCATCTTTTACTTATAAAGATTGCCTTGATAACATTAAAGTTTATGATGTAGATAAGCTTGGGCTGTTATCATGTGATTTTCATATTGCATCCTAGTTTAAGTATACTATATCTACTTTATGTATGTGTGCATGAATGTATAGAAACAGATTTGAATAAAAATTTAATGTTTTATTGTATTTTTAGGTTCCTAAGAATTGTCATAATCTGAATCATGAAGTGGAACTTGGTGTTGTTATTGGAAAAACAGCTTGCAACATTTCTGAAACAAAAGCAATGGATTATGTTGCTGGTTATGCTGTAGCTTTGGATATGACTGCAAGAGATCTTCAGGATGAAGCCAAGAAAAAAGGTTATCCATGGGATATTGCTAAAGGGTTTGATACTTCATGCCCTATTGGTGAATTTATATTAAAAGAAAAGATTCCAGATCCTCATAATGTTCAGTTATGGTGTAAAGTTAATGGAAAAGTGAAACAAGATGGAAACACTAAAGATATGACATACACTATTCCAAAATTATTAAGTTATATTAGTGGATATTTTACTTTAGAATTTGGTGATTTAGTTTTGACTGGAACTCCATCTGGTGTTGGAAAAGTAATTTCTGGAGATACTATTGAAGCAGGTTTAGGGCAAGTTAGTAAGATAGTTTTTAAAGTTGAATAAAATTCGTTTCATTTTATTAAAAGTTAAACTGATAGCCAGGTACTTTTTTGGGGGGACAATTCTAAATTTGTTATGTTATACTATAAAAAATTCTAAATTTTTTCTGTTAAAACTGTAGTACCATTTTAAAATTTAAATTAAATATGAATTCTTAAATTTTTAAGATATATATATTAAGGTTATAGAATAAATATTGTGTATATACAGTGTGATGTTATTTATCTGAATGTCAGTTATCTTCTGTTCCACTTCTTCATTAAAAAACAACTACTGTACATCTATTGCTGCTTATTGTTTTTTGGAAAATATTTGATAATAACTTTATTCTAAATAAAGTGATTATAATTGTTGTAAAAAATAAAATAAATCATTAAAAACATTGTTTGAGAATGTTTATAAATTTAAAAATCTGTAATTTTTAAAAATCACAAGATAATAATTTTGTAATTTCTTACTATTATTAATAAATTCGAATTTATTCTGTAAACTTTCAGTATAAAATTGTTTTGTTTTTTTTTTTTAAAAAAAAAATTGGCCTAACATATTGTAATGCATCATTGAGTTCATACAATATTTAATCATTTTTATACTTCAAATTTTAGTTTAAATGTTAAAAATTATAGTTTTGAGATTAATAATTTAGTAGTTATAGTGATAAAACTTCATTTACTATTAAATGAAAGAAAAATTCTAATTGTAATTAAAGAATATTCATGTTTTATCCAATCTGGATTTAAATATACACCATATGCATTGTAGGTAAATATAGTAGCATTGTACTATGAATTTTTTTATATAAATATACAATATAATTTTGCATATGTACAACTTATTGCTTATGATCATAGTATAATACTTTTCTAAACTTGCTAACCCATCCTAATTGCAGGTGTAACTGAAACAACACATCAGACATACACATAACTCAATGTATATTGTTATTAAAGTTCCATGTTATATTGCTAAATATCAAATTTTCTTTATTACTAGTCAATCTCATTAATAAGTTTCATGATAATTACTGCCTTATTTGATTTGGAATAATGGTAGAGTACAGATTCTAAAGATCAAAGTCCATAGATTGTGGTTCAGCTTTGTTACTTCTGACACTCAACATTTTTATGAACTTTCAAGCTATAAAGTCATTGGATTATTTTTCTGTATCCATAATTACTATTTAGCTTATGAAGACTCCAAACAGGAATCACATTTGAAAGAATATTACTAATATTTAGATATTAATTTTCCAATTTTTTTAATTAACCATTTTCTTTAATATATTTCACCTTTACTAAATAATAAAGTTGTTTAAAGATTATTTTTTATTTATGATTTATTTCAGATAAATGCCCTTTTTTTTTTTTCAATTGTCTTAGCTATTATGTATACATGCATGCATTCATTATATTTAACCTTTATAATTATCTTTTTTATAAGTAATATATCTTTTGTCTTCTGCATAATTTTATAATTTATTTTTATTTAAATTTACACTTTTCAAAATCTCAAACAATAAAATAACCCAAATGAACTATGAAGAATAAAGATTAGAGTCTTAGTTACAGTTAATGAGAAGATTATAATTTTAAAATCATGGCCCTGTATATCTATTATTGTTTAATTTTTCAGTATTTCACTATAATAGACGACTAAAAATCTTAATTAAAAAAATTACAATTTTTTTACTGATATGAAAATATAGTTATTGTTTTAAAACATGATTAACTCCATGGTATTAAGTCTTTTTTTTTTTAATTGGAATTATAACTGAAAAAAAAATATAATGATAATTTTCACCCAGATATTAATTTGAATGAATGAGGTTTTTTTTTTTTTTTAGATTATTTTTTGAATAAAAAAAAAATGGTTTACTGATTTTAGATAGTAATGTCAATTCTTTTGAATCTTTTTTTTTAACCTTGTCTTGTACTTGTTTGTTTAGCACTGATAAGCAAAATAGTAATGAGTGACCTTTACAAAATAAAAAATCTTAAAAAATGAACACTGCTTCTTTTAGTACAACATGACTAGAATATTAAAATAAGTAAACATGAAATTTTACTTGAAATAAATTTATTCATAACATTTTGATTTTTTTGAAGTGATATAAATTAGGCATAATTCTTTTACATGTAATTCAGGACCTAAAATAATTTTTAATTGTTATTAATACTCAATTATAAATATGTCAATTAAATTTGATTTAGAAAATGGAATGTCAATATTTGATTCACAAATAGAAATCAGTAACAATATTTTTTTTTATTAAAAACAATGGTTAAATTAGGAAAGGATAAATGATTAGATAAACAAATATGTCATCATAGACTTCTATCCAATTTAGCATACTTAATGGCTGAAGTCTGACTTCACTTTTTTTTTTTTTTTTTAATGCTGGAAGGATCTCCTAAGTATAACAATTTGATACTTTTAAAGATTTCTGTACTGTTTATATCTTTGTTAGGCCTATATTTTAAAATATTTTCTAAATCATATCACTTTTTTTTTCTATTATTAATTTCTTAGAAATTACATAAGAAACTGAAATCATCATTATAGATTTTTACTTTTTCGAAACTTTTATTCATTGATGCCCAAGAAGTATCTAAAATCAAAATTAAAAACAATGATTCTGAATTTACCTTCTAATATTTCCAGTACTTCCTTATGATGATCATAATGAAATTTACATATAATGTATTTTTTCTCCAGAAAACTATAAATTTAAATTCTGATTTTTATCCATATCTTCATAAATTTTTTGCTATTTCAAATTATTTGTAATTTAAATCTGACTGATATTCTAATAAAAACGGTCTTTATATTGTTGATGGATTCTATGATAAAGGCAATATTTAGATTTTTATCTTGAAATTATTGCTGATAGAATATACATTATTAAGTATTAAAAAGGGAAATAAAGGAAATTTATTATGCATTTTTTCATATAAATTTATAAGATAAAATAAATTATCAATATATATTAAAGATTACAAAAAAAAAGGGGGTTAAAAAGATAACATTTCACATTGGAGTGGATATAAAATTGTTTGTTTCAAAAGCTTTACATAATTATATATATATTGTGCCATTACAATTTGGTCACTAGCCAAATTTATAGTAATGTGCATGTAAGAAAGTGTAAACCAAAATCATCATCACATTTTTATATAACCATAAAAGAAGCTGTAGGGCATCCAAGTTCAAACCCTACCAGATCAAAACCTTAAACGCTTTAGACAGAAAGAGTGGGACAACAATTATATGCTTTACTTGTTTGTGTGTTGATAGAAAGGTAATACACACATTTAATATTTAAAATTTTAATTTTTCTTTAAAAAGCAAAGTTATAACGCATACGTATAGGCAATGTATGTGTAAACTATTTAATTGTTTTATATTTCAAATATTCAACATTTTAACTTTCTTTAAAACTAACCTATGCTTGATCAATTCTAATATCTTATTCTATATTTCTATTTTGCTTTTCTATAATTGTAGTGGGGATTTAAAAGTTACAGATTTAATTTTCAATAATAGGGTTATAATTACTAAGCTAGCAATTATATTATTTAATGTTAGTTTATGAATGATTTGAAAGAATGAAGGATGTGTGTACATTACATACAGAAATTTACATTTACTAAATATTTAAAGAAAAGGAAGGATTAAATCTGTCAAATTATTTTTTTTGTACAATTTTTTTTTTTTGTTAAAAGAGGAAATCTGTTTAATCAGATATCTATCTTTGTAGCAATTTTTTTGTGTAAATGATTGTTTTTCACATTGGGAGCTTAATTTGGGTGGGAACTCTAATTTTGAAATTGTCTTATCTTAAGATCTAAAGAAGGAAGCTCAAAGATTTGAAATGTTACCTAAATGTAAAAAGAAAGGAAATAAGGATTAAGTCTATTTTTTTTTTTAAAACAAAAGTGTCTGGAAAAAGGATTAAACTTTTCAGTTGAAAAATAATTTAGTTGAAAATAAATTAGAGATCTAATTAAAATGAATTTGTCCAAAAATAGCAAGTAACGCTATCTCTGATTGGTTAAGTTAGCTAAAAATTGGATATAAAAAGCTGTCTGGAATTATTATTATTATTGTGATTATGATTCAGATTATTAGACTATTTAATTGAATGTTGAAAATATAAGAAATGGCTGGCTAGAAAAATTATATGTATGTCCCATCTTTGCCGGACCATCTGGGGGAAGCTGCACATCACATAGGAAAGAAAAGATGTTGTGTCTAAAATAATATTCTACACCTTTCAACTGACCAGAGAAATAAGATGTTTTTAATAGAAGGAAGAAAGCATTCACCTGCATTCGATGAAGATGAATTAATCTACTGATAAATATTAATCATCAAGTCCAATTAATTGTTCCAGCAACTGATTTTAAACTCAAGAAAATTTATAAATGTGAAAACAACCGCAGTATTTCATCCACTAAAAGAATCATGCTTGACAGGAAGAGAAGAAAAATTAATATAATGATTTCCAAATTGTCCACTAAAGCAAATAACCTCAATAGAGGAGTCATCATCATCAAATAGTTATACACCCCAAGAAAGAGATTGTTCCCATGTAAAACGGAAATGGTAGCTGCAGAAATATAGACATTATATAAGATAAGTTTGAACACTTGGAAATTCGCCACAAACAAAAGATCGGTAATATGACTTTTTATATCTATTTTCTTTATGATATCAGAGTCTTAATAAACATTTTAGCAATAATAAGTGGTATATTTTATTTAAAGAACTTTTAAAGACTATTCAGATCGATTAAAACAAGAATGTCTTACTAATAATAACTTTGAGCTTCATAAATTATCTTGAATGTATGAAAATTATTTGTTTATTAATTTTACAGTTATGAAATATGAATATGTAATATAATTTTTTTTATGGTATTATGATTTTAGTTTTAACTAATATATTATTATTATTTTGGTTTTAAATAATATTTTGTTATTATGGGATAAAACACGCACATACATAATAATATTTTTATATGTGTATAATTGCGAGTGAATGTGAAGTAACAAGTAGTGTTAGAATATTAGATTATTTTGTTTCAAGTTAAGTATAGCATTTCAGAGGTAGAAGAGAGGGGGGAGACAATAATTTAAAATTTGTTTCTAAAACTTGCTCTTTCAATTCTATTAACATTTTTTTTAACATTCTACTTGCATGTTAGATTTATAAAGTATGTGTGCTAATGAGCAGATAATATTTTTTCTTGAAATACTTTTCTCATGGAGTGAAAATCATGGTCAATGTGACATCCCACTTAATACAATATACATTTGAAGGGAAAGGGGGAAGAACTTGAAATTAATCTGAGGATTGTTATATAATCAATTATTATCATTATTATTATTCATGTCAATTTTCATGTTTATCTAGAAATTTTTATGTATATGTTAGAAATTCAGCAATAAATATTAGTTGGTTTTATTAAACGAGGCGTATATATTTCATTAAGTGTAGTCTTTGTTAAGTGTGATTATTCTTCATCATCAATGGTTGAATATTAGTTATTTAAGATATAAGTAAGTATGCTAAAATTAAGCAATAATTATGAATTTCTTTATAAAAATTAGTTTTAGGTTTAGGCTTAGTCCTAAAGCTGTAGTTGAAACCCTTGTCATTATCGTTATTATTATTATCATCATCATCATCGTCATCAACGTTTTAATTAATGAGCTGTTTAACTGTTTAAAGGCCATAAATATTGATTTTATAATATTTAGTGATTTCTTAGTATCATTATAACCACATCCCGTCATCTATTTCATGCAAGGATGAGTGAATTGCCATCCTAAATTAGTTATATATAATCTGAGCTAGTAAACTTATAAAAATATTGAAACACATTTGTTATGCTAAGATCTAAGAAGTGATTTATGTCTAATATACTCCACTTTGGTTTAAAGATGTTTTACTTTTACCTAAATATTAGTGTGTATAGTGATATGGCTCAAAAAGCAAAATCTTCCATTTTTATTAGAAATAAAGCACCAAAAAGGGGATTCAAACCCGGTACATGTGAAAGGTTATTAGATATAACCGTGTCTAGATTCAGATAATCTAGTGGCGCCCTGCTAGACCATATTCACTTAGTATTTGTTTAAACATGCACTTAACATCAAACCAAGAAATGAAAGTGGATAAGATTACTGTCTGTATACCTGAGTTATAATACTTGTTATTAATAATTTGCTTATAATTATTGATATTGTTATATTTTGAGAAATCTATAATATTTTGATCCTTTAATTATGTTACAATATATATATATATTGTACTGTATTCACTGTTGTATATTGATATCTCATATTACTCTCTTGTAAATTATTAAGAATATCATGTCAAATTACTTTTATGTTAACATTTCAACTTTGTGTTTTATTTTGTACTTTTTTTTAGTTGAAGATGGTGAGTTTCATAAAGCATGCCATAATTTTTTCTAGTTTATATTGTAGATGATTAATTGCTTCAATTCAACTTTTTTATTGGTCTTTGGAAGCTGTTTTAAGGTCAAACATGTGATGTTCTTTAAAAGAATTGTCCATTATTATTTTTTATTTTTTTTTTTTTGGGGGGGGGGAGATTTGCTGTGCAGTTGTAAAAAAAAAAATCTATTTCTGTTTGCATTAACTTTTGCTATATCATTTTTCATTAAATATGGAATGTGAGCATTATAAAGAATATAAAAGACATGAGGATCTTATTCACTTATATGTTTGATCTTTTGTATTCTTGATGGGAATGTTCCATTCTTCCAGTTATGATTGATACCAATTCATTGTTTTATTTTCATGAAGATCAAGGTACATATAAAATGATATATGATAAAAATCATAATATCAAGAAATCATTAGAAATTTTCAACAACTACAATTCCTTTGGGTGTTCTTTTATTTAATTATCATACCGTTTCCAATCTTCTTATACACTTAACAATACTATTTTTTAAGCCAATAAACATCACATAACCACCAGCTCTTATACTTGTGTATAACTGTTGTTAAAACAGGCAAAACTCACTGTACGTATGCCACACACAGCAAGCTAGAGTAATCAATGGATGCCAGAAGGTTTGTGCATAAAATCCCCATCTAGTGTGTGGCATACGTATAGTGAGTTTTGCCTGTTTTAACTATTTTTTACATTGAAACATTAATCTTACAGTTTTGACTGTCCTGCAGTCATCATCAGATATCTTTATAATCTTATTTTCTAAATCCACTCTGATGATTATTGCAGACTAAACTGTAAGAGTAAAGTTTTGGTGTAAAAAATAGTATTGTTAAGTGTATAAGAAGATTGGAAATGGTATGATATATAAATATAGAAATCAATGCATAAGGAAAGGAGGAAGAAGAAGAAAATTGTATTACTTCTATTTAATTGTTATAAACCATAGAGTAACTTTTATCATCCAAAAGGCTTTAAAAGATAAGTTATCCAAACTATTGGTCAGTGTATCTGGTAATATGAAATACATTTAACAACAAAAATATTAAGCATCTAATAGTCATATTTATTACAAAGTGTAAAATTACCTAATGTAAATTTAATCAATATAAGCATTAATAACTCTTCCATAAATTATCAATTTGTACACACAAACAAAACAGAAACTTGTTTGAGAATTTGTTTGCCTTTCCATTTGATACTGATAATCACACTAAGTTTTGTTTTAATATAAGTGGCAATAAAATTGCTCTGATCATTATATATAGCTAAATAACATTTATACCCCTATTCATCATTAACAGCCATTTTTAAATTAGTATGAATATATTAACTCCAAAAGAAAAAAAAAGGCATGTGAGGGATTTAAAGATGAATTTTATAAAGATTATGCAAGCCTATGTGTAGTAAAACATAAATTATGTTTTGATCCTTAAGTTTGTTTATTTCACATTTTATGATGCTGTCTTTTAATCTTCTCTGTGGCAAACTTTGCTTCCTAAAAAAATTTCATCTGGCTAATTCTAATTCTCCATTATATTTTACTTTTAGCATACTTACATATACTGTATGTATTAAGCAAAAGAATAAAAAAGATATTAAAATAAATGATAGCTAAACTAAGATTGTAAGGGCAAAATGTGTTTATTGCAATAATATAGAAGTATAAAATTATACACAACCCCTTCTATAATAGAAATCTAATATACTAATAGCAGTATTAACGTATGTTTGGAGAAAACATTGGAAATACTAAATACAACTTTTATACATTTTTGATGCAGAGAACCACTGACAAAAACAACAGTTATATGCTTTTTTAAAAACAATAACAAATATAAATACAAAATTATACATTTAAGACTGCATGATCCAAAATGCATTTAGCTGAATCCTAGATTTTTTTGTTTATCACTGAGTTTACATTGTTAATGAACCAGGACTTTTTAATTATGTTTTATATATGAGGTCGTTGTTTTTTTTAAAATATTTATATATAACTGTTGCTTTTGATAATAATATTCAATATGGAAATGCATTAAAGTTATATTTAGTATTATCAATATTTTCTTCGAATAAGTGGTATTAATTTTGCTTTTAAAATTATATACAGTGTAACAATTATAAAGTTTTAAGAAATTCTGAAAAATCAATAGCAGAATATCGAATTAAAATTCTTTTAACTTAATGAATCTTGAAAAGCTGTAGAAATGCTAAATTTTGTAAATATTAATTTTATGAGTTTATCTTAAGAAATTTTTTTTCAGGTAATCATTCCATAGCCAGTCAAGTATAAATGGTAGCTATTATTAAATATGGGCAAATATTACAGCTTGGTCAAATGAATGTTAAGAAGTTGTCTGTGTTGCAATAATGTAAATGTGATATGATGCAACTTTCATTACTGATAGGTGAGGTATCACATTTTTATTGGTGATAAAACCTTGGATTGTCTTTATCTTTCTATACATATACAATTAATAGATTAAAACATGATATATAAATAAATTTGGAGAGTGATTGGTCAAGTTTTTTATGTGATATGACAACTAGTTAATTAATGCTTTATGCACCGTTTTGGAATTCTCACCTCCATATATATATATATATTCACACATACATGCGTATATATTTGTAAATGTTAAGATATATATATTATATATTAACAGCTTTTGTTATATCATAGCTGAAAAATATCCTATAGATTATTGCATGAAAATTCCCATTTATTTTTAATGCATTTATAATTTTAATATAAAAATATAATTAAGTTTATAATAGATGGCTCTAGAGTAGAGTAATAGAGAGAATTATTATTCCTAATATAGATGTTGAATGTAAGCTTGTAAAGTCATTTAATACTTTGCTTGGTAAATGACTGGATTTTTTAGTCTAATATTTGCTTTGAAAAGAGAAAAAAACACCTAGAAACTTTAATAAAGAAGATAATTATAGAAAATACTCTTCCCATTTCTTTCTATATCTACATCTCTAAAAATTCTAAGTGTTTTTTTTTCCTGTCTTTAAATAATCATACATGACTCAGTTCTACATATTAATAAATATAGATTTAGAGAAAGAAAAAATTATGTAAGAAATTTTAGATGAACCTGGCCTCATTTGTAGTCTCTCTGATCTGAAAGATAGAAAAATATTTAGACTGAACATGTTTATATTAGAACTATCCTTGTTTTTGTTTTTTGTAGGTGAGAATCTAAATGATGAATCATTAGTCAAAGCTGCAATAATTAATAGCTGTGGCTGATGATCCAAAACAGTTTTTGAAATCTATTCTTTTTAGAGTAGGTAATGTGTTACTTTTACAAGTATTTCATTTTAAAGAATCAGATGGATGAGAGAACTCTCTATACACAATTGAGATTTGTTTAGTTTGTTCATTTTACAAAGAAATAAATGGAGTGTAATCTTTGACACATACCCAATAGAAAATATTGTTTTTCATCTGAATGTATCATAATCATGGAAGTTGCATTTTTTTCTTTAATCTGAGAAAAATAAACAAATATAACTCACCAATCAGTTTTCAAAGTACTGTGATTTTATTGAATTTTTCTGCTACACATTCAATTTTCATGACTACATATTTGTCTTAATATGCTATAGTGTTTTGATTATAGTCATATGAGAAGTCATTGAAGTAACTAAAAGTTTCAGGAGCATTAACAAATCTGTATGATTCTTTTGCAAATATGACATTTGGTTGATACTTTTAAACCAAATTGATTAAAGATTTTGCAAATAATGCAAGAATTTCAGAATATATTTTCCCATTTATACTATTGTTGCCAAAATTACAAGACCATTTGATCACCATTTCTTATGCTTGCTCAAGCTGTTAAAACAGGCAAAACTCTCCTTACAGTAATGCCACTCAGTGCAAACCAAAATAATCAATGGATGCCAGAAGGCTTGTGCATAAAATTCCTGTCTAGTGCCTACTCATCCAATATCCCCAGACTAGTTTCTAGCTTGTGGCTTTCATCAGTGAGGAGCCTTGGATCAGAGAGCACTGCACCTAGATCTTAGGATCTAATGCTACCCTTCAGCAGCCACCTCTTATTTCTACTTAAGTAAAAAACTATGAGTCTAAAATTGAAAACAGTATTTTCAATCCAAGCTCATTAGCTTATATAGTCATATATGTTTGAATTCAGTTCAGTACCTACTGTATGAGGTTTTTAAGAACAGAATTAATAAAAATGTATTAGTTTATATATCTTGACAAAGCCATTGTCTGAGTTCACCCATGTCATTAATCTGTTTCAATCTTTTTTTTCCCATTAATTAATCTGCTTTTGATTTTTAACTATAACATTAATTATAGCAGTAATTATGTAATCAATTGGTTGCCTTACTGATTTTCAGTAAAACATAATCCCTTTTTGATCAGATAATCATTTACAAAAATTATTTTAACATTAAATAAATAAAAGATATTTTATAATTAATTAAATGACCTAACATTCCATTTTTAAAACAGTAATTAATATGTACTTTTCTTACAAGAAAAGATAAGTATCTCTTATTTTGAGCTTATATACAACATCTTAGATTTTGT
The DNA here is from genome assembly GCA_028023455.1 of Epiperipatus broadwayi. Taxonomy (NCBI): domain Eukaryota; kingdom Metazoa; phylum Onychophora; class Udeonychophora; order Euonychophora; family Peripatidae; genus Epiperipatus; species Epiperipatus broadwayi. Next base: position 5,661,574 of record JAQFVV010012440.1, on the reverse strand, counting down.
ATTTTTATTTAAAGACAGGATAAGTATCTTTCAAATAGAAAATCTAATTAAATTCTTAATTTATTATATATATGTTTTTTATTCTAGTTTTTGTTTAATGAAATCAAAACAGCTCTTTGTAATCTTTAAAATAAAAGGGCACAGGTCCTGATGAAATATCTGGAAAAGATTTAAAATATAGTATTTTTTTCTACACAATAATGCCACTTAATACTATAACTTGACACACCATAATCTTTATTCAGGGTCTTTCCATATATTGGATAAGTAGATAGGGATTAGGGTGCACAACCTTCTAGCATCTATTGATTACTAGAGCTTCTATTGGGTGACACTACTGTGTGGAAAAATTTGCTTCTGTTTTAACAGATTGGGTAAGAGTAAGAAAAGAAGATCATGTGATGTTTTAATAGCTTCAAAAATATTGGATTTATTTTAGGAATATATGAACCCATAAAATTATTTAAGAATATTTCTATTGTTTCAGTTTTTAAAAATAAAGTGAATAGATAAGATTGCAGTAATTATAATGAAGTATTATTATTGCTATGTCTTTAACTAATTATTCACGAGTAAGAATAACAATTTATTAATGTAATTAACATTAATATTATAATTCAGATATGCATAGGCATGAAACATTAAACCGATGTGATTGTAGTTATATGGACACAATAAAATACATATATATATAGCAGTTACGTAAAGTCCACTTGATATACATACACTTATATATGTATATAAGCAGCTATAAAAAGTCAAATGCTAATCGAGTCTATGTACATACCAACAAATATATGTAGACAGACATATGAAATTCAATGGCTAATCAGGCTAGTCTATAATATCTGATAGTAAATTAACCAGTAATGTAAGTCTTTTGCTTACTAAGTCTGTTCGCTATAAGGTAAGAAACATTTATCTTTATAATTGATCTTCAAATCTGGCTGGCTCTTGAGGCATTCAAAATAATAATAAGATCGGCACAGCCTGTAAAAACTCTAATCAGCTTCTTGAACTTTCAGGAGCCGAGATCCTGGGTATCTAATGATTTTCCCAATTGGTTCTCTTCTGCTGCTGCTTCTCCTGGCCCAGTTATCTTAAAGATGATGATGAAACATGCCCTTTTATTTCTCTCTGCACATTTTTACATGTTCCAGTTCCTTTTGTTTTCTGGAGTATTCTATTTGGAAAATCTGAGTGATATTTATTTTATCACCACAATCGTTCTCTGTAATTTAATTAGTATTTTATAATGTACTAATTAAATTCATCTATTGTATTATAAGTTTTGGTTAATAGCATTTTTATCGAATTTAGATTAATCTGATTATGATTATTTTTATTTCCTCTCTAGATTAATTTTATAAGTTATTAAATACATAAATATATTTTCGCTTATTAGATACATTCTTCATATACTTGGAACTTAATTGTAAATATAGGGATTTAAACACAGACTTTCAACCACCCTTAAATTATCCACACTATCTTATACCACTGATACACATGACCACACACATGTAGAAAAGATAAACAATCACCAATATACATATTTCGTGCTGAATCGGCACTCATCAGTTGGTCCAGACCATCATCTCCCACACACATGTAATCAGTGCTCAGTTTATATTAAGATAGCAAATTTTCATACTTTAATGGGCAGGCTTCAATCTACTCCAACTCTTCAGCTGTCCATACCATTGAAAATCATTTGATGGATGCTCAAATCCCATGCCAATATTATTATTATGCCCATGTTGACCTCAAATCACTCTGACCCCTCATGTATAGAACCGTATTCATTTAAACAATAGTATTGCATCATCATGGGATTTGGGCATTCCATCATCAGATTTTCAATGGTATGGATAGCTGAAGAGTTGGAGATTGGAGAAGATTGAAACCTGTCCATTAAAGTATGAAGATTTGCTATATGAATATAAATTGAGCTTTGATTATAAATGTGTGTGGGAGATGTTGGTCTGGACCAACTGATGAGTGCTGATTCAGCACAAAATATGTATGTTGATGATTATTTATCTTTTCTACATGTGTGTGGTCATGTGTATCAATGGTTTATGATAGTATGGATAGTTAAAGTGTGCTTGAAAGTCTGTGTTCAAATTCCGTATATTTACAATTAAGCTCCAGTTATATGAAGAAAGTCTGTGTTTCAAATATTACACATTAAGCCTGCATCCTGTCCATTCCTCTTCTATGCATTTAAGTGGATAAGGTTCTATACATGAGGGGTCAGAGTGATTTGAGGTCAACATGAGCATAACAATAATATTGGCACCAGCATGGAATTTGGGCATCCATCATCAGATTCTCAATGGTATGTATGGATGGTGAAGAGTTGGATGTTGGAGTAGATTGAAGGCTGTCTATTAAAGTATGAAGATTTGCTATCTTAATATAAATTGAGCACTGATAATATATGTGTGTGAGAGATGATGGTCTGGACCAACTGATGAGTGCTGATTCAGCACAAAATACACATATTGGTAATTATTTATCTTTTCTACATGTGTGTGGTCATGTGTATCAGTAGTATAAGATAGTTGAAGGGTGCTTGAAAGTCTGTGTTCAAATCCTGTATATTTATGTAATTAATAAATACATATTTTACAACTATCCACTACAACAAAAATACTTTAAGAATTTTGTTGAATAGATTGCTTTTAATTATAGATGAATAGTTACCAGGAACTCTATATGGTTTTAGAGAATCAAGAAGCAACTGCAGACATGATTTGTATTGCCATGTAAATGTAAGAAAAGTGCCAAACAAAGGAATGATGATTTATATATTGCTTTTATACATTTGATAAAGATATTTGATTCAGTTAATCAGAAGATCTTTGTTATTGTTTGAAATTAATTGGTTGACCATCGAAATTTAATCATATTATACAGATTCTACAGAATGGAATGAGAGAAGACTTACTATTACAGATGCAAAATCTGAAGTATTTAAACTAAAGATTAATGTTAAACAAAAATTTGTACTTGCTCCAACATTATTCTGATTTTTATAATGGCAGTTTAATGAAACAAGGATGAAAATGTGATGTAGATTTGATAATGGAATTTCAATTAGTTAAAAGTGAAAACAAAAACTCCATCTTCTTGGATTTTGGATTTATAGTATTATGATGATTGTTCTGTTTTTGCCTGTTCAAAAAAGGATTTATAAAATATACTTATTATTTTAAAATGCAACTTATAAAGATTTTGATTTAATAATAATGTTCAAAAACTATATTAATCAATAATAATAATAGTAATAATAATGATAATGATAACGACAATGACAATGATAACAATAACAACAATAATAATGATAATAATAATAACAACAACAATAGTAATAAAAGCCTCATCATCTTTTAGTTTGAATGCTATTAAGTTGAACACATAAATCAAATTAAATACCTTAGTATTTTGTAAATAGAAAGGTGGTCATAATTTCTGAGATATAACATAGATTCCAATGTATTATTGCTGCTTTTAACAAGTTTAAAAAATGATTATTTTATCACAGAGAAAAGCTACAGCAATTTAGTAGTCATATACAGAGCTATTATTTTATGTAAATTAATTATATGGAGACTTGGACAATCTATCAACACAATACAAAGACATTAGAGAAATTTCATTTAAGGATGCTCTACAATATTGTAAAAATATAATGGCAAGATCATAAAACCAATCAATATATTCTCCAACTTGCTGGAGGTGATACTATAGAATCCACTATAGTAAAATTACATCTTTATTGGATTATAATTATAAAATGAATAATAATTGCAAGACTTCCTAAATGTGTATTTTATGATGAACTTGAGTATGGTTGTCATGGAAGTAGGTCTTGTTTATGTTTACTTTATAAGAATTATCTCAAAGATATTCAGAAGAGGTACAGTGTTGATTGTATCTATCAGGAAAATATGGCAAAGAATAGAATATTTTGGAGAGCTACATTTAGACATAGTATTGAAGTAAAAAATTATTTGTTGAAGAAATTAAAGGACAGCATCACAAAATATTAAACAAACAGGAAAATGGGCCAACAAGTTCTATATGTGGAAGTATTTGTAGTTCATGGTTTGATTTATATAGTTATAGCAAAACTCATTTCTAGATATTTTCCCTCTCTCTCTTTGTTTTTTTCTTGGAGTTAATGAAGCCATACTTCCTTATGAATAACAGATTATGTAAATGTATATAACATTTTAAAAACTTTAAAAAAAAAAAAAAAAAAAACATAAAAATACACTATATCAGCCAAGAGTTGAAACTGGATCATTCAAGGAATGAGGAAGCTCCTACAACTGAGCTATTAATGCACATGCGAAATAGCTCTAATTTTACACTATTTATTGTGTTTATTACATTTATGGAGTTTATTCTTTTTAATATTCTTTAATATTTTTAATTTGTTATTCTTTTTTTTTTTTAATGTGTCAAAGCATCGGCCAGGAAGCGAACCCCGGGACAGCTGCTTGTAAGGCAGTTTTAACCACTCGGCCACCAATGTTAGTCTTTGTTTAAAATAAAATCTAAAGAATTTTTCAGTTTGTTCAACTGTAAATAAGATCTAATCCTATGTTTGTAAATATTTTTCAGATTACTGGATTTTTTTAATCCCAATATATTCTCAAGCCTCATACTCTTAATATATACAATTTGAAAAAATATTATAAAAAAACTTTTTTTTTTTTTAAAGAAGCTACAAATGCAAAAAGAAAACTGTTTAGAAATTTTTGTAGAAAGTTAAATTAAAATATAAAAACAGGAAACATAGAATAAGCAAGCATATAATGATATTGTAAAACCATTTAGAATTAGAAAGAAGCGTAGAATACAATTAATAATAAAAAAAATGAAATGTTAGTTAATGAGAGTGAAATGAAATACTAGCATAGATATAAAAGATAAACTCAATGATTGAAAAAGAATTTTATGTGGTTCATATTAATTAGTAATTAAAAAAGACATTTAAAGAAGAGGTAGTCATTTATATATTGCTAAATGAAAATGTATTTGACTGGGAAAATGTCTTAAATTTTGAAAAGAAAAGAATATTTATAATGATAACGATCTCAACCAGCTCTCCCAAAAAAATGGAGCCAAATAATGTCAAAATCACAATTTTAAGCTTGCTTCCATAAATTTCAAAAAATTTAACTAAACTTATTTATTGGTAAATTTAAAATATGATTGAAGAGAATTTATGAGATAAAAAAATAGAGGTATCTGGGATATTATTTTGAGTCTTTGTACATTGATCGAGAAGTCATTGAGATTAAATAAGCAAATAATAGTGACTTTTATGGATATAAAAATAGCATTGATAATAAAGAAATAATGTTTAGATCGGTAAGAAATATGAAAATAAATTTTAGAAATAAAAAGAATAATATATCAATTATATGGGACTAAAACAAAAAGAGATGCTTGACAGTATTATACATTATTTTGAAAAAGTCATGAAAGAATTTAATGATAATGTAAGATAAGGTCTAAAAGTTTGTGAATATTTATTCTGTGTTATTCAATAATAAAGAATAAATATGATTTAAAGTTAATGTTAAATGTGATAATATATTGAAGAAAATAATAGAAAAAAGAGAAAAAAGTAATGCAATATGCTAGAGAGGGAAATTAGATATCTACAATGTTGAAGGGATGGAAAAAAGTTAAGATATACAGATTACGCATAAACATCTTTGCGTTTATTTTTTAAAAAAATGAACATAAAAATATAATAAAAATTTATCATAAGCGTATAGCTAATATGCTAACACTTTGAATTATAAATTATAAGCCTTAACTATTGGCTTTTCTTGTGTGTGCGAGTATATGATATATTCACAGACATCTTTCATTTAATTTATAACCTGACTTAATTTTAATATATGGTTTCTATGGCTTTATCACATAATCTTGGCCATTTGCTTATGTAATACCATCTTATGCTTGACCAAACAAAGTGTGCCTGTCACAATGTATTGTAATAGATATATAAATATACATGTTACATAAAATATTTAAAAGTTACATTAAAAATATTCAGAAAAGGAAAAGTAATAATATATATTTTTTTAATAAAAAAAAAACTATCATTTAAGTAGTCAATAAAATAAACAAAATAAAGAGATTAAAATAGAACAAAAGCTGGTTAATAATTAAATAAAAGGAAAGAAACTCTGGTAAAATTATACAAACTTGATTTAAGCAAAATATCTTTGTCTAAATATAAGTGAGTAGATAAAAATGGATGTATTATTAAAAGTTATCTTCTCGATTTTTGTATTATTATTGAAAAAATGATCAAAATATTCCTGTCATCTGTTCATAATATTATTGTTATCATACAAGAAATGTCATTGCTAGATTTAATAATATTGTGATACTGTTTCTCAGGTCTATATGTTATTTTCAGTGCACCAAAAAGGATCTAGGGTGACCATATCTTTTTCACAGTTTTAATCCATCAATCATTATTAAGCCTTGTTGTCAATAGTTGAATTTCTGCCTTTAGATCTTTATATTTATTATAAAGTTTCAAATTCAATTTATTATTCTGCCAAGCAGAAAATGTCATCAAATTACTATTCATAAAATCATCATCAGAAAGTCAATTCTGATTTTTTGTTTTAGTGAACCAAAATATGGTAATCCTGGAAATCCAAATTAGCAATTTTAGTGTTCAATAGCTATCAAAATTTGGTATATATATTGATCTTTCTAAAAAAAATAAACATCACTTTTCTTGAGAATATGATTGAAATAAGATATACTTTTTATTGCATATTAATTTATGGTCTGTCCATCAATATGCACTTATAAATACTCTTGTGATATTAACTTCTTTTGTATTCTGATGATATTAACTTCTTTTGTATTCTGACTTCTAACTATAATGCAATCTATTAATACTATTGTTTTGAGCATGGATGCATCTGTGTTCTTTTACAGCAGTTTTTGCCTAAACAAAGTATTTATATTAGTCAAACCATGTATTGTGAAAAAATTGTTAACAACAGACCATTTATATTTACAGCTCAAATAACATTATTTGTAATAATTTGCACTAACAAAGTCTTCAAGAAAAAAAATTTGATCATTTAATAATATTGCAGTTTTTAGCAAAAAATAAGACTCTCTTTCTCTCAATTCTCTGAATCTAAAATTGGAGCATAGGCATTAGTACTATGACTATTAATACTAATCATTGTGCAAAGCAAGTTTTAACACCATTATGATACACTGAGAATTTCCAATAATAAAAGATACTAAATTTGTTTTTAAACAAATTCATGTAATCCCCTTGTCACTGAGTAAACTGTTTTTCCAAAAAACTTTTAGCTATTCATCTATTTTATAAAACTTTCTTCCTCTGAGAGATGAATTTCACTAAGAACTGTTACAATGATTTTTGATCTTCACCGAAAATTTTTTTTTTTAAATATCTAAATATTTTTTATCATGTGAAAAAGACTCCCCTCCCCTCATGAAATAAAATTATTTTGTTTATCAGCTTTCATAATTATTTACACTTTTTACATTTTTATTTAATCTCTTGACTTTGGTAGCTGCAATATGATAAATAATAATCACATATAACTAGATCAACTCTAGCCAGCATATTAATTAGTTAAAATGATTCTTGTTTTTACTCTATTCTATTCAAAATATCTCATGCATAACTTGTTATGTTTTCCATTAACAAAGTTAGCTTTAATAGAAAACTTAAACTACTTCATAATTTAAGTTTTTGTATGCTTATTATTTCAGTATAAGAACTTAGTCACAATATAATAATTAGGTACCTAGGGATTTTAAGGATTTGCATTATATATACTTAAGGTAAGAAATTTTCACATATTGTTTATTTGATATATTTTTAAAAATTGTTATACCATGCCTTGCACTTTCTTTTTTTAATGAGAGATAACTAAAAAACAAAAATCAAACAATTTGTTTCTTTCACTAGTTATAAATAAAGAATTTGGGATACTGATCTATTAGCAGCTATACATTGCTTGATGGCATTGTTTTTGTGGAAAAACACAGAAATATGTCATTTACACAGCCAAAATTATGGCTACTACAACACTACCTTCATAATCAGCCATTTTGGGCCATGTGATGGCATTCTCTATGCAAAAACACAGAAATCATGCCTAGCTATGTGTGGCCATGTTTTATATGTATGTTCAGTAATGATAGTTTGCTACCATTTGATATGAGGGTGTCTGTTGTTCAATTTCACACAAGTGTTAAAATCTCTTTTAAAAATCATTGTCTCACACACCAACTGTAGTTTTGCTTAGTGATAATTATCACCCTGTCAGCGTGCTTCCCTATGCATCTTGGAAGCTGCTAAAAATTTGGAAAGGTTTTTTTCAGAGATGCAATGCGGTAGATTCATGACAAATTTCATGTTCTCGACGAGATGGCTGTACACAACCGATAGTTTCAAAAGACATTTTTGCTCTTATGCAGTGTTATTCTTTTGAATTTGGTTCCACTTACAAGTGAAAATTTCTTTTTTAATTTTTTTTGTTTGTGTTTGGAAATAAAATTGTTGAGTTGTTGTTGGAATCGATGCTTGTTGTTTTTGGAACCCAATCAATCCAAAGAGATTTTTTTGGCACTTGTATTGTAGATTTAAAACCAAGTCAGCTAATAAAATACAAAATCATCGGCTAATTAATTTTTTGTTTTGGGTTAGGTTTTTTGCTGTAATTTTGTTTAAACATTTAATTTACTATTACAAGAATAATGTCAATTTGGAATCAAAAAGAAAAATGTTTGGGTTATGTTTTTTACTTTTCATCAGCGACATAAAAAACAAGGTTGGCTAATGTTTGCATGAAGTGTTTTAGGTTGTTTTTGAATTTGGTTTAAACATTTAATTTAGCATTCAAAGAATAACATAAATTTTCCAATTAAAAAAAAAACTGTTAGATTTTTGGGTTTGATTCCTTGTCTAATGAAGTGATTTGGGTTTTTTTTTGTGTGTGTGTGTGTGCGAGCGCGTTTTGGGAATTTTTGTTTGAACATTTAATTTCCTATTACAATAATAATGTCAATTTGGAAATCCAAAGAAAAGTGTTTTATTTTGGGTTTGATTACTTTTCTTTCATAAAGTGTTTTGGGTTGTTTTTTAGTTTTGTTTCAACGTTTTAATTTACTATTAGAAGAATAATGTAAATTTTGAAATAAATAAAAAGTGTTTTTTTTTGGGGGGGAGGGGGTGATTCCTTTTGTAATGAAGTGTTTTGGGTTATTTTTTTTAAAAATTTCGGTCAAAATGTTGAATTTACTATTAGAAGAATAATTATAAATTTTATTAAACACCCATTATTATATTAAGTAATAATTTACTAAGGCTGTAACCTTAGAAATAAGCGTCTGAAAAATATGAAGGTAGGGACCTCTATAGGTCTTAAAACACACTCTTAGATCAAAACACTTCAGCTTCACCTATTTATATATAAAAGTAGGTTGAAGTAAAGAAGGGATTCTCTCTTTTTAATTGGGGGATTCTCTCTTTTCTTCATAGCGTAAGCTTGTGTTTTAAGACCTATAGAGGTCCCTACCTTCGTATTTTTCAGATGCTTATTTCTAAGGTTACAGCCTTAGTAAATTATTATTAGAAGAATAGAGTAAATTTGGAAATAAAAAGACATTTTTTTTTTTTTACTTTTGATTAAATATTTAATTTAGTATTATAAGAATAACATTATTCTTGTACTACTAAATTAAATGTTTTAACAAAATTCCAATAAAAAAACCAACAACACAAAAAACGCTTTTTAATTTAGAATGCCAACAATAATGTAAATTTTTTTTAAGAGAAACAGTGCCATGAAGTGATGTACGATTGCTAATAGATAATAGATCAGTACCGAATTTTGTAGCCACATTCCCAATATCATGGTTACAAATGAAACTGTATATAAGTGATAGTACTGTTTTAATGAAATGTGTGCAATAATATCTTTAAAAATGTTTTACTAATTCTGTTTTCCTTGGATTAGACTATCATGTATTTGAGTAATTTTATGAATCAATTATGGATTTTAGTTAAAGCACAAATTCCACGACAGTCCAAATCCAATGAAAAATAGATTAATAAGTTGTAATATATATAACTATCAGTATTAAAATAAAAAGATAATTGCTGTGGGAAGTTAATGATCTCAGCCGAAAACCCAATTGATTAACTTAGAGTCAAAGACAGTTTTACTTTCTTAAAGCTAATTTATTTGTTACACGTTGTGTGTTATCATACAAAAAAAAATGTCTAAGCTTAAGACAATAATATGTGCATAAGGAAAAAAAACAATAAATTCAGAAATAAACATATAATTAAAGTCTCTCAAAGGAAAAGTTTGGTTATTCATGGCAATGAAAAATAAGACATCCGTTCTCCCGCAACTATTTTACTCCTAGAATATTTTAATGTTTTCTTCTCACAAGTCACTTTCATGTCCCATTTATTTCCTCCTTCTGTACAGTTTAATTTTACTATTTACTCCGAACAGTTCACGTTGGTTAATGTGTAAATTTATCCATAGATAATAAATGGTTCCGTGGCAATTTGTTATAATCTTTGGTTCCACGTGTGGCTATATGTTACGCATCTTGGTCATGTCTCCTCGTTTTTCTCCTTTTTTCCCGCTCTCGTAAAACCGGACGTTTCTAGAGTCAATGTCTCCATATTCTACACCTCCCCTCACTCTAGAACATAGTCCTTCAACCTTTCTGGCAGCCTACACTCACAGTGAACTCTTGGTGCAGGTGTCCCTTCATCTTATTGGGTTGGTTCGCTATCAGTGTCCTGCATTGGGTCTGTAACTTCTAGTACCCTATCCATATGGTCTGGTTTGTTTTGGTAAAACTCTTTCTGTGTTATTTGTGGCAATATTTCCTTATCTTCTTTAGCTAAGATGTCCCATTGACTGGTATTTCCAGTGATTTCTGGGATATCCATTCGAGCACATGGAGATCTTCTCTTTAAGTGGTCTATGTGTTATGGACAGATGGACCATTCTCTAGTCTTATTTGGTAAATTGTCCTTGATTTCGCACTTATGATGGTTCCGGATAGCCATCTCTTCCTTAGTATATCACGCCCTCAGACTGGATCATTTCTTTTGAACCTTTTCAAGTGTTTATGGAAATCACCTTCTGGTTTTCTCTTAGTTCTTTCCTTTCGGGGTAAACTGGTTGACATGTGTGTGTGACCCGTTCTGTTGAATAACAGTTTGGCCGGTGATTTACCATCTTTAGACCGTGGCAAAAAATGTTGGAAGAACATGATTTCCAGCAATGCCACCTCCATCCTGGTCTTGCTTGTTTTCTTCAGGTTCTTTTTTAAACACTGGACTGCCTTCTCGGCCAAAGCATTTGATGCAGGGTGATATGTCGGTGCAAAAATGTGACGTATCCCTCTTGCTGTCAGGAAGTCTCCAAAACTGGTGGAGGTAACGCTTGTTCCATTATTTGACACCAATATCTCGGGGTATCCATGCGTGGTAAATATCTCTTGGAGAGCCCTTTCGGTACATGTCGAGTTTGCCGACCTTAACAAATGGTATTCCACCCAATTGCTGTATGCATCCACCACCACCAAAACCATTTGTCCCTCTATAGGCCCAGCATAATCAATGTGGATTCATTCCCAGGGTTTGTTTGGTTCTATTCAAGAGCTCAGTGTTTTTCTTGGCAGGTTTGCCTCAGCTTGGCAACTGTGGCACTGTCCCACCATCTCTTCAATCTCTTTGTCAATTCCTGGCCACCACACATATGAATGCGACAAATCTTTCATTCTCACTATTCCCAGGTGTCCGGCATGAAGTAGTCTTAAAACCTGGGCAGGACCTTCCATCGGTACGAATACACGATCTGTCCTGGTGATACAACCATTACAGGTTGAGAGGGTTTGACAGGCATTCCAGATAGCAATATGAAGATTATCAGGATGGTGGCTTGGCCATCCTTCCTTTATCCAAGTCCTCATTTGGCAACATCCCGGATCACTAGCTGTCCACTCCCCTATTTTTGCACTATTTACAGTATTATTCAACTTCACCACTTCCAATAAATTCACTTTCCACGAATTCACATGGTCTATCCACCTTCAGTGGTAGATGTGATAGGGCATCAGCATGAGGTATGTCCCTTCCCGGCTTGTGTACTAGTGTATAATCGTATGCTGCCAGTATATTAATCCATCTTAGCATTCTCTGGCTGCTATATTCGGGTGATTTTTGATCTTACCTAATATGCCTAATAGTGGGTGATGATCAGTGCATAAGGTGAAATTTCGTCCATAGATGTACTGATGAAATTTCTTTACTGCGAAAATGATAGCGAGGGATTCTTTGTCCAGCTGGCTATTGTTAGTTTTCACGGGTGATAGGATACGGGAGGCATAGGCTATGGATGTTCTTGTCCATTCATCAAGTGTGATATGAATGCTCCAACCCCATATTTTGAAGCATCTGTGGTTACTATAACTTCTTGATTACCTTGGTAATGCATCGACAGATTTTCAGATGACAATAAATCCTTGGTTGCCTGGAAAACAGCTTGGTGTTCAGCCTTCCACTTTCAGTGCTGACCCTTGCATAATAAGGCATAAAGGGGTTTTAGCTGATGTGCCTTTCCCTTCAAAAAGGTTTTGTAGAAGGTTAGCATTCCCAGAAATGCTTGTAAGTCTTTTACATTTCTTGGTACTGGAGTATTTTTTATCAAGGCGACCTTCTCAGGATTAGGATGTTTTCCATTTTGATCAATAATATGTGCCAGGAACTTTATTTCTTTCATGGACCAAATGCTCTTAATGGTATTTTTCCTGATTCCCACTTTTTTGCAATTGGTCGCATATGGTAAGCACGCGTTCCTTCAGTTTGGTTTCTGATTTAGCATAAATCAGGTAGGGGATCACCCCCTCCATATTCCACATCATTTGATCTATTTTAGCTTGGAATATATTGGGGCTGTCATGATTCCATATGGTAGCTTAATGCACTGGAAAAGACCGACATGAGTACAGAGAGTTAGTATTTTTGCAGACATATCCATGACTGGGATTTGATGAAAAGCTGACCTCAAATCTATCTTAGCAAAAAACTGCAGCTTCCTGGAGTGACACCACTATTTCTGTGACATTCAGGACCGGATACACACTTTTTTAGGTATTGATTTACAGTAAACCTGTAGTCCCCACAGATCAGTAAACTCCCATCTGGCTTTGTGACTATCACAATTGGAGTGGCCCAATCTGAACTTTCCACTGGCGACAACACCCCTTCCTTTACCAGGGCTGACAGACTTTCTTCGACCTTTGCTCTTAGTGTCAATGGAACCTTCCTGGGTTTGCTTGCTACCGGTTGAGCCTCATTGGTAAGTTCTATGTCTACTGGGTCTATCTTCAGTATTCCTATTTTTCCTCAAATATCCTTGGGAATTTCTGTCACACTACATTTTCTAATTTTACAGTTTTAATCACTTGTATGGATATGCCCAGTGGGTGGAACCAGTTTCGGCCCAGTAAGGGTTTTATGTTCTTTATGACTATGTACAAAAGCAAAATTTTGCTTTTGTTATTTAATTTCACTGGGACCAAAATTTTTCCACAAATTTGAACGTTGTTTCCATTTACATCAGTGGCGATAACATTAGTCTTATCCAAATTTAGTTTCAACTTGGATATGGTGTTAATTTTTTCCCAGTCTTTTATTGACAGGATTGATAGCCCTGCCCCACTGTCTATCTCCATCATCACTTTTACATTTATTATTCTGACATCCAGCACTATTTGTTCACTCAGGTTTGTTTCACATTTTTTTTATTTCTGTCCTCTTTGTCACTTCCATTCTCTTATCATTTCTGTATTGTTTTCCATCCCTGTTTCTGCAAACGATCGCCATATGGCCATTAATGCCACAAGTCCGGCATTTCAAAGTTTTATTCTTACATGTCCTTTTCACGTGTCCTTTCATACCACAACAATAACATCTAAAAAACTCTCTCAACATCTGTGGTTGTGTTTCCAATGGTTCTAGTTTATGCACATCTGCCGTGTAATTGTTTTCTTGAATTCCCTCTCGAAATTCCTTTGCATTAATCACCAGTGTCTCGTGAGCCACACATTTCACAATCGCTGCATTATAATCAATCTCTATTTCACTGAGTAGTTATTTTCTCAGATTGTCATTTGTCATGCCATATAGGAACTGGTCTAGGAGCATGTCATCTATGTCCGGGAATGCACAGTCTCGTGATAATGTCCGCAATGCGAGGTTATATTCAGAATAGCTTTCATATGTGTTTTGTTTTCTCATTCTGAATCTAAAACAAGCAACTCTTTTTGTAATTGCTGGCTGAAAATAATTTGTGAGTTTTTCAACTAATAGCTTATATGGAATTTGCTCTGGAGTTTTGTTCTCGGCTAACTGTTTAGCAATCTGAACTACATCTATTCCGGTGAAATACAACAATGTCGAGATTTTCCTTTCGTAATCCTCTACTTTATTTAATCTCATATATCTTTCTATTTGTTCAACATAGAGCATCCATCTCGCTGGGTTTCCTATTTCAAAATCTCTTAATACATGTGAGGGTACTGCCATTTTTATATCTCTTCTGATCTATTAACTTTTTCCAAATCACACACAAAAAAAAACAACCTCCGATCTAACATCCTGTATGACTGTGCCATCTGCTGTGTTTTTGGAAAGTTAATGATCTCAGCTGAAAACCCAATTGATTAACTCAGAGTCAAAGACAGTTTTACTTTCTTAAAGCTAATTTATTTGTTACATGTTGTGTGTTATCATACAAAAAAAATGTCTAAGCTTAAGACAATAATATGTGCATAAGGAAAAAAAAGCAATAAATTCAGAAATATACATATAATTAAAGTCTCTCAAAGGAAAAGTTCTGGTTACTCACAGCAATGAAAAATAAGACATCTGTTCTCTTGCAACTATTTTGCTCCCAGAATATTTTAATGTTTTCTTCTCACGAGTCACTTTCATGTTCCATTTATTTCCTCCTTCTGTGCAGTTTAATTTCACTATTTACTCTGAACAGTTCATGTTGGTTAACATAAATTTATCTGTAGATAATAAATGGTTCTGTGGCAATTTGTTATAACCTTTGGTTTTCATGTGTGGCTATACATTACACCATTTTAGTCATGTCTCTTCTCGTTTTTCTCCTTTTTTTCCTGTTCTTGTAAAACAGAACGTTTCTAGAGTCAACATCTCTGTATTCTACAATAATATTAGCATTAAAAAGAAAAATAAAGATAATATCAGTGAAAAAAAAGTATGGGATTTCATCAGAATCAATCCCCAAAGCTCATGCTTCAGGTTCTTATACTCCAATGCTATAGCTGTACCAAATACATAATCATCATCATCAACAACCATTATAAATCCATTGCAGGATGAAGGTCTCTCTAAGTTCAACCCATCTTCTCCAATCTTTAGCTTTTCTTCTCCACATCACCCCTACACACTTTTTTATTTCATCCATCCATCTCACATGTGGTCACCTTCTGGGTCTTTTACAATCTCTTGGAATCCAGTTTAAGATTTCAATTTTCCATCTATTATCATCTCTTCTAGCAATATATCTATCCCAATTCCACTTTAGTCTTTTAATTTTTTCAATGAGGTCAATAACACCTGTTTGTTCTCTTACCCATATATTATGTTTTCAATGTTTTCTTGTTACTCCCAACATGCATCTTTCCATACTTCTTTGAATGGTCTGAAGTCCCTGTATTGCTCTTCTATTAAGTGTCCAAGTCTCAGATCCATAAGTAAGAACTGGTAAAACACATTTATTAAAAACCTTCCTTTTCAAACACATAAGCATATTTCCTTTTAGTATCAAGTTATTTCTACCAAAAGCACTCCAAGCAAGTTTAATTCTATGATTAATTTCATCCATTATGTTTCCATCTGTATTACTAATCTGACCAAGGTATTTGTAACTATTAAATTCTTCTAACTCATCATAATCAATTTTTATTTTCATATTTTGAGAAAATCCATTAAACATTACTTTAGTCTTTTTAACATTTATCTTTAGTCCTACTTTCCTACTTTCATCTGATAACTCCTGCAACATTTCCTGCAACTCTAAAACATTATTTGCAAAAACAATTACATCATCTGCAAAATCTAAATGACTTAAATAATCTCCATATACTTTCACTTTTTTAGCTTCCTATTTTAATCCACAAAATACTTCTTGCAGCACTGCTGTAAAAAGTTTTGGAGATATGAAGTCATCCTGTCTTACACCCTTCTCAATGTTGACTTTCCTAGTATCATTATATAATCTAATTGTTGCTGTTGCTTTTTTATAAATATTCTTTAAAATATGACAATATCCTGGATCTATACCTTGATGATCCAATGCTTTAATCACTGAAGAAATGTTTATAGAATCAAATGCCTTTTCATAATCTACAAATCCAAAGTATTATGGCAATTCATATTCATTTGTCCTTTCTATAACTTTTCTCAATACTTGGATATGATCTACTGTACTAAAACCACCTTTTAAATCCAGCTTGTTCTCTTGATTGATGGAAATCCAATATTCTCTGTAGATGAGTTGTAATTATCTTGGTAAAAATTTTGTATAAAACTGATAAAAGGCTGATAGGTCTGTAATTTCTAATATTTTTTTTATCACCTTTTTTAAATATTAATATTAATACTGCATTCTTCCAATCATCTGGTACATCTTTATCATTTAGTTATTTGGTATATAACTTTGCTAAAAAAATTTATTTCTTCACCTGCTTCTTTTAATATATCAATTATAATTCCATCATTACCGGGAGCCTTTCCTTTCTTCATACATTTAATTGCATGTCTCACTTCTTCATTTAAAATTCTGGGCAATGGTACTTGTTCTTTATTACTATATAATTTTTGTAAATATATTAAATCTATTAAGCGCAAACAGATGATATAATAATAACATGAAAGGCTAAAACCTTCGACAGATGCACCTTAAAAATGCTTACATGGCAGCCAATCAGATGTAATAATGACTGCACTTAGAACTCTCAATTCAACAACACAAGCCAGAACTACGAAAAAAAGATGGAACCCACCTCTTCTCTACTTAAATTTATATAAAAATAAGCCAGACTCAAGCATTCTGAACTAAGATCGTGAGGCTTAAAACAACTTCACATTTAATTCTCTAAATATTATATATAAATAAACAACATGAAATCTTTTGATTTACTATGAAGCAATTTTCTAATCTAATGAAATGATAGTAACAAATGTAAATATATTAAATTTATTAAGCACAAGCAGATGATGTAATAATAATGTGAAAGGTTAAAACCTTCAACAGATGCTCTTATTTCGGAATGCTTGAGTCTGGTTTATTTTTATATAAATTTAAATAGAGAAGAAGGTAGGTTCCATCTATTTCTCATAGTTTTGGCTTGTATTTTTGGATTGAGAGTTCCAAGTGCAGTCATTATTACATCTGATTGGCTGTTACATAAGCATTTTTAAGGCACATCTGTTGAAGGTTTTAGCCTTTCACATTATTATGTCATCTGTGTGCGCTTAATAAATTTAATATATTTATATTTGTTACTATCATTTCATTAGTTTTTAAAATTGCTTCATAGTAAATCGAAAGATTTCATGTTGTTTATTTATATATAATATTTAGTGAATTAAATGTGAAGGTTTTTAAGTTTCACACTCTTAAGTTCAGAATGCTTGAGTCTGGCTTACTTTTATATAAATTTTAAGTAGAGAAGAAGTTGGGTTCCATCTTTTTCTTATAGTTCTGGCTTGTGTTTTTGAATTGAGAGTTCCATGTGCAATCATTATTACATTTGATTCACTGTCATATAAGCATTTTAAGGCGTATCTGTCAAAGGTTTTAGCTTTTCATGTTATTATATAATTCTTGATAAAAGTCTTCTACCCATTTCACAATGTCATCTCTCTTTTTAATAATAATTCCCTCTTTTTTTTTATTGCAGATATAATTTTCCTACCAATACCAAAATGTTGTTTTATGCTCTTGAGACTTTTATTCTCTTCTACATCTTTTCTTGCTAGTTTACATTTATACTTTTTCATATCATATTCAACTCTTTTCCATTTTATATCATATTCAACTCTTTTCCATTTTATAAAATTTGAGATATTCAATCTCTTTTAATGCATCTTTTTTGTATATCTTCATATTCCTTCTTTTCTTCATAAATTCTCTAGTCTCATTAGAAATTTTATTGATAAATTGCTGATTTTTTTTACCAGCTATCTTTATTGCAGTTTTTAAAAGTGTATCAGGTATTTTCATATTAATTTCATTCAAATCTGAACATGTTCAAAATCTACTAATACTTGAAACTGATTTGTGAGTTCTAATTTAAATTCATTAGAATGTTTCTGAAGATTAGGAATATCAACTGTAAATATTGTTTTTCTTAATAATTTTGGTCTCTCTAGTTTTGCATTAACACGTATCTTATATCTTACTAATCGATGATCACTTCCTGTGGTAAATTTATTAAGAACATTACAATCTTGAAATATGTATTTTCTGTTAGTCAAAATATAATCCAATTCTGCTGAACCTTCATTTGGATGCTTCCATGTCCATTTTCTTTTAACATTTTTTTCAAAAAAAAGAATTCATAATATAAAGTTTTTCTTTTTCTGCAAACTCTACAAGTCTATGTCCTTTCTCATTTCTATTACCATAACCAAAATTACCTCCAGCACTTTTATCTTTCATTTTTTTTTACCAATTCTAGCATTAAAGTCTCCCATAACAATTTTAAAATGTTGTTTATTCTGATCAAAAGCCTTTTGTACGTCCATACAAAAATCTTCTACTACTTTATCACTATGAGAACTTGTTGGGCATAAACCTGAATTATCTGCATTTGGTATCTGCTATTAAGTTGTATAACTAATCTTGCCACTCTGTCCAATACACCATCAATCTCCACAATGTTGTTTTTCCACTTTTTATTTATAATGAATCATATTCCACATGTCCACTTTTTAAATCAATTGTCTTTTCACCTTTTCTTCTAACTTCACAACGTCCAATAATGTCCCATTTAATATAAGACAGTTCTTCTTCTAATTCTTGCAATCTTCCTTCACTTGAAAGTGATCTGCAGTTGTAAGTACCTAAATAAGAAGTCATCATCAAATGGCTGCCTGGGTCTGCAATCAGGGGATTCTCAGCACCCTCCGCCTTCAGTCACCAACCACTGCTTTGGTTGGTGACTTTACAGCCTCCTGGGAATAAGGGCAATGATTTACTTTTGTCTGTCATAATTGTATATATTGGAAAAATATTTATCATTTACACAAATATTCATTCTGCCTTAACAGGCAACTGAGAAGAAAGACTATGGTGTTTCTTGATCTTAAACTCAGAGGTAAAAAGCCAATAAACTCACCATACTGGCCAATGTGTGTTGGTGAGCAGTCCATCCATGTTCGTATACTATATGAATAATCACATAGTAATAACAGCTGCAATAACAAGAACGTATGGAGTGGACATTATGAATTTGCCCTGCTTGATTCCTTTAAGGTCTCCAAGAGGAATCAAAGAGTATCCTTTCAGTTAATAGCAAACTCCTTTCTGCATCCACGTAATAATAGTTTATAAAATATTACTGATAGAGTGCCAACTAGTCATAATTATTATGTGGTAGAGGTTGAATTAAGTTTATTTTTAAATTAATTACTAACAATAATGGGCCATTTTTAAAATTTAAATTAGGTTATTTAAATAAAAGTGATTTGGAAATCTAAACATTTTCATTTCCATATAAATTTTATTAATTATTGCTGCAATTTGGCACCTCATTGATGAAGTTGCTTTGTGCCCCACAATCTGCACATCTGAATGTGGCAGCCCTGGTCCGTGGATATTAAATGAATCTTCAATATTACAACAGATGTAAATATAAATTGTGCTAGCTCAAATATAGATTAAATATATGTGGAAGTCACCAAAAAACTCCAGCAAGTTATATAAAAACTAATACAACTTCTTCAGTAAATGAAAAAGTACAAAGGTGTATAAGTTTACATATAGCTCGTTATTTTTTCCAGTGGCTTCTACATAAATTTCATTTGCATTTGAGCTATTCCACTTTATAATATTTACATTTAGTGCTATCATTGTTTTTTGCTTTACCACTACTACTGATATTATTATTATTTTTATTACTGCAATGAGTAATCCTCCAGGCATGACAATCTATCCGGACTATATGACAAACCATTTTTAGAAACAATCACATTTTCTAAGTCCCTTTCATATCCATGGTAAGCAGGGGTATTCCTAAATAGCATTGTCTAAACATATAACCCTGCTGAAACTACTATGCCAAATCTAGTTCCAAATCAACTCATTGGTGATTGTAAACAACCTTGATTAAAAATCACAACTAAAAACTGCCAACCTACTAAGACTGTCCCTATTATTTATTTTATAATTCTTGAGGGCTTGGGTTAAAATAAAAAAAGAATGAAAAAGGAAATTGAAGTCAGAAATAATGTTCTGTATATAATTAAAGGGTGAAAATGTAGTTGCCCAAGTACTCAAAATGACTGAGCTCAACAATAACTTAAGTGACTGCTGAAGGAAAAGAGGGATAGAAAAAAACTATATCCAGAATAAAAACTATCTTTGATGAACAAATATCTTATCCTACTATGTAGCAGGAAGTACTCTTAAACGAGCACTGCTTATTTTTTTATTCACAATTAATTTACACATCTAAACTATTCCATTATCCGCCAACTTTGAAGCGGATATGTGGAAACATATCTAAATCGCTAATATAATTATATAAATCCAATGATTTTTTTTAAAGATGCAAATATAAATGTATTGCTTACATTTTAATTAAAAGGGGAACTGATTCTCAAAATTTATTAAAAAAAAAAATCAGCTTCACCTCTGCATCGGCCGGGAATCGAACCCGGATCGCCCGCGTGGCAGGCGAGCATTCTACCATTGAACCACCGATGCAATCTGACAAGTGATGAAATTATTTTATTTATAATGTGGAGTTAAAATTAATTTTATTAATTAAAAAAAATATAGTATATGATGATTATTATATTCATTTACATATTTTTATATGTAATTTATTTTTTTGTCATATTAATATTGATATGATGACTTTTTTTCTTTAATAAAAGATAATTGTAATAAATTTTTATATTTAGAAGAATTAACTATATCTATTTTATTTTTTGAGCTTTTACTAGCTATAATTTTATTAATATGACTTAACGGAATTTTAAGTAAAGTTTATATGTATTATTAAAAATTGCAAGATTCTATTTGAAAAATATTGTCTAAGATGTTTAACACTCTAGTGCATTTTAAGAAAATCTATACTTTAATGTTTCCAGATATTTACAATATTGTTTTATAAATACTCCTTTTAAACAGTTACTATACTTTTTATCAATTCGACGTCACTAAGTTTAAAACAATACTGTAGAGAAGATCTGCGGTAGAATTTAGGTTGTTTATCAGATACTCTGTGAAAGCGCTGCCATCTATTTTGATTTTCTGACTTTAGCAAAGATGAATTTTGCTATTAGTAGAATAATTAGAGGATACTTTCAACAATTATAAAATGTTTGTCGTAAAATATACTTTAGGAAAGTATAATTCCATTAACAAAAATATTTATAATGCTATGGTGAAACGTTATTCCCACCATAGTCAGAGCGGACCTCGAGTGGCAGTGGTAAGTTGGCTTATTAAGTATTATTCGACTTTATTATAGAATCTTATAAGCATTGCAAATATGACGTCTAACTATTATATAAAATTGCTTCGTATAAGTTTTTTTTTTTTTAACATTCATTAAAGCAATATTATTGTTTTTTTTTAAATTATCATTGGTAAACAAATATTTTGTGTTTATGGCAAATTTAAACCTATGACGAAAGTAATTTGATTTCTGTGCCTTATAATATTGATGAATTTGCAGGAAAAAAATCGGCTATTAACTGTATTTCAATAGTCATGAGCGCCTGTTCCTAATCGTGTTTTAACAGTTAGTGCAAGCATAAGAAATGGTGGTCAGATGATAAACCAGATTTGCCTGATACTTTTCATAAGAAATAGAATAAATCCTATTTAAGAATTTAAAGAAATCCAAAATAACGTATCCACGTATATGTATACTTTTAAATACTGGAATTTATATAATATGATTCCCAATATTCTGTGTTGTGGAGCATAATAAATAATTATTTTCATTACTTTGAATTTTATTATTTGATTTCTTCTACATTGCAGTAATATTAGATTTCAGCTTCAATGTTCACATTTATTTCGAACTTTTTCTTTTTTTTTCATTATATGTCATTTTTTTGTTTTGGTTTAATAAAAACCTTTAATAAATAATATAAATTATATTCATAATTTGTACAAACCCACATACATAAAAAGTTGCTAGTTAATGATTATAATTATTTGCTATAAAAACTTACAAAATCATATTCAAATTTGCAAGAAAACGATGAGTTATTGAGTAAAAGAGAGATAATAAATCAAGACATCATTGCATTTTAGTAGTATATCTTTACATATATCTTGGTAGAAGTTTAGAAAGTTAGTAATTAATTTGAAGTAGTATCCAAAGTTTTTATATTAGAAATGTTTTCTTTTTGGAGAGAAGATTTAAAAGAAATTCATAGATGCATATTATTCAAGACCAAGTGTTTAATGGAAACAAGCAATTATTATTTAGTAATGGTAATTTAATGATTATAAATAGCAAAAGAGTATCAAATTCATTTTTTCTTCCCTTATAAGTTTTTGTTTGTGTATGGATATCGGTGAAAAATCTCATTATTGGGCAAAAATTATAAATGTTTTATTTATAAAATAAGAAGAGCCATTTTTGCAATATCTTAAATAGTATGATGGATTTAAAAGTACTTGATCTGATATGTGAAACAATGCATTTTACTAAAGTTCTTTTCTCATTATGTTTTGCTATCAATGCAATATGGTTAAATGAAAAATTCAGTGATAAACCTGATTTATTTTTAGTTGTTACCTAATATGACAATTTGCCTTAGAAACTAATTTAGACTAATGATTTCCATTGTTTGGTTTCATTTTATAATAATGAAGCTATTAAAAATTTATTAATAGAATCTTTGCATGATTTTTTTTTAATGTGATTTAATTAATTATATCAAAAAAATAATTCTGTTTACTCTTTAAGAATTTTTTTATAGCACGTGGGTTTTCCATGTAATGAAAGGAATATTTTATATCCTCTCACTGTCTACTCTTTTTTTGCTCATATATCATCTGCCTGATATTTATTCTATTTTTCAATATCATTTCTAATTTGTTCCAAGATTAGATAGAAGTATTTTTTATTTTTACTTATTTGATAATGTAATTTTCACCAGAGGCATTCATTCTTGAATTTATGAAATCCCAAATAATGAAATTCCATATTCCAAATAGGTCATATAGTTATACTTAGCAGATATCCACTTCTTGATAACTATCTTATAGTCACTGATTTTTCTTTCCACTTTCTATTATATTCCATGCAAAACTAATTGTTTTCCTAAAGATTTGTGATGATGGTATTTTAGTTGTATTTATATATTGAACTATTTTCATCATCTAATATTAAGTATCAAATATCATTAGAAAAATTTAACTTTATTTAAATATTCCAATTACATTCAATTGTTAGTAATGCACAACATTTCAAGAGATCTTTTCTTTAGGTGTTGCTGACCTGACCAGTGATAGTACTAGCATGGAAATCTAACTTGGACTCTTAGATTTTTGAATATTGTATTTTAAGCTAATGCTTTAACCAACTGAGTCATTCTGCCAAAAGCAACTCTCAAAGTGTGCATATACTAACCTATATGCTATTACTAACAGTTGAATGTAATTGGAATATTTAATTAAAATTAAATTTTTCTAAAGACATTCAATACTTAATATTAGATGATGGAAATAGTCCAATATATAAATATATGCAAAAGTAATATCTGGTTAAAACTTTTGCAATTTATTTTCCATAAACTTTAGAATTGTTAAATGTCCATAAATATTATATTACAAAGAAAATTTTAAGATTTTTAATTTAATCCTTCAGAGTATTTTAATATTTTATAGTTTTTGTTTCTTTTTTTTTGTTTTCAATCTTTATTTGTTATTTATTATTAATAAAATTATTTTTTTATTTTAGGGGATTAGGGTTTCAACTTCTTTCTTATTGTAAAGATTTATTT
The DNA here is from genome assembly GCA_028023455.1 of Epiperipatus broadwayi. NCBI lineage: Eukaryota > Metazoa > Onychophora > Udeonychophora > Euonychophora > Peripatidae > Epiperipatus > Epiperipatus broadwayi. The sequence continues at coordinate 5,637,207 of JAQFVV010012440.1, read as the reverse complement.
TATACAATACTACTATACAGAAAAAGAATCAGAATTAAAACCAATTATTTTTTTATGTTGCTTGTATATATGTATTTTTAAACATATTTGACAATACTACTAATATGTAATAATTGAAGCAATAAATTTCCAAGAGCTAGCTATATCAAAACAGTACTCTCTAGTACTAAAATATTCTAAGTTATATATGAAAAATGAATCCACTTCCATCTGCTTTCCACAATCTTATACACATAATAGTCCAGTCATTGATATTTATTAGGAAAAATTATTAAATCAACAGAGATGTTAATGCAGTTTTGAATTGGCTTGTAGTTTAAATTTACAAGCTAGAGTATTTAGAACATATTATAAGACCTGAAACAGCTTTAACTTTTTTTATTTTTATAATTTGTTCAAGATAAATGTTTTATAAAACTCACTTTTCTACTAATTAAATATTCCAAATCCAAATTACAGTAATACGGTATATTTAGTTTTAGCAAGATTTCTTACATTATAAAATGAACTATATTTCATTTAAATCAAGCTTTTTACAATATGTTTAATTTGATATATGTATATTCATCTGGATAAAAGTAAATATATGAGTTCTTTCAGCTATGGATTTTGTAAAATCAGAATATCTTTTGCAAATTTGGAATAAATATTTCTGGATTAAGTTTTTTTTCTTTCTAAATATTGGTCTGAATTCTTAAAATTTTTTCTACCTTTTCTAAATTTATTCAGAAAATTATTTTTTGCTGAAACTTGTGAATTTTGTTATCTGATCAAGTAGACTGGAGACATATTCAATACTTCTAGCTATCATTGCACTGCCAGAGATTCTTCAAGAAAAAAAGGAACATATAATCTCATTTTTTTAAAAATGATCATTGTGAAAGCAGTGCCAGAAAAAAATTGAAATTTCTTCTTTGTTATTGTCTTAACATTTGATCCAATAATAGTCTTTTTGTTCTGTCTTTTTAAATAATACTAACTTTGAAATTACAGTCAGTGCTCAATATAAAACTCTAGTGAACTTTTCTATTTATTGTGCTGACAATAATCATTCAAAAATATTAATATGTTTCAAGAAATTAAATTTATCTTAAAATAATTATCATTTCAACATCATCATTTTCAATCATTATAATCCACTGCAAAATGAAGGTCTCTCCAAATTTAATCCAGTTTTTGCGATCTAAGCTTCTCTTGTTCATAACACTCCACAAACTTCCTTATTTCAGCCATTCATGTCATATGTAATCATTTTCTAAGTCTTTTATAATCTATTGGGTTCCAGATTAAGATTTCAACTGACCACTTATTTAGTAATATATCCAGCCCAAATCCATTTCACTCTCAAATCTTTCAATGATATTAGTAATACCTGTTTATTCTCACAACCATATGTTTTGTTTTTGATCTCTTTTTGTTATTCCTAATACATATTTCTCCAAACTTTGTTGAATGGTCTGAAGTCTCTATATTGCTCATCTATTAAATGTTCAGATCTCAAACCTATAAGTAAGAATTGACAAAATACATTTATTAAAAACCCTTTTTTTTTTTCAAATACATAAGCATATTTCCTTTTGCTATTACGTTATTTCTATCAAAAGCATTATAAGTTTAATTCTGTGATTAATTTCATACATTATGTTTCTCCATCTGTATTAAAAATCTGACCAAAGTGTTTGTAGTTATTAAACTTCTTCTAATTAATCGTTATCAGTCTTTATTTTCTTTTGAGAAAATTCATTGAATTTTACTTTTAGTCTTTTTAGTATTTGTCCTTAATCTTACTTTCGTATTGTCATCTAATAACTTGCAACATGTCCTGAAATTCTGCAGCATTATTTGTAAAAACAACTACATCATCTGCAAAAATATAGATGATTTAAATAATCTCCACTTAATTTTATTTCCTTAGCTTTCCATTTTATTCCACAAAAGTGCTGTAAAAAGTTTTGGAGATATGGAGTCACACTGTCTTGCAATTTTCTCATTATTAATCTTCTTAGTATCACTATGTAATCTAATCATTGCTGTTGCATTTTGATAAATATTCTTCAGAGTATGACATTATCTATATCTTGATGATCGGATGTTTTAATCACTAGAAGAATCAAATGCCTTTTTACATTCTAGAAAATCCAAAGCATAATAGCAACTCATATTCATTGGTTAATTATCTTGATAAAGATTGTGTATTAAAGCTGATAAAAGACTGATAGGTCTGTAATTTCTAATACCTTCTTTATTCCCTTTTTTTGAATATTAATATTATTACTGGATTCTTCCATATCTTTATCATTTAGACCTGTAGTATATAACTTCGTCAATAATTTTTCTATTTCTTCATCTGCTTTTTTAAAGATATCCATTATATTAATTCTATTATTACCTGGAATTGAGTCCATCTTCATAGATTTTATTGCATATTTTTTACTTCGTCATTTAAAATGCTGGGCACTTCAGAAGAGTAATAATTTTAGGGAATACTTTTTTCCTTGTTCTTTATTGTTATATAATTCTTTATAAAACTCTTCCACACATTTCGTAATGGCATCTTTCTTTTTAGTAATAGTTCCACCTTTTCTACATATTGCAGAAATAAATTCCCTACTTATATCAAGATGTTGTTTACACTTTTGAAAGTTATTTTCTTCTATAACTTTTCTTACTAATTTATTGTTATATTTTCTTTATATCATTATTAATTCTTTCCGTTATCATTTTACAAAATTTGTTATTCATCTAAATGGGTTATTTTTAAAAATTTTTCATGTTCCTTCTTTTCTTTGCACATGGTCTTGTCTCGGTAGAAAATTTACTTATAAATTGTTTTTTTTTTTTTGTATCAGCTATTGTTATTGCAGTTCTTGATAGTGTAGTAGTTATCTTTCTATTGATTTTCTTCAAATCTGATTCCTTTTCAAATCTGCTAAATGATTTGCAAGTTCTCATTTAAATTTATTGGAATGTTTCTGAAAGTTAGGAATACCAACTGGGAATATTGTTTTTTTTTTTAAAAAAATAATATTTGTTTCTCTAGTTTTGCACTAACACATATTTACATTTCACTAATCGAAGATTATTTCCTGTGTTGAATTTATTAAGAACATTACAATCTTGAATTATAGATTTTCTGTTAGCTAACATATAATCCAATTCTACTGTATCTTACATTTGGATGATTCCATGCCCATTTCTGTATTAACATTTTTCTCACAGAAAGAATTTATAATATACAAATTTTCTTTTCTGCGAACTCCACAAATCTATGTCCTCTCCTATTTCTATCACCACAATCAAATTTACTGACAACACTCATATCTCAATTGTTACCAATTCTAGCATTAAATTCTTCCATGACAATTTTAATATGGTGTTTAGTCTGATCAAATCCTCTACTTTATCACAATGAGAGCTTGTTGAGGCATAAATTTGAATTATCTGCATTTGTTATCTTCTACTAAGCTGAATGACTAATGCTTTTAATATTTATACCTCTGTAGTAAAGTACATGTCTACTTTTTAAATTGTCTCTTAATCTTTTCTTCTAACTTCACAAAGTTCAACAATGTCCCATTTATATTTAACAGTTTTTCCAATTCATGAAATTTTTCTTCACTTAAAATGATCTGCAATTGTAAGTGCCTAAATGAAAGATCATCATCAAATAGTAGTCTGTCTTTGCAATCATGGTATTTTTTAGCATTCTTTGTTTTGGTCCCCAAATGTTTGGCTGATGATTTTACAATTTCTTGGGAATAAGAACCGTAATTTAATTTCATCTGTCATGATTGTAAAGATCTATTTAAAAAGAAAAAAGTTCATTCCCACAAGTATTCATTCTGCCTTCAAGAAAGCTTAACTGATGTTTCAGTTAAGAACTGTCAGGCAATCAAGAAGAAAGACCATGGTGTTTCTTGATTTTAAACTTGGAGATAAAAAGCCAATAAAGTCAACATACTGGCTGGTGGGCTTTAGTGAATAGCATACCCATGTTTGTATCTTATATGAATAATCATATAATAAAAATAGCTGCAATGACAAGAATATATGAAATGGACATTAGGAATTTGCTCTGCTCAGTTCCTTTAGAGCCTAAAAGAGAAATCAAAGAGTCTCTTTTCAGTTAATAAAAAAAACCTTTCTGCAGTTAATTGTTATTTACTACTAAAAAATTCAGATGTTTATTTATATCAAGAGTATGATTTTTACTTTCATTCTTTATTTTAATTCTAGTTAGTATTTTATTATATTTTAAATATAGTAAATTTTATCATGTGATAATTGCACTTTTTATTAATTTTCATTATACACTTAATTAATGTTGGGTTATTTACCTGTATTCCTTAATTTTGTTTTACTTTTATATATACTAGTTTTGATGTTCATGTATGCGTAATTTATTCATTAATATTATTATAATATTATTTGGCATAATTTATTGAATTAGTATACTTTATTGAACTTGTAAAAATAAACAAATAAATTGATTATAATTTTTACCTATCGAGAATATAATTATATGTACACTTTTCGCTATGAAAACATCTTATTAAAAAATTGTGAATATTTTAACTTTCACACTCTAAAATAAAGCAAGTGGAGTCTGCCTATTACTGATAAGTGATTAGTAATATTTGGATTTGGCTATTTTGTAATAGTTAAATAATGAGTTGACTGAAAGCACTTAAATACTACTATTCATAATATATTATATATTAGTATTATATACAGTGAGGATATTATAAATAGTTAACTGAATAATAAAATATTGTATAGATTACAGAAACTTTATTACAGATAGTAGGTCTCTATGGAAAAAATAATTATATTTCTAGATAAAATGATTTATATTGGAGCTGAAAATAATTAATCAGTAGAATAGTGCAGCCCAGTCATATCATATAATCACCATTATCAGTAATAAGATTAAACAGATCAGGAATATTTTAAATAGTATGTAAAATATGTAATACATAATTATTATTATTAATTTATAATTCTTTTGTAAAATTAACTTTTTAATTTTTTAAATTCAATTATTTTTACTCTTTTTCTATTGTTAGTTATTAGTTTAATTTGATAAATCTTAACCTACTTGATAAATATAAGTATATCAATTTAATGTTTATCTTTTATGATAACTAAAAACACCTCTAATGTTATCATGGCATTAGTAAATAGTTTTTCATAAATTATATTTCCGTTTGTGATAAATGCATTTTAATTTATAATATAAATAAAATAAAATTTAAATTATGTTAGCAGCGAAAAGACTAAAGGTCAATAATTTGAAATAGGCTCAGGCAAAAGAAGCAATCTATCTAAAAAAAATTTTTATATGGAAACAAATAAATATATAAATGAAAATTTAGGATGAAAGGAAATTTATTTTTAAAAATGTAACAAAGTATGGATCCCAAAAGACTGTAAGAAATTTAGAAAAAGACTATGTACAAATTGAATGAAAGTTTGTTGGAGTGATGTTGATAAGAAAAGCTATGAATTGAAGACATTAGTTAAACTTGGAGAGATTATGATCTTGCATTAGTTTGATAATGTGGAAAAAAAAACCAATGAATTTTATTTGAAAAAATACATTACTGACTTTTAAAAGATAGTTTCATTTACTATTATAGAGTTTTTGAGGTGCTGTAGGAATATATATTACAGTATTTTTTGAAGTCATTTATATATAAGCATTACAGTTAGAAAGACATTTATTTGCTGTAATTTCATTGATTAACACAACTGGTCTGCTTTTTTTTTATTTATTTATTTTTTAAACTTCTCAGAAAAATTATCAAATAATAGTTATGGTTCTATTTAATATTTCTTATAATAAATTCATATATTTATGCAGGAAATATAATAGAATGGCATTGTCAATGTTTATATGATAATTTGAAATACTCTGAATTAGTCTGGTTTATTTTAAACTTTGATTAGCTCATATAACTATCTACTTAATTGCATAAATTAGAATAGTTGGTAGTTATGTAGGAGGTGTTTGATTGCTGCAAGAGCACTGTTTCTATGTTAGCACACACAACATACAGGGAAGGGTCCTCGAAAGCAGCAAAGCTTGTTCCAGCTGATAGTTAATTATTTAAAAAAACAACTTTAAGTTGTATCTTTACAAATAGATATTGAAGTTAGAAAATTAAAGATATTGTTAAATTTTTATAATTTCTATTGTGAAATAGATGATTGTAATTATTGAAACATAAGTCCAAACTTTGATACATGTTAAAACAAAGATTCTTACTATATAAGTTGAGATGGTTCCATTTATCTGCAGTTTTAAGTGTCAACAACTAGCTGTTGATTACCAGTAATATTGCTGAGTCAATTGTTATTATTTCATAAAAGGATTAAGACATTTTTGTACATATGAAATATAATTCTTAATGAAAAAAAATTAAATAAGAATGTATAGCAGCTGTTATGAATAGATATTTAATATATTAATAAATAAGTGTTATTAGGATAGTAAATTAGGGTAGATATTCAGGAAATAAAGCAATTGTTTGATAAAGAGTTTGAAAAAGACCATAAGGACTTAGTGCTTCTTAAACTTGTGTGCTTATTTTATAAAATTAAGCCACTTACAGTTCAATACATACTGAGAAAAAGCTATTATTAAACTACATTTACCATTAGAAAATTATAATCATTGTTATTTGCAACCATTATTAATCCACTGCAAGATAAAAATCTCTCCAAGTTTAATTCAGTTTCTTTAGTCCATAGCTTCTCCTTTATATCACACCAGCAACTTCTTTATTTTATCCATCCATCCATCTCACACAAGGGCTCTTTCTAGGTCTTTTATAATGTATTGAGGTTCCATTTAAAACAACTGTTCATCTATTATATCTGTCCTAGTAATATGTCCGACCCAGCTTCATTTCATTCTTTTAATTTCATTGAGTGGTCTGAAGTCTTTGTATTGTCTTTCTGTCAAGTTTCCAAATCTCAGATTCGTAACATTGGTAAAGCACATATATTAAAAACCTTCCTTTCAAATACATAGTTGTATTTGCTTTTAATATTAAGTTATATCTATTAAAAGCACTCCATCTATGTTTAATTCTATAATTAATTTTATTCATTTTCTCCATCTATATTAATCTTTTGACCAAGATATTTATATTGTTAACTTTTTCTAATTAATGATTATCAATCATTAGTTTCTTTTTCTGAGAAAATTCATTTAACATTACTTTAGTCTTTTTAGTATTTATCATTAGACCTATTTTCATACTTTCATCTCTTAATTCTTGCAACATTTTCTGTAACTCTGTAGCATTATTTGCAAAAACAATCATATCATCTACAAAATCTAGATGGCAAATTTTCATTTATTTTATCCTCTAATTTCTCATTTTAATCTACAAAATATTTCTTGTAAAACCGCTATAAATAGGTTTAGAGATATGAAATCACATGGACATACACCTTTCTCAGAATTAACTCTTTTTAGTATTAGTACATAATCTAATTACTACTATTGCATTTTAATAAATATTCAAAACTTTAATCACTGTGGAAATACTTGGTGAATCAAATGCCTTTTTATAATCTACAAATTATAATGGTAACTCATATTTATTGGGTTTTTTTGTCTTTAACTTCTCTCAATTCTAGAATGTAATTCATTGTGCTAAAATTAGTTTTTAAATACAACTTTTTCTTTTGCTGTAGACAAGTTGTAATTATCTTGGTATAGTATAGAATTGATAGAAGATTGATGGGTCTGTAATTTCTAATATCTTTATCATCTTTAAATTTTAATATTAGTACTGCATTCTTTTAATAATCTGGTGTATCTTTATCATTGAGACATTTGGTATATAACTTTGCTAACAATGTTTCTATTTTTTCATTTACTTCCTTTAGGATATTGATTATATTGATTCTGTTATTACATTGAACTTTTCCCTTCTTCATAGATTTAATTGCATAATTCATTTTTTGATTTAAAATATCTGGCAGAAGATATATTAATTGTATGGAATATTTTTATTTTTTTTAATCTTTATTACAATATTTGTTAATAGAAGTTTTTACATATTTCAGGATGTCATAATTTTTTAATATATTTTCTTCTTATTGTTGAAATAATTTTCCTTCCAATACCAAGATATTGTTGTACACTTTTAAGACTTATTTTCTTCTATAGTTTTCATTGCCAATTCACAATTATAATAATGATATAATATATCATTATTACTTTTTCATATAATTTTACAAAACTCTAGATATTATAATTCTTTTTAATGGATCATTTAAAAATATTTTCATATTCTTCTTTTTCTTCATATATTGTCTTGTCCCAATAGAAAATTTAATGGTGAATTGCTGCTTTTATTGTGACAAGTATCTTTCTTGCAGTTCTTAAATCTGAACCATCTTCAATATCTATTAATATTTTGGAAATAATTTCCAAATTTTAATTTTAATTTATTGGAGTGTTTCTGAAGATTTTGAATATCAATTGTTAATTTTTATTTTTTTAGTTTTGCATTAACATATATCATGCATCTCACTAATTAATGATCACTTCCTATGTTGAATCTATTAAGATCACTACAATCTTGAAATACATATTTTTTGTAAGTCAAAATGTAATGCACTTCTACTGTATTTTCATTTGGATACTTCCGTATCTATTTAGTATTTTTCTCAAAGAAAGAATTCATAATATTCAGGGTTTTTTTTTTTGCAAACTCCACAAGTCTGTTTTCTCATTTGTGTCACCATAACCAAACTTGTCCCAACACTCTCATTCATTTATCAATATTAGCATTAAAGTTCCCATGACAATTTTAAAACTTTGTTTAGTCTGATAAAAAGTATTTTGTACATGCATATAAAAATCTATTTATTTTTCGCAGTGAGAATTTACTGGAATTAATAACTAATTTTGCCACCCTAATTCTCCATAATATTGTACTTCCACTTTTAATTTATAATAAATCCCAATCTATTTTTGTTTTCAATATTTGTGCTTTTGTAATAAAGTTATTTGTTCACATTTTAAATAGATTTTCACTTCACTTTTTCTTCTAATTTCACAAAATCCATTCTTCTTTCAATTTATGCAATCTTTATTTATTTGAAAGTAATCTGCAGTTTTAAATAAAAGATGACAAATGGCAGCCTGGGTTCACAAACAGGAGATTATTATTATCTGGCTTTGGTCACTGACAGGTCCAAATTTTTCAACCTCCTACAAATAATTTGTATCTCCTGGAAAATTGATTCCAAATGGTTAATATATACCATGCAGAAGAGTTAAGCAAACGTTTTAAATATTAAGCATCAAATGATCACATTTCCTATACTAGCACATTAATTGTTGATAAACAGAGCAAAACTCTCCATACAGTATTGCCACCTGTGCTAAACAGAGTAATCAATGGATGCCAGAAGGTTTGTGCATAAAATCCCTATCTAATGCCTACTCATCCAATATCCCCAGACTAGTTTCTGGCTTGTGGCCTTTGTCAGTGAGGAGCTTTGGATCTGAGAGCACTGCATTTAGGCAAGCCAGAAACTAGTCTGGGGATATTGGATGAGTAGGCATTAGATAGGGATTTTATGCACAAACCTTCTGGCATCCATTGATTACTCTGTTTAGCACAGGTGGCAATACTGTATGGAGAGTTTTGCTCTGTTTATCAATAATTAATGTGCTAGTATAGGAAATGTGATCATGTAATGCTTAATGGTTTAACACCAATCCTGCCTAATAGGATAGTGGTGGCTATGGTTGTAAAAGAGCCAAAGACACCAAAATGTATGGGTGCTGAACTGAGTTCAGACCCATATGACTATATAAGCTATTGAGTTTAGATTGAAAATATTTTTTGTGTTTTCAATTTCATTCTCATAGTTTTGTAGTTAAGTGGAGATAAAAGGTGGTTGCTAGAGAGTTGCATTAGATCCTAAGATCTAGATGCAGTGCTCTCAGATCCAAAGCTCCTCACTGATGAAGGCCACAAGCCAGAAACTAGTCTGGGGATATTGGATGAGTAGGCATTAGATAGGGATTTTATGCACAAACCTTCTGGCATCCATTGATTACTCTGTTTAGCACAGGTGGCAATACTGTATGGAGAGTTTTGCTCTGTTTATGTTTTAAATATATTTTGAAGTTGTCTATTATTCTCAAATATAATTTTACATTGATATAAAAATTATCCTTATTATCATCTCATTTTTAACATGTTTAACATAATTTTTACAATACTTTGAAAATTTCATTAAAGATAAAGATAGAGTTATCAACTGCCAGAAAATTTCAAAATTCAGATTTCATTTGTAAAGATCCAGTCTTTTTGCAATTTAGTAAAACCCAAATATCAGTTGTAAACAAGTGACAACAATTTATCAAGACTTAAACCGTATATCATTAGATATTTAATTATGCTTATCATTTTAATTTATTTCAAATGAAATTTTTTTAAATGTTATCTAATATTGTATCAAAAAATTTGTATAAGCAAAAACATTAACTCATAGAAGTTTGTGAGAAAATCATATAAAAAATATCCTAATCTTCACAGATATTTTTTCTTCTAAGTTAATCATATGTCAACAATATTAATATCCAAAAAAAAAAAAAAACTTGTTTTTAAAGTTGATATGAAATTACAAATCATAGTATTGCTGTCATTTACTGACCATTAAATTAACTGGTTATAAGTAAAGATAAAAATTATAAAGGAAAATAAAGCTGTTCCAACTTATGAACTTTTAGAACAGGTCTGTCTTTAGTTTCTGCAAGATTGGAAGAAGATAAAAAAAATTTTAAAGTTTTTTTTTTTTTAGATAATTATTTAATGTAACTGAACATTAGATTACTTAATGTTGAAGTGCAATTTCAGTAATATGTTAGGATTGTATTTTAAACATTACAATAGTTTCTTTGAATGGAAAAAAAATTTTTTAGCTGAGTAGAAAAACTTTATTCAATAAAATGGTAAACTTGCCAGCTAAAACACTTTTAAAAATTGATATTATCTTCTGTGAAAGTCATCTTTATGCAGAAAATAGGCAACTATTGTTTTTTTTTTACTAATCAGTTGTGAACTTTTTATGATCATATTATATAAACCAATTTAATTAAGCCCACATTGTCTTTTTTTTTTTACTTTTTAGTGATTTTAGTATCTTATTAGATGTTCTGAAAATTTAACAATTTTCTTTTAAAACACTTCCAAAAACATCCTTGTAATACTTGTCATTTTTGTTATGTTCATGTGTGATCTCATCATCTCTTTTCTTTTTAAAGATAAACTTTAATTTCTGCAAATTATATACCTATTTATGTAGCGCTAATACAAATACTACTAACCATACTCATCTGTGTATTTTAAACAAGACAAGAATAATATTTTTCCAAACTTCCAAAACTAACTTTTGACTATCAAAAAATCTTCAGAGCTTTAACATACATAATATATTTTCAAGTTCCCTATCATAACAAATTGAATATACAAAACAAAATTTATATATACAGTATTTATTAAAACATTATAAAAAATTTAATAATTTTTGATCTTATCATAGAGATGAGGGTTTGTTTCAACTACTTTTTAATATGATGATTTCAGATATTCATCTAGAGTTCATTTGTTATCTAGAACTAAGAGCTTATATTAATATAATAACTTATTGTCTTGTTTTTTATGTTTATTACAATTTGAGTTAATTTATAGTTAATTAGAATTGTAGCATGTGAACAAGTTTAGTATAGCAAAGTTTTAGGATTTGTTTTTCAATTGCTATTAAGAAGCTGAAGGAATTGATTCTAATTAATCTTTGATTTAAATCCAGAATAGTAATTGGCACTGTTTGTGTATATTGGCATTTACCATATTTTAAATTATCAATTAGGATAGATATTTGATATTGTTGTTAAACAAATAGGAAAACAGTACTCTTTATAATGTAAGGTATTTAAACTATATCTCAAGAAATTTGATTTATACAAAATATTGTAAGCATCATTTATCTAAAGATAGATTAAAGCATTGAATATCATCTTATTGTGAATCTCCCTTACAAGATTTTGTCAAACATTTCAAATTAAAAATAAATCATGGCAATTTTTCTTGAAAAAAATTTATATCATTTTTGGCACTTCAGAAATAATTTTTTTTTATAATTCAATTTTATTTTTATTATAATATTTTTTTTACTTTTCTTTCCTATTTTCTTATATTCACAGATCTGTTCCATGTTAAAAGTTTTCTTTCAAAACAATGACTGCTTAAATATTATATATATTTTTTGCTAGTTTTTTTTTTTAGTAAATGTTTCAGTAATGCATATAATATTTTTCTGAATATAAATGTAAATTAAAAATAATAAATGAAACAAAATATATTACTATTTTGTGTATATGTTTTATTTTATATTATTATCAATCTCATTAAAAATAATTCTGTAAAACAATTTTATTAACAACTTTCAAAAATAATAATATTTTAAATTATTGTATTTTCTTTAGGTCTTATCAGGTTCAGGAGTGTATGACGGGAGTGAAATTCATGAAGCATCAGCGTAAGTGGGACTATTTAAATTTGTTTATAAATGTGATTTTGTAACAGATTTTTGATTTTCTAGAATAAATTTTTTATTCATATACATTTGGTTTCAGTTATTTTTTATTTAAAATATGTATTTTAATTTAAATTAAAAATCGTATTTAAACAATTTTTTTTTAATAATAGAATGAAAAATCTCTTTTTAATAAAAAAAAATTAATAATAAATATAATTAAAATATTTAAACATTATTTTTTTGCAGTAGAATGGAAAATCTCTTTTTTTTTTTAAATAAAGTTTTAGTTTTTAAAAAAGAAATATTTTAAAGTATTTTTGGTATTCAAAAATGTTTTTGAAATGATTTTTTAATATTTAATGCTAATAAAGACAAATCTTTCCTTCCTTATCCCATCTTTATACTTTATGAAGTCTTACTTAAGATTAGTTGCCAAAATAGATGCCACATTTTCAAAGCCAAGTAAACTTTAAAATACCATTTTTTTAAAAATGTTTATTGAAAATTTAAAACAAAATTTTTTTGAAATATTTTTTTTTAATAAGAAATTCTGCAAATCTGATTTTATTAAAATATTATAATTTTGAAATGAATAATTTTTAAAATCTTTTATATTTGTATTAAAATGTCATTAAAACTTTTTCATTAGAGGCAGATTGCAATTTAGAACAGCATAATATAATTCAATGTTTATGAAATTTCAATTCTATAGGCAAGACTCATCATGTAATTAGTAAATTATTCAGATAAACAAATGAAGACAGATAGACATGATACAGCACTGGATCTAATGTATTAATTCTTTTATATATATAAATATGTAAGTATTTACTTAAAATTATGTAATATTATAATGTTTATAAATAGATTAACTAAAAATGCAGTATTTTTTAGACAAATAAAAACTAAATATTATTATGTCATAAAGTGTTAGGGACAGAAATTACTGTTTAAAAAAAAGTTCAAAACATTGAAATTTTTGTTGAAATACTGAAAACTCTGGACACAGTAAGAAGGAAATAATTTATATTTAAATGCTACTTATGATTTAGTAAATATAATTGTGATAAAAAATTTTTTTTTAGAACAGTTCATTTCTCTCACATGAAATGAGCCTGAGTTTATGCTACATTTTAGTGAAATAAATTTAAAGAGATGCCTAATTTGTTGTACTGATCTTAAAAAGTCATGTTATATATTGAATTGCAGTTTTTCAAAAGTCAAAAATGTCATTTATGAAAAAATAAAACTATTATGAAGTCTGTATGTTTATAGAGATATTGATAGAATTAAAAGAATTGTTTGCTTTAAATGTCTTACATTTTTGAACATGTATTTTAAGTAAATTATAAAAAAAAAAAATTGTTGATTAAGAGATGGATTAGCAATTATAGCTTTAAAAGGAAAGTATAGTACATTTGATTTGATAATGATATGGCTATATTTGCAGTTAATAAAGATAGTCTTCATAAAATGAGAAATATTTATAAATTTTTAACAAGATGGAAAATAAATTAATCCCATGTAGTCTTTTACCAATACATATTTGTTTAATTTTATTAAAATTTATTTTTGAGCCTTTGTATAAATTGACTAAAAACAAATTCTTGATTGTAAACCATCAGATTACAAAAATATTATTTATAAATCAAAGATGACATAGATCAGGGGTATCCAACCTGTGACCCTGGATGGCTATGAATTATGAGATTTTTTTTGTCATTATATGTGACAATGTGATTAAAATAAATGTATATATGCACTTAAATACAATGTCAAATATCCAACTAGTTTTGTTTCCCTCTTTTACTTTTATGATGAAAAATATTAAAAAACATCAACAATCTTTTATTACTTAGATATATATATATTCTATATTAGTGATCACAAACTTGGAATCTGCCAATGATTTTGAAAGATTTTCTGAATGAATGTTTCTTATCTGTGGTGCTGGATATCACAAAAATTATGTACAGATCTTTTTTTCGCTTATCAGCTTTCAGTTATGTTTATATATTTAATGTGGAGTCCAAGACAACTTCTTTTTTCCAATATGGCCAGAGATACTAAAAGGTTACACCCAGTGATGATATCCCAAATTTCCAAGAACCGGTTCTCTAAAAGTAGGTTGTATTTAAGAACCTATTCTGTTTATTTTTCTTTTTTCTAAGCATGGAAGCAAATCACTTCTTGATTTCATACCTAAAAATTTTTGGCGATTTCTCAGAAATTTTGCATGACCCCCCCCCCCCATATGCAAAAAAGTGCTGCAGTGCACATGCACACTATGATGTACTTTGCAATCTCACTTATGGAATTAAAAAAGAATTAAACACTTTTTATAATTGAAAAAAAAACTGATTTATTTGGCAAGATATTTCCATATTGACATTCTAGTCATATCGTATGTCTCTTCAGGTTGATGATGCTTTTTGACTATAGCATCATCAGCTGTATTGTGATTTCTTAGCCAAACTTGAACTGAGTCACTGCAATTCCAGTGAACTAATGGAAGACCTATCCAATTTATTACTAGAAGAATTTGCCACATTTTCCACTTCAAGCTCATTTCTTTTATCTGAATAAATTGTGTTCACCACAGAAAACCTTCATTCAGCCTTGATCTTAATTATATTTTTAGCTCTTTGGATAGTTTCATGTACAACATGTTTCTGGTGATTTCTCAAAACATTTTCAACATAATCATGGAAATCATTAACTGAAATCTCATGGTGAAATGCTTGTAAAAATCTGATAATTTCTCTTCAAATTCTTTCCAGAGAACTATAGCTTCTTCCAGATTCCAAGCATCTGGATTCACAATTTTAACTAATTGATGGCTTTTATGATTTCTATCTTGAATATGATTACTTATGCTATTACAATCCACTAATCTTAATTCCATATTTGTTATCACTACATTCAGCAATTTTTGATAGGGAAAACTCACTCATTTGTTGTCTTCAACAAAATTAACATGCAGGAATTCCTTAGAAGAGATAGTTTCATTTATTATTTTTTCATAACTACCACTCTTCTCTGAGATATTCAAATGCTTTAATTGTTTTCTTAATCAATTGTTCAGCATGCAATATATTTACACTTCTTTCTTGAATAGCATCCACCAACAAAGCAATTTCTTCTAGAATATCGATTCTTAAAGCTAGATCTCATAAAATATTTGTTGGCAAGATGTTTAGCTATTCCAGAAAATTTTTTATTAGTAGAAAAAAAATTATATAGTGCTGGATAGGCTTACCATGTTGCAACTGCTGTTCTATGATGGCATGCTGCCCATCTTGGCTCAAAAACTCAACAATTTTTAGAATTTCAAATTCCCAAATTGGTTGAAATTTTATTCAATGCCATTTGATTTTTATTAGACTGATGGAAGATTTTACATATTTTATTAATAAATGCTGTAAAGTGATTCATTTGCTTTATGTCTTTGATAAAATCCTCCAGCACAAGCTGAAGGTGATGACTCAAACAATGCCAAATAATCTCAGGATAGTGGTTTTTTATTTTAACATTCACTTCTGACCACCTTCCCAGGATCACAATTATTCCATCTGAACAAAATCCAATCAAATTATTCTTCAAATATGGATTATCGAATCCTACTGAATGTAGACGTTGTAGTAGAGCAGTGTAAATGGTTTTAGCATCTTTGTTTTGTAATTCCTCTAAATCTACAAAAATTGTTGGTGAGAAATCTGCATCTTTAACCTTAATAAAAATGATAAGGACTGGTTTGCATGATATTGTTGATGCCTCATTAATTATAAACATATCTTTAAATTCTGATCTATTATTTTTCTAAACACTTTCTTTTTAATGTATTTTTCAATGTGCTCGACAATTTTAACAGCCAGGAATTGAGAATGAAGTCCAATTTTCATATCTAATCCATTCTTTTTTTATAATTCTGTCAAATGTTCAATATCAGAAAACGGTCAGTTTCGTTTTGCTAAAGTGCAAACCCAACTGAAAATTTTACCAATGGAGCTCATAAACTTTTCATGAACTTTGTCTATGAATTTGAAAATTGCATCACACATATCTGGTGTACTTTTGATGAAAAGTGTTTCTTTATTTTTTTTTGAAGAGAAGCTTGTTGAACCATTTTATTTTTTCCACTTGGAACAATATTACTTCTCCATTCTTTTGCCACATGAGCTGCCTTCACTTTTATTGACTCGATTTTGATATAGTTATCATACTCAAGTTTTTTCCCAATAATAAGTAAACCACAATATTTTTCTTTGAATTCATTGGCTTATTTTATTATATTCCAGCAGCCAGGAAGGTCACTATCTACATTTATTTTATATGCATCTTTTGTACTTTTGGAACTGGACAGCTTATTTGTGTTGTCAACATTATTTTCTGTTGCATCAGAAGAAACAGAAAACAAAACTTGATTCAAAATATCATCCTTTACTATCGTTTTTGATTCTGTATCAGTTTTTGGATCTTTTATGAAGGAATCTGATATTGTTTGACATTTTTGTTTCATTTCTTGTGAAGGGTTTATTTTTATTATATTCTCATATTACATTCACCTTAGAAAAAAAAATCTAATTAATTGATTTTTAATACAAATGAGTTGTAACAAATCATAAAACTGAAATAAAATATTAAAATTAAAAAAAGAAAAAGAAAAAAAAATATTTAAAAACTAGTCATGCCACTTGATGAGCCAAAGTTATTGTTATATTTATCATCTTGCCAAGTTATTCTAGAAAAAATATGTTGAACTTATTGTTAAAAAAAAGACACACTGTTACATCAGATATAGCAAACTAACTAAAAATAATGTGCTATAAACTTATTGCAGCTGATCATCCATTAAATTTACTCATCAAATAAAAACAAATCTTGCATGATAAATATTAAGTGAAGAAATAAAGTACTTAAATAAAAAATAAAAGTTAAATAAAAATTTAAAACAACGTTGGCATAACAAAATCATTTGAACAATTGTTTTATGTTATTGTTTGTTTTCGCAATGATAGGTCCTTTTGAATGAAGTTATTTTATCTTTAAAATAAAATAATTTCAGCAAGAGTAAATTTCATTAAAAAAATTATGGTAATACATAAATACATTTATGCCGAATTTATTTCTAATTTTTAATTTTAATAACGCCTCTGTTAAATGTATGTAAACTTATAGTTAATTAATTTCTTACTTACTTTGTGTAAAAATTAAATATTTGTATACTTTTAAAGAAACTAATTTGAAATGGGATAAATAATGGATTTAGTTACTTAAAACATATAATGGAGCAGTTTTTATCTCAAATGGCAAAAGTTTCTTAATCACTCAAATTTCATCGCGCATATCACACGTTCCAAGTGCAATATCGTATAGTCGAATTATTCTGGGGAAAGCATTTTGAACCCAATCTGTTCAAAAAGAATCATTGTTACATTAGATATAACAAACAAAAAATACAAATAATGTTCTAGATTACTGTTGGAAAAAATTA
This sequence comes from Epiperipatus broadwayi, assembly GCA_028023455.1. Taxonomy (NCBI): domain Eukaryota; kingdom Metazoa; phylum Onychophora; class Udeonychophora; order Euonychophora; family Peripatidae; genus Epiperipatus; species Epiperipatus broadwayi. The sequence continues at coordinate 5,619,137 of JAQFVV010012440.1, read as the reverse complement.
AGTAATTTGTTAATTCAACTCTTTTTTAGGATAATAATAAAATTTATTTTCGGATAATTTAACTACCGGTTCACTAATTTTTTTTAATTTTAAGAACCGGTTCGCGTGAACCAGTGCGAACCGGTTGGATATCATCACTGGTTACACCCCTGATTTAGATAGTTACTGTTTATCTTGAGACTTTTTCCAATGTAAACCTTCAAAAGTGTATTCTAAAGTTTATAAAAATAGTTTTGGAGAAATCAAATCATTTTGACTTATACTTCTTTTTCTTTTGAATTTTTCCATAATTTTAGGTAACTTTTATCAATCAAATAGCATTTTTGTGATTTTTTTTATTTTAATAATTTCAATATATGTTTTTTAAATTCTCTGATATTTTTTAAAGTATAAATCATGGTTAATATATATATGGAATTGAAAGCATTATGAAACTATACCTTGTAAATTTGTATTTATTCATAGCATCTTTGAATTATTTAATTCATATTTGTAGATGATATGTGGTTCATAGTCCATATTTAAATCTGCCTGGTCCTTAAGTGATAGAAATTTAACTCTTCTATAATCTTATAAATAAAATTTTAGTAAAGAGTTTATAAAAGAATAAATAGCAAACTAGTAGGTTATAATTTCTTAAATTTTCTTTTATCATCCTTTTTAAAGTAATAATACAATTTTTTTAACTAAAATGATAACATTTTGATTAGATTATCACTATTAACATTAAATATTTCATTTGCTATATCATCTTCCCTCGGTGACTTTCCATTTTTTTTACCTGAAATTGCATATTTCACCTCTACAGGAGTATATTTAGGACTCCAGCTACATCTTTTAAATCCATTTTTTCTTCATCCAAATTTACTACATTCCATAAAGAAAGAGATGGGTAAAAAAAATTTTGTTTACAATTTTTTTTATTGATGATCATATTTCTAATTTTTTTTAAGTCAGACTATGATGTTTTTGTATTCTTACTATTTTTAAAATGTTTCATTTTTTTAATCAATTGTTTTTTGAACTAAATTG